>JAKUHH010000073.1:0-47074 GCA_022701365.1 Mycocentrospora acerina
ACTACACATAGAATACTTGCTTAAGTATTCTTGTGCTTACCTTTTGGTATAAGTGAGGTTATTGCGTAGTATCAATAGCAAGGGCAGGGCGCCTGACCATTACAATAGTTAAATACAGAATAAATATTAAACTTAGTAAAGATCTTAGCTTTTAAAAGGCAGGCTAAGAGCTTATCTATATAAAGAATAGGATAAATATCTTTATAAGTAAAGTTATTTAGTTTATAATAGTCTATATAAATTTAGAAGTCCTTATTATCCTTCTAAATATATAAGATAAGAGATATAAAAAAGCTCTAACTATACTTAATCTACCTTTTTTATAGGTTCTCTTAGATATAGCACTTAGTTACTTTTAACTCTTCTATATTTTACTTATATAATAGGCTATAGCTATTTAGTAAGAGTTTAGTAAGTATAATCTTATAGTTATATAGTTAAAAGTCTAAAAAAGTTTCTATAGCAGTCTTATAAAAGACATCTTAGAAAGAGTAGTAATAGAAAGGTAATTAGTCTTATACTAAGGCTGTATTATTAAAGTTATCTTTAAGCTTTTTTTTATTTAGAATTTAATTAATTTTATAAAAGCAAGTAGTAAAGAATTTATTATCTTAGTATTTTATATTAAAGTAGAAAGTATTAGTAGAAATAAGAGTAATATAAAAAGAAAGTTTAGTAAAGATAAGTTCTAGTAAAAGTTAGATAAGTTTTAATGTTAAGTCTTATATAATAAGAAGTAAGAACTTCTAACTCTTTAAAAATTAAAGTATCTTTTAAATTCTATAAATAGTAGTAGTTATACTATACTTTTTCTAATAGTCTTCTTATTCTTATAGCTTATCTTATTATATAATATCTAAAGTAATAGTTTTTGTAAGAACTATTTAGTTAAAAGTTATTAAGAGTAGTAGAGTAGGATTATACACAGCAGGATAGTAGCTTAGCTAGATAATCTAGGAGTAATCTATATCTTACTATAGCTTAAAACACTTTATCTATTTAATTCTAATAATATAGTCTTATAAGCTAAAATCTACTATTATAAATAAGTAGTTATAGATCTTTCTTTTATTAATAATTAGATATAAACAGATATACTAAGTTACTAGAAAAAAGATTTAGTCTTAAAACCCTTTAACAGTAACTTAAAAGAGTAGCTTTTAGATAAGAGTCTAAAGAGCTAATAAAATAAAAGTAGTAATTTTTAAATTTAAGAAAAGATAACTTTAAGTACTAGTGTTAATTAAAGAGTGTAATTATACTCTAAAGCTTTTAGTATAAAGAATAGAAAGAGAAAAAAAATATAGTCTTTTAAACAAGTTTAAGAGACTAAGGTTTAATAAGTTATAATAGTTTAAGCCTTAAAAGGGAAGTCCTCTTAGGCATCTTTATTTCTTATCTAATCTTCTTCTTAGTTAAAGTCTTCTTTTAATTCCTTAATATCCTTATTAAGGTGTTTAAACTTAATCTTCTGTACTTAAGGTAAAAGACACTTACTTGTAAAGTATCTGTAACGTTCACAACATCACATTATATTATTACCCCTGAGTCAACTAACACCTATCTAATAGCTACCTAATTTGTACTTACCTTAGATAATAACCCTAGGAAGGTATATATAAGGGGGGCAGTCTGTATAGCTTTATAGAGTAGTTTTTCTGTATCCTTTTATATAAGACCTATAGGTGTAGAGAATAGTATCTTTAGTTTACCCTCTAGTCCTAGCACTCTTATATGCCTAGTAGTAGACACTTTAGACCTTATTTAGATTACTCTCTTATAACCTGTGTTATTACATTATACAGAAAAACTTGTCCTAGCTAGTAATAGCCTCTAAATAATATTACTACTTATTTTACTTAGATTATGTCTAAGCCTTATCTAATTTAAGACTAATTTAGACTATACTATTATATCTAGTATTATATTATAGCTAAGATCCTTATAATCTCTTAATAACTAAAGCCTTTAAGTTTAGAACTTCTTAGACTACTGTGTTAAGATTACTTTAGAATAGCTATGTAAGATTGCGCTAAGGTAGAAACTTAAAGACTATTAAGAACCTAGCAGAATTAGACTTAACTCTAATATCTGCTACTATTACTCTAAGTTTAAAGGAACTAACTTAAAGATTAATATATACTTAAAGCTTAACCTTAAGGGTAATAGCAGAGGTGTCTAATCTTACCTTATCTCTTAATTTAGTAAGAACTAGTGCAGAACCTATACTAGATTTAGACTAAAGAAAGGAAGACTTAGCTAAAGTAGTAGACTAGCTTTATATAGAAATCTAGGAACTATAGTAAGCTGTAATTGCCCTAGACTATCTTTTACCTAGCACTAAATTACTACTAACTCTCTTAGAACAACTTTAACCTTTAAGGTTCTAGTCTAAGATTTTAATTAATAATTCTATACACACAAAACTATCTAAAAGAACACTATCTATTAATATCTTTAATAATAGTTGTAACTTAACCTTTTGCTAATAGCAAGCCTTAATCTAAAACTAATTAGAGATTAATGCAGACTACTATTAGAGTAAGCGCGCCTGCATAGCATTAGTCTAAGGACATACTTCTAGCCTAGCTAAAGAGTACCTAGAGCCTTAATACTTATCTAATACCTTATCTAACTATTTTAAAATTACAGAAAATATAATTAACTTACTTAAGTTCTATTTTATTATAAGAAATAAAAGAGCTAAGAGCTAAGCTGCTTTTAATAAACTCTATATAGATAAGATAGAAACTTTTTTACTTTTAAAGCACAGTTCCTTAGTACTGCTATTAAGAGATAAGTACTTAGATTAGAATAGTTTTACTACTTATAAATAAAGATTACACTAATCTTATAGATGCCTAGCCTTAGGTTTAAGTAATAATAGAATAACTCCTTTAAGCTTATAGTTAAATACCTAATAGTATTTAATATAGAACAAAGGAACTATCTTTAAGTCCTAACTATAAGAAGTATAATCTGTATAATATATAAACTAAGTTAACTTTATTTAGGTCTAATTTAGAGGTCTCTACTAAGAATAAACTATAACTTATACTAATAAGTAGACCTTTATATCTAAACACAACTATAACCTTTACTTACCTCTTAGCCTATATCTAAGACTCTTAGTCCTGCAAAAGATCTAACTCTAGGTAATTGCTATAACTATAGTAAGCTAAGACACTTTATAAGTAAGTGTCCTTTACCTTAAATACAGAAGATTAAGTTTAAATACTTTAATAAAGATATTAAGGAATTAAGAGAAGACTTTAACTAAAAAAAGGATTAGACAAGACACAAAGACACCTAAAAGGGCTTTTCTTCTTAAGCTTAAACTATTATAACTTATTAAACTTTAGTCTTTTAAACTTATTTAAAGGACTATATTTCTTTTCTCCTTCTATTTTTTATACTAAAAGCCTTAAAGTCTAATTACACTCTTTAATTAATACTAGTGCTTAAAGTTATCTTTTCTTAAATTTAAAAATTGCTACTTCTATTTTATTAGCTCTTTAGACTCTTATCTAAAAGCTACTTTTTTAAGTTACTATTAAGAAGTTTTAAGACTAAATCTCTTTTCTAGTAACTTAGTATATCTATTTATATCTAATTATTAATAAAAGAAAGATCTACAACTACTTATTTATAATAATAAATCTTAGCTTATATGACTGTATTATTAAAATTAAATAAATAGAGTATTATAAGCTATAGTTAGATATAGATTACTCTTAGATTATCTAGCTAGGCTGCTATCCTGCTATATACAATCCTGCTCTACTACTTTTAATAACTTTTAACTAAATAGTTCTTACTAAAACTATTACTTTAAATATTATATAATAAGATAAGCTATAAGAATAAGAGGACTATTAAAAGAAGTATAGTATAACTATTGCTATTTATAAGATTTAAAAGATACTCTAACTCTTAAAGAGTTAGAAGTTCTTGCCTCTTATTATATAGGACCTAACACTAAAACTTATCTAACCCCTACTAGAACTTATTCTTACTAAACCTTCTTTTTATATTACTCTTATTTATGCTAATACTTTCTACTTTAATATAAAATACTAAAAAATAAATTCTTTACTACTAGCTTTTATAAAATTAATTAAATTCTAGATAAGAAAAGGCTAAAAGACAACTCTAATAATATAGCCTTAGTATAAGACTAATTACCCCTCTGTTACTACTTCTTTTAAGATATCTTTAGTAAGACTGCTGCAGAAACCTTCTTAGACTTTTAACTATATAACTATAAGATTATACTTACTAAACTCTTACTAAATAGCTATAGCCTATTATATAAGTAGAATATAGAAGAGTTAGAAGTAACTAAGCACTATATCTAAGAGAACTTATAAAAAAGTAAGATTAAGCATAGTTAGAGCCTTTTTATATCTCTTATTTTATATATTTAGAAAGCTAATAAAGACCTCTAAATTTATATAGAATATTATAAACTAAATAACTTTACTTATAAAGATATCTATCTAATTTTTTATATAAATAAGCTCTTAGCTTGCTTTTTAAAGGCTAAGATCTTTACTAAGTTTAATATTTATTCTGCATTTAACTGTATCTATATAGATCTAGATTCTAAAGAATACACTACCTTCTAAACTTATTATAGAATATATAAATATAAGGTACTACTCTTTAGCCTCTATAATAGCCCTATAACTTCCTAATAATATATAAATAATATATTAATTAATTTCTTAGATAACTTCTATATTACTTACTTAGATAATATCTTAATCTATTTAGAAGACCTTATTACCTATAAACAGCATGTAAAGCAGGTACTAAAAAGACTATATACTGCTAGCTTTTAAGTAGATATTTAAAAAAGCAAGTTTTATAATATATGTATAAAGTACCTTAGTTATATATTAACTAATAAAAGTATTAAAGTTAACTTAAAAAAGTAGAAGCCTTAAAGAAATAAGAGAGACTAACTACTATTATAAGTATAAAGTCTTTCTTAAGCTTTACTAGTTTTTACTGCTAATTTATTACTAGGTTTTTATAAGTTATAAAACCTCTTATTACACTATAGAGCCTTATAATACTTTTTATATAGACTTTAGAGTATAAAGAGGCTTTCTATCTCTTTAAGACTGCTCTTTTAGCAATACTAACCTTATATTATTTTAAACCTAAGTATAATACTTAGATTAAAATAGACTTATTAGACAATATTGCAGTAGGAGTGTTATCTTAAAAATACCTTAATAAGAAATAGTACCTTATATCCTTTTATAGTAAGGTCCTATCTAGAGCTAAGCTTAATTAAGAAATATATAATAAGGAACTTTTTGCTATTCTCTAAGCCTTCTTAAAATAAAGGGCTAAACTAACCTCTATTTAAACTTAAGTTTTAGTCTTATTAGACTACTGCGCCTTAGAATACTTTATAACTACTAAAGTACTTAATACTAGATAAGTATAATAGTCTAAAGCTTTAGCCTCTTTTAATTTCTAAATTAAGTATACACTAAGTAAGAATAATAAGAAAGCTAATATCTTTAGCTAATAAGAACAGGACCTAAGCTAGTTAAAATCTGCCTAAGAAGACACTTAATTATAAGTCTTACTTAGGCCCTATTATCTTTATAGCTAAGTTAATACTAACCTAGCTTAGACCTACCTCTAAACTTAAGTTTAATAAATAGTGTCTATTAATACTATACTAACTAATATAACCTTTATAGATTTTAATTCTCTAGAACTAATAGATACAGTTCTTTGCAAAAACTAGTTAACCTTTAAAGAATAATAAGTAAAGCTACTAGATAACTATTAGATTAGTAACAGACTCTTAATTTACTAGAACTAACTCTACTTATCTAGAGATTCTCTCTTATATACTTAGCTTATTTATAAGGTATATAATTAAATCTTAACTTTACACTCTAGCTCTAAAAAGACTTATTAGTTACTAGCCTAATAGTACTATTAGAAAGGTATAAAGGCTAGTTATTAATAGTATATGTAAAACTACATTGCTTATTATAGAGGTTATCTAAGTTAGTCTTATCTCTTAAGTTACTTACACCTGTTACTTATCCCTAAGAGACTAATGCAGCACCTATGCATTAATTTTAAGGATTTTCTAAAAGATTAGGCTAAGTATAACTAGATTATAGTAATTATTAATTAATTGTCTAAATAAGCTTTAACTAACTTATATTATAAGATAATTAACACCTAAATTATAGTAAACTTATTTATTTAATAAGTGTACTATTTTAGACACACCTTAGATATAGTTGTATATAACTGCAGTTCCTAATTTATCTCTAGTTTCAAGTTAGAATTCTGCTAAATTATAGGCATAAAAGTTAAACTCTCTACTGCTTATTATAAAGAAATAGATAGCTAAATAAAGATTATAAATAAATATATTAATTAGAAACTGCAGCCCTTTATATCTTTTTACTAAGATAACTAGAGTAACCTCTTACTTCTAATTAACTGTGCTTAGATAACTCTCTCTTACAGCACTATTAGGATAGCCTTATATTAGCTCCTTTTTAGCAGTAAACTAAAATAGAGTTAGAATTAAAAGAGCCTTATACCTTCTACTAAATAATTTAATAAGATTAACTACTAAGACGCCTTTACATTAACAACCTATATATATAATATATAGTAATAAGCTAAAGATAATATAAAAAAGGCCTAAGCCTAAATATAAGCTGTAGTTAATAAGCACTAATAACTAGTAGATTAGTAAGTAAGAGATATAGTATACTTATCTACTAAATACTTAACTAATATAAGGCCTAGCTAAAAGCTATCTATATAATAAGAAAGACCCTTTAAAGTACTAAAGTAAGTTAGCTACTTATATTAGTTAAAGTTACCTCTAAGTTCTTTTATTTACAATGTCTTCTTACTAAGTATCTTATGTAAAGATCTTTAAGATTTTTTACTAAAATAAGAAGTACTTAATCTTTTTAGAAGCCTAATTTATAGTATAGAAGAGTAAGAGGTAGAAGAGATACTTACTAGTAAAGTATATTAATTTATACTAAAATATTAAGTTAGCTAAGTTAGATATAACTTAGACTTTATTTAGTATAAAGCTTTAAATTTTATAAGATCTCTTTATTAGTTAAAGGCTTTCTATAAAAAGTATTTAAAAAAGCTAGGCCTACTATAAAGACTAAAAAGCTAGGCCTACTATAAAGACTAAAAAGCTAGTTATAAGCCTAAAAAGATAAAGTAGAAGATATATTATATTTAGAAGATAATTAAGTTATAGATTATAATTCTTATTTATAAATACATATAGTATATATAAGCTAACAGACCTAACTTAGATATAGTTTAGGCGCTACCTATTACTATGTCTTTGCTAAACTCTATTAGCTTGCTCTTACTTAGAGACCTTACTATATTATTACTACTACTGCCTCTACTAACTTTCCCCCTAACAGCTACTTTACTTTTACTACTTCTACTCTCTTTTGCTAATACTACTGCTATCTCTACTATTCTTACTACTATTTCTTTTATCTTCTCTTCTATCCCTTCTATTATAGCTTTTATACTTACTACTACTTCTTAAATCTCCCTTAACTCTACTTATAAGGACTAAACCTCCTTCTTTATTAACTAATAATGCATAAGTATAACTTCTGCTGTAGTTATGCTAGTAACTTAAGAGTTAGCTACTTGCATATATATTACTAGCTAATAGGCTGCTTTAGTAGCAAGCTCTTTAACTATATCTATCTCTTCTTTATTATTAATGCTACTATAGACAGAGTTACTCTATAAGTTTAGAGCCTGCTAGAAAGACCTAAACTTAGGTCTAATATATAATAGCACTTATTAAGAAATTAGCAATAAAGACTATAAGATAGAATATAGATACTTACTAGATTATACTTTTTATTCTACTTTATATAATAGTAGTATTTCTTTAACCTTACTAAATAAAACTTAAACTTAATAAATTGCCTACAGGCAATAGCCTGCATGCACTGCATATAAATAACCTAGAAGGCTACTAAGAGGGCACTAAAGGGGACAGGGATTAGCATAAGGGCAAAGGTAGGTGTAGGTGCAGGTGCAGGTGCGGGTGCGGGTGCGGGTGCGGGTGCGGGTGCTGGTGCTGGTGCTGGTGCTGGTGCTAGTGCTAGTGCTGGTGGTGTTGCTGTTGTCGCTGCTGCTGCTGCAGTTGCAGTTATGGTTGTAGTTGTGGTTGTGGTTGTGGTTATAGTTGTAGTTTTGCTAATACTTATTAGCAAAACACTACTAAAAAGGCTTAATAAAAGGTATGTACAAAAATGTTAAGCCTAACTACTAAGGAGATTAAGATTTTAAAAGGAGAAGCCTCTATATATAAAGACCTATCTTAAAGTAAAAGAGATAATTATTAGAGTAATAATAAAGAAAATTTTTCTTAAGGTAAAAGTTAAAATATTATTAAAGATTACCTTACATTAAAATATAAATAAGAGTTAAATATAGAAAGAGATATATGTAGATAAGATAAAGACTTGTACTATAAAGAAAGATAAAGGAGAGAGGTAATATAAACTTTAGATAAAAGGGTTTTACAAGGACAAGAGAAAGAAACCTAGATGCTATTTAAACCTTACCTTACTCTTTCTTCTCTCTTTCTCTTATATAGACAAAAGATAACTCTGCAAAAAAAGAGACTTTTTGCCTACATAGAAGAAGAGTAGTATAACGTTTATAACATTATATTATATTATTACCTTTGAGTTAACTAACACTTATCTAATAGCTACTTATTTTATACTTGCCTTAGATAATAACCCTAAGAAGGTATATATAAAGGGGGCAGTCTGTATAGCTTTATAGAGTAGTTTTTCTATATCCTTTTATATAAGACCTATAGGTATAGAGAATAGTATCTTTAGTTTACTCTCTAGTCCTAGCACTCCTATATGCCTAGTAGTAGACACTTCAGACCCTATTCAGATTACTCTCTTATAACCTGCGTTGTTACAGTATCCTAGCTTGCTATAGTTATAGCAATTACCTAGAGTTAAATCCTTTGCAAGACTAAGAGTCTTAGATATAAGCTAAAAGGCAAGTAAAAGTTAGAGTTATATTTAGATACAGAGGTCTACTTATTAGTATAAATTATAGTTTATTCTTAGTAAGGACCTCTAAATTAGACTTAAATAAAGTTAACTTAGTTTATATATTATACAGATTATGCTTCTTATAGTTAAGACTAAGAGATAGTTCCTTTATTCTATATTAAATACTATTAGGTATTTAATTATAAGTGTAACGACTAAGCACGTGCACAGTCAACGTGGCTTACCTCGCTTATAGCATCTAGTCCGCAAAGTCTAGATCTAGCACTATATATATTATACTACACATAGAATACTTGCTTAAGTATTCTTGTGCTTACCTTTTGGTATAAGTGGGGTTATTGCGTAGTATCAATAGCAAGGGCAGGGCGCCTGACCATTACATAATACTTAAGCAAACCCAGAGGTCAAGAGTTCGATCCTGGCAGGGGCCAGAAGTCACTCTGGCTTAAATTGTAGGCTCTAGAGGGTTAGACTTGTAGTGCTAGGCTAGAGGCTAGGCTAGGAGCTAGACTAGGAGCTAGACTAGGAGTTAGACGAGGTCTAGGCTTGCTAGGGCTAGGCTTGCTGGTGCTAGGCTTGCTAGTGCTAGGCTTGCTAGTGCTAGGCTACAAGGGCTAGACTATAGAGCTATTATAATTGGGGTTCGCGGATATTGTCTTGCCTGCCTAACGCTCTTGGGACAAGAGCCTCTTAGGAGGGGGTTAGTGTAACGACTAAGCACGTGCACAGTCAACGTGGCTTACCTCGCTTATAGCATCTAGTCGGCAAAGTCTAGATCTAGCACTATATATATTATACTACACATAGAATACTTGCTTAAGTATTCTTGTGCTTACCTTTTGGTATAAGTGGGGTTATTGCGTAGTATCAATAGCAAGGGCAGGGCGCCTGACTATTACAATAAGCTTAAAGGAGTTATTTTATTATTACTTAAATTTAAAGCTAAGCATCTATAAAGTTAGTATAATCTTTGTTTATAAGTAGTAAAACTATTCTAATTTAAGTACTTATCCTCTAATAGTAGTACTAAGGAACTGTGCTTTAAAAGTAAAAAAAGTTTCTATCTTATCTATATAGAGTTTATTAAAAGCAGCTTAGCTCTTAGCTTTCTTATTTCTTATAATAAAATAAGACTTAAGTAAGTTAATTATATCTTCTGCAATCTTAAAACAGTTAGATAAAGTATTAGATAGGTATTAGGGCTCTAGGTACTCTTTAGCTAGGCTAAAAGTATATCCCTAGACTAACGCTATATAGGCGCGCTTACTCTAATAGTAGTCTGCATTAATTTCTAATTAGTCTTAGATTAAAGCTTACTATTAGTAAAAAGTTAAGTTGCAACTATTTTTAAAGACTTTAATAGTAGGTGTTCTTTTAGATAGTTTTATATATATAGTATTATTAATTAAAATCTTAGACTAGAACTTTAAGAGTTAAGGTTATTTTAAGAGAGTTAGTAGTAATTTAGTACTAAGTAAGAGGTAGTCTAGGGTAATTATAGCTTGCTATATTTCTTAGATTTCTGCTTAAAGTAAGGCAACTAATTAGGCTAAGTCCTTTTTTTCTTAGTCTAAATTAGATAGAAGCTCTGTACTTATTCTTACTAGATTAAAGGTTAGAGTAAAGTTAGATATCTCTACTACTAATTTTAAAGTTAAGCCTTAATTATATACTAATTTTTAAGTTAGTTTTTTTAAACTTAAAGTAATAGTAGCAGATATTAAAGTTAAATCTAGTTCTACTAAGTTTTTTATAGTCTCTAAGTTTTTACTTTAGCGCAATCTTACATAGCTATTCTAAAGTAATCTTAATATAGTAGTCTAAGAAGTTCTAAACTTAAAGGCTTTAGTTATTAAGAAATTATAAAGATCTTAGCTGTAATAAAATGCTAGATATAATAGTATAGTCTAAATTAGTTCTAAATTAGATAGAGCTTAGACATAATCTAGACAAAATAAGTAGTAATATTATTTAGAGGCTATTACTAGCTAAGACAAGTTTTTCTATATAATATAACAATACAAGTTATAAGAGAGTAATCTAAATAAGGTCTAAAGTGTCTACTACTAGGTATATAAGAGTGCTAAGACTAGAGAGTAAACTAAAGATACTATTCTCTACACCTATAGGTCTTATATAAAAGAATACAGAAAAACTACTCTATAAAGCTACACAGACTGCCCCCCTTATATATCTCTTCTTAGGGTTACTATCTAAGGCAAGTATAAATTAGGTGGCTATTAGATAGGTGTTGGTTGACTTAGGGGTAATAATAGGATGTGACGTTGTGAACGTTACATAATTCTCTTTCTCTTAAAGCTATACTAGGCTAATCTGCACTATAAAGGTCTATTCTATAGTGTGCTTAAAATAGTATAGTATTAGTAGTTATATATATGCTATTATTATACACAAACTTTGTAATTAATATCTATAAGGCCTAGTTATTTTATTCTTAGCCCAAGTAGCAGTATAGGTATTATTTAAGCATCTAGTTTTACCTTTCTGTCTAACTATCTATCTATAAGTAGTATACAGATAAAAAGACTTTTCTTAAATTTAAATAGTATTAAAAAGTATCTTAGTATTTAGTATTTATTAGTAGACCTCTATTTAAGATTATTCTTAGTAGTACTTTATATAGCTTAATTACTTCTCTAATCTATGCTTAGGCAAGGTATATACTATCTTAATTACCTCTTTCTAAGATATAGTAGGCTATTTTTATTAAGTAACATACTACTACTAGTATTAAATTAAATACTTATCTATTATAGCTACTTAACGTGAGTTCTGTAATAAAATCTATTATTACCTCTTTTTATACATTTATAAAAAGTAAGAGTAGAGCTAATAGTCTATATAGCTTATATCTTGCTAGTATTACTTTCTTATAGATTAAGTAGCTCCTTATAAATTCTAAGATATCTTTTCTTATTCTTTTTTTACTTATATCTGTGCTAGAGTTTCATAAAGGTCTTATATAACCTAAAGTACCTTTTAAAAAGGTTATTATAATATTTTTAGAGAGCTTTTACTTTCTCTTTAGTTATTTTTAGAGTAAAGATCTCTTTTTTTAGTATTCTAAGCCTTTCTAGCTTAGTTATAGATACATCTATTTAGCTATCTTTAGATATACTTTTAGAATTTATATCTGTTATTCTATATTCTTCTACTAGTAGCTATTCCTTTTTATATATTTAATGTTCTCTTATAAAGGACTTTAGTACTTATTTTATAACTTTTTATACTATAGATCTTTTTATAGACCTTATAGTTACTACTGCTATTAAGAAGGTATCTTTTTTACTTTTTTAAAGTAAGTCTCTTAGTAGCTGTATAAATACTTAGTTATATTTATAAAATAGCTTTTTAGCTTCTTCTATATAATCTAGCCTTTATAATATCTTATCTATAAGGTTTATACTTCTTAACTAGTAATTTAAGATAAAATTATACCTTATTAAAAAGAGATAGTATCTTACTTGCTAGTAGATTAGTGTCTTATTCTCTATAAACTATTTTAGGTTTACATAGTCTATTAGAATCTTAAAGTAGATCTCTTTAAGGTACTAATACTAGTATTTTAGACTCTTTACTATTATAAGTAATTCTTTATTATAGGCATTATAATTATACTCTGCTTAGATAAGTTTCTTTAAATAGAAGTCTACTAGTCTCTACTAGGGTTTCCTACCCTCTTTTAGTACTAAATAGCTTAAAATGCCTATAATAGCCTCTCTTAATATATTAACTTCTACTTTTCTTTTTCTTCTTAGATTAAAGTAAACTAGTGTTAGTCCTTCTAGAAATATATTTTTTAATTTTCTAAAGGCTATTATACTTTCTTATCTTATATCTAGTATTTAACTTTTCTCTTTTTTTATAGCTAGTCTGCTCTAGGCTGCATTTAGGCCTTTCTAGGTTAGTTTAGTTAATAAGAGTACTAACCTAGAATATCTAGCAATAAATTAATAGTAATAATTTATTAATTCTATAAATACCCTTATATCTTGTATAGTTTTTAGCTTTGGCTAGTTTTATATTATAGGAACTCTTTTTTAGTTAATATTAATTCTCTTAGGTGTTATTATATACTTAAGGTATTCTATCTGCTAAGTATGCTATTTATACTTACTAAGCTTAATATATAGCTTTGCCTTATACAGTTAACTTAAGACCTCTTTAATATATTTTATATATACTTCCTCTGTTTTTAAGTAGGTCTATAAGAGCCTAGTTTATATAAGCTTAGAATTAAGCAGGTGTATTTATAAGGCTAAATAGTATTACTATATACTTATAGTACCTATATTTTATGTAAAAAGTAGTTTTCTACTTATTTTTTTCTATAATCTAGATTATATAATAGGCCTCTCTTATATTAAGCTTTATAAAGTACTTTAGTAATTCTAAGATAAAGAGTAGTAGGTGTCTAATTTTAATAGAGATTTTATTTAGACCTCTATAGTCTATATAAAGTCTTAAGCTCTTATTTTTCTTCTTTATAAAGAAGATAAGTACTTCTACTAATAACTTTAATCTGCAGATCTATCCTTTTACTATAATCTTAGTAAGGTATTTCTAAAGTATCTCTAACTTTATTATTAATAAGTTATATAGCAGTTAATAGTGTAAAATACCTTTAAGTATTATTAGAATAGTTAGATTATAAGAGCTATACTTAAAAAGTGCCTTTATATTTTACTCTAACCCTATATCTATGTATTCTTTATATTGTAAGGGAATTTAGGTCTTTCTAGGCTCTTCTGTCCTTCTCTAGCTAATAGAGCCTATAAGGTATATATATATGTCTACTCTTAGGTTATATATGCTTTTTTTAAACTATTTAGCATCTTCTACAGCTATCTTTTAGAAAGAGAGTAAGTCCTTTACTTTCTTTCTTCTAAAAAGCAATTACCTACTAGTAAAGCTTATCTTTAGATTACTTATATCAATCTATAGTAGACCTAGGTATAACTTATACCTTCTTAAGTCTATAACTATAAATAGTATTAAGTAGTTCTTTATATATCTATGTAAGTCTTTAATTTTTATATTAACTTTAGTTATTCTATATATCTTCAATTAGCCTTTATCTACCCCTTTAGCTAAAAGCTTTAAGAGAGTGTTAATCTAGAAGTTAAGTTCTTTTACTAATAAATACTAATATTAAGTTTAGCTAAAAGCCTCTATTAATTATAGCCTCTATAGGCTTAGAGTATTATACTATAGTATTTATAGTAAGTAAATATGCAAGCCTTAAGTAAAAGGCTTCCTTTAATATGCTAAAATCTTTATTTCTTAATAAGAAGGTAATATAAGTAGATAAGTGTGTAATTAATCTTTCTGCCTTTTGTCTTTTTCTTCTTTAGTATTAATATAAAGTTTCTTATTTTTTTTTAGATTTAGGTAGTTAGGCTAATTATAGCTTAACTTTCTATACTTATAGCACCTTTTTTGTAATAGTCAGGCGCCCTGCCCTTGCTATTGATACTACGCAATAACCCCACTTATACCAAAAGGTAAGCACAAGAATACTTAAGCAAGTATTCTATGTGTAGTATAATATATATAGTGCTAGATCTAGACTTTGCCGACTAGATGCTATAAGCGAGGTAAGCCACGTTGACTGTGCACGTGCTTAGTCGTTACATTTTTAAGCCTTTAGAGGAGTCTTTATCTTCCCTTTTTTTACTCTCTATCTTTTAACTATCTTTTATTAAGTCTTTTAAACTATTTATAAGGTTTTTTAAGCCCTTTTAGCTTATAGCTATATTTTTTAAGTTTTTCTAGTTCTTTTTAAGTTACCTTTTTTCTTAGATCCTTATTATAGATTCTTCTTTAGTAGATAATATTTATATTTTCCTCTACTAGTAGTAAAGTGTTACGCCTATCTACTAGAAGTAGAAAAAGATCTTTATATATATCTTAATATAGTGCTAAAATAAACTCTAGTACTTATAGCTCTAGTATTTAAGATATTCTTAACTCTTCTTAGTATAGCCTTAAATAATCTAATAGGTCTGTTAGAGATTAGTTTTATTTCTATTTAGCTCTTTTTAGGACTTTAAAAGCTTAGTACTTTCTTTTAAATATAGTTTTTAAAGTATTTAATATAACTGTTTTAAGAGTAGTCTAAGTAAGTTTCTAGCTTATTAAGGTAAACTCTTTTATTATATATTATGCCTTTTATAAGGTCTTTAAAGGTTTTAAGGTATAAGATACTTTAAAATTAACTTTTTAATATAGTTTTAGGAAGTTTGCTAAAGAATATAAGAAATATAACTTATAATCTCTTTTTTTAGTAGTTATATTTAGCTCTATTTATCTTAGTATACTTTTACAGAGGTTTTAGGCGTAAGAGAGCTGCTAATAGTAGTAAAGAAGGATCTATTATAGTTTTTAATCCATTCTTTAGTACTATAAGAGCTATTCTATCCTTTAGCTTATATTAAGATTATAGTTCCTTTAAATATTCTAGCTCTTATTATTACTATATTTTAAACACTTATATATATAAGTTTTCTAACTCTTAGTCTTTAGCAGAGACTAATAGACTATTTTAGCCTATAGTAGCTAGGTTAGCCTCTAGTAGCAGTATTCCTACTACTTTAGGTCTTATCTATATTTCTGTGTTATCTCTAAGATTAAGGGTTTCTATTTCTTTATCTATATCTACTTCTTAGATTCTTCTAGTAAGGTTTACAGGAGAAGCCTTTTAATAGGCAGAACTTCTTAATAGCTATCTATCTAAAGTCTTGTTGCTTAGTATTAAACTTTAGCAGTTACTTATAATCTTATAGTTATTACAGAAATAGGTATTTAAGTAATTTAAATATAAGAACTCTTTAAACCTTATATATTAAGGTAAGCAGAGTGTCTATATAGTATATATATGTTTACTTAATAAATTACTACTTCTATAGTAGGATTTTAGTAGGATATATATATTTATATCTTACGGTCTAGTAGCCCTTTACAGATAACCTAGATCCTCTTTTTAGCTAACATAGTACGCTAGTACAGCCCCTATAGGGACCTAGTACTCTTAAATAACTTAAGATACCTCTTAGGGAGGCGTGTTCCTGACATAAGCTATAAATAATTGCTGCTATATAAAGGAGCTGTTAACAGATAATCTTTTTTCTATTAAAAAAAAAGTGTTATTTACATAAATCTGCTTTTCAACTTAGTAACGTAACATTTTTATAACTATAGTAGTAGAATTATAGGATTAGGTACAGAATACATTCTTTCCGCCTATTGTTTGAGCAATTTATCACTTATGCTTACTAACTTATTAAGGAGGCCTTTAAACCTTCTGCTAACTCTCCTAAGATAATTAAAGAGCTTTTCTAATTTTAATCTCTTATCATTTTTACTCTTACTAAGCTTCTTATTTTGCCTTCTCTTTTTTCTTAAATTCTTTTACTACTTCTCTTGCGTACTTGTAACGTTCATAACAAAACATCCTATTATTACCCTTGAGTCATGACACCTATCTGAAAGCTGCCTATTTTGAACTCTCCTTAGATAGCAATCCTAAAAAGAGGCATGTAAGGTTGTAGGTTATAAGGCCTTGTAATGTGTAATAGTCAGGCGCCTAGCCCTTGCTATTAATACTACGCAATAACCCCAATTATACCAAAAGGTAAGCACAAGAATAATTAAGCAAGTATTCTAAGTGTAGTATAATATGTTTATTACTTAATTGTTACAATCAGGTTCTACAACCTCTAGGCTAGAACTAGAAAGATACAAACCCCTTAACAAAAGGATTGTACAGGCCTAGCCCTTTAGTAAGGAGCAGTAACATAACTAGCTTAACTCTTAGCAGAGTAAGCTAAGACACATAATAAGTAAGCTTAACTTCTAACACTATAAGCTAGGAGCTTAATTTTATGTATTATAAGCTGTCTTAACTAATACCTATAATTTGTAGGGGACATATAAGATTCCTTTATTATGTATATAAATAATAGAAACATAACTCTTTTAGTAATATGCTTAACTTTATTAATTAAATCTACTTATTACTTCTTACTCTTAATTACAGTATATTAATTATATGTGTATTAAATTATCCTTGTTCTAGTAAACTTACTCTATCCTTAAGAACTAACCTTAAACCTCTTCTACACTAGTACAATTATTAGAAGGGTTTTAACTACTAAGATTAAGTACAGAACAGGATCTTAACATTAATCTAGGAGTTGCTCACTAGATGCTATAAGCGAGGTAAGCCACGTTGACTGAGCACGTGCTTAGTTGTTACATAAAGTAGATTTTTTGCAAATTTTTACACAAGACCTATTGGTGTAAGGAATAGTTTATTAAGTGTACCCTCTAGTCTAAGCATTCCTAGACGCCTCCTAGTAGACATCTGAAGCCCGTTCGAATCACTCTCCTCTTGCCTGCGTTGTTCAAGTAATAATTTTCTTAAATTGTCTTTTAAAGGAAAGTGTAACGACGCAGGTTATAAGAGAGTGATCCAAATAGGTTCTGAAGTGTCCACTACTAGGCATATAGGAGTGCTAGGACTAGAAGATATACCAAAGATACTATTCTCTACACCTATAGGTCTTGTACAAAAGGATACAGAAATACTACTCTTTTAAACTACATAGGCTGCTACCTTATATACCCCTTCCTAGGATTACTATCTAGGGCGAGTACAAAAGGGTAGCTGTCAGATAGGTATTAGTTGACTTAGGGGTAATAATAGGATGTGACGTTGTGAACGTTACAGAAAGCTTCTTATTTCATAAAAGATTTTTTTTTAAAAATTAGTGCTCTTATTCTTCTTAATATTTCAATAGTCACTTAGTACATACTTTTAAAAAATTTAATAGAAAATAATATTTATTATAATACCAATCTCCTAAAACCAAATTTAATAAAAGCTATATTAAACTTTTATTTATTTTTTCGTTAATTAAAATTTCAAATATGACAAATGTCTTCTGCTTATTAGAATATTGTAATCTTAAACCTAAAAATCTCTCTAGCTTAACAAAAGATATATTATTTACAAATCAAAACATGTTGGTAAGAGTTAAATGCTTTTTTTGGTAGGTAGGTAACTACAAATTAGTAATAAGATTGTGACTAATACTATTCCAAGTTTCTTAAATGACCCTAAGAAATTAGCTTAAAATTTTCTTTACATTCCACCTTTCTTCGCTGACTCGTGCGCTTTGTGAATGACATTTAATTAATAACGCTTTTATTAATTTGCTCATGCATATCTTATGATAGGACAAGGCCTGATATGTCACATCTATCGTTCCGACGTTTCTGAAGTTACACCAGACGGATGACGTAATAGCACAGTGATCAATTCATATATATTGCTTTATTTTGCGACTTCCGAATTAGCACCTACCTTTGATCTTTCGTAAAAATTCCGCCTGATTGATCAGCCGCCCATTAGGCTTTAGTTATCTGGACGTGTTGTGTCAGTCAGTGTTGTCCGCTTGGCCGAATCTACATTTGTCACGCACACATCTTCAATCTCAGTCTTCATCGCAATGGCACACGTAGACGGAACCTGCGACGAACGTTTCACGGCTGTTAAGAAGCTGCTGCAGTCCTATCTCGATTCTGGTGAAGAGCTTGGAGCTTCCATTGTGGTTAACCTCGATGGGAGAAACGTCGTCGATATATGGGGTGGATACGCGGACGCGAAGCAAACCCAGCCATGGCTAGAGAACACAATCACGAACGTATGGTCAACTACAAAAGCCACTACTAGCCTTGCGGCCCTCATACTGATCTCGCAAGGCTTGCTGTCTCCTGGTGAGAAAGTGTCCACGTACTGGCCTGAATTTGCAGCAAATGGAAAGAACGATATAGAGGTCCACCATATTCTGTCGCATTCTTCGGGCCTTTCTGGCTGGGAGAAAGACATGACTATCGAGGATATCTATGATGTTCCGACCGCTACCGCCCTCCTAGCGCAGCAGGCCCCGTTTTGGTCACCAGGAGCTGCATCCGGCTACCACTCCATGACCTTTGGCCATTTAATCGGAGCCCTTGTGCTTCGTACAACCGGAAAACCCCTCGAACAATTCATTAAAGACAACGTCGCAGCGCCGACTGGTGCTGACTTCCAGCTCGGTGCTGCTGAAAAGGACTGGCCGCGTATAGCTGAAATCATACCTCCACCACCTCAAGCTTCACCTCCAGCCCTGAAGCTTGAACTCATACCTGTAAAGTCAATAGCAAATCCTATTATCGATGCTCGAATTGCGGGTACTTCACCATGGAGGCGAGCCAAGATCGGTGCAGCGAATGGGCACGGAAATGCGAGGAGCATAGCGCGCATGCTCTCGGCAATTTCTCTGGGTGGAGAAATTGATGGCAAACGTCTTCTATCTCACGATACGATTGACCTCATCTTCCAAGAGCAGACACAGGGAAGAGACCTGGTTATCGGCTTAAATATCAGCTTTGGTATTGGCTTCGGCTTAAATGCAAAAGGCGCAGATACCAGTTGGTTGCCAGAAGGGAAGATCTGCTTCTGGGGAGGGTGGGGCGGCTCTATGGTTATTATGGATGTGGACAGACGAGTGACTATAGCATATGTGATGAACAAGATGGAAAATGTTGGACTTGGCAATCTTCGTACTAAGGCGTACATCAAAGCTGCGTATAAAGCTTTAGACAACATATGAATTTCGATCATTTTATCTTTCATCTCTTCTGTACCTAAGCTCGTGTGGTCCCTAGGACTCTATAGTTGTAGCTTTTTGCGCGCTAGTGCCCCAAACAATGAACGCCTTCTCTAAAACTTCCTCAACTTTAAGCTTGGGGATCCTAATGCTGTGCAAGTCCTCACAGTGGACATAATCGCTGACATTGTGTAACTTTTCCGTCTGCGCTGTTGGAAAGAATCCAGTTGTTTGCTCATACTCGTAAACAGCCATGAACTTCCCATCGGAGATTATCTCGTCCCCATCACTCAGCCCCAAAGCCTTAGTCACATTCAATCCAGGTGGGCAGGCTGTCCAGGTGTGCGGTACACCCGCTGCGATGAGGATAAGCGTCTTGGGAGGGATGACGAAGAGCTCACCCCCGAACTCAGCGAGAGCCACCCCATACGGCACAAAAATTTTCTCTACCACAAAGCGCTGCTCCCCTCGTCCTATTTGCGAAAAATGAACGTGCCGAGGCATTCTAACGTCGACGTCGAATTCATAACAACCCTGTGCTCCGCGAAACGCTGGAGTTCGCGAGTCGAGTGCGCAACCGGGGCTGAATTCGTACAACCTTCCTGGGATATTGACCTCGGGTGGAAATGCATCTTTGCCAAGAGATCCTTCTCCATGGACGATGTGCACGCCATTAGAAAGGGTAAACCCATATTTATGATGATGCGGCATTTTGTTTGGCTCCATGCTCTTAGATAAGGCTCGATCAGGGAGAATGTAGTCAAAAGTCGACGTGTGAGAAATGCTATGTCAGAAATGTACTGCCCAGGTTTAATTGTCAAACTTAGTATTTGAGGGCCCTGACCCGTCGTATTCAGCTGGCAGACGTCTGGATTGCCCTTGTCAATTGTCTCCACTTTTTTCGCACACCCACCAGCCAACTTAATGCAATGTTATATACTTGACAAGCAAGAACACAAGTGTCTATTAAGGTTGCCCGGCATTACCATACTAACTCTCTAAGTGCGACTTCGTATTGGAATTTACATTTCCTCCCACTTCCGGTATCGTCGTTGACCACCAGTAATTGAGGATAGAGATAACCTACTGTGCTCATTATTCCGCTCAGAAGAAGCTTGGATCGGGTGACGCACCAAAGTCGTTGGTGCAGCACCCGACGGCGGCTTTTTTGTGGAGAGGTATCCGCTGGTCCCGATGGGCTTCGGAACAACGTACCACGTGGCCCGAGAATGAATCGCGCCCATCGTAACATCAGCCACGCAGTCATATCTTCCTTTTTTTAGACTGTAGCTGTTGCTGGTTTTGGCGATCTGACATTGCTACTATTTGTCAGCCGGGATTATTATCAGGTCACTTTCGAGGTTTATTAGAGAACCAATAGGCATAGCATGTCCCTTTTTAAACAGACCGGTATAATTACACTCTTATCTGTCAAAACTTTTACCTTCTGCTCAGCTGTAGTTGAGGATGTAGGAGTGCCAGTTGATCTATCTATAAGGTACCTTTAAGCAACATCTACATGCGCTTTTTATTTTTCTTCTTTGCAACTACAGATTAATTTTACGTTTGCCCTTTCTCCATAATACATTTTTGCAAATTTAATTCTCTTCTTGACAGTAGTTACTTTTAGCAGTAGAGGATCATACTATTATAGAGAAGAAGAACACAAAGAATTTACCATATTACTGTACATGTAAAAAGAAAAGAGTATTTTTGAGGCCTGCCAGAGACTAAACTAATGAGTGGCAGGAATTGAGTATTTCAAGATTAATGTGGTAAAAATTGTTGTTAACCTAGATTGTTTGATATTTTATCTTAAGATGTAAAATAACTCTGAAGTATTACAAATGCATCTACTTTTGCTTGTTCTATAATATGATAATGCTTAGAATTCTCATGTACAGTCCTTCTAATAGAAAAAACTTTTCAGACAAGTTGCATTTCTAGAAAGAAGAGAGATTTGAACATTAGGACATTAATTAATTTATTGATCAGCTATTGCTTTTACGAATAGCTATTATATTGCTAAAGCTTTTTTCTAAGATTGCAAGAGGAACTCTTAGCTATTTGTTAAGATCCTGTTCTGTACTTAATCTGAGTAGTTATTAACCTTCTAATACTAGTACTAATGTAGAACAGATTTAAGGTTAGTTCTTAAAGGTAGAGTAATTTAAAAGAAATAAGTATAATTAAATGCATATATCTTTTAAAATTAAAAATTAAATTTAAAATTAAATAAGTAAATTACTTTATTTAAATAAATTAATAACTATTAGTGTAGTATTATAGTAATTTAGATATATAACAAAAAAATCTTACAGGTACATTATTAACTATAGTTGATATCTAGAACAGCTAATAATTTGTAAGTTAAGCTTAATATTTATGTGCCCTAGCTTAATTTACTAAGAGATTAGCTAGTTCTATAACTGCGTATTTCTAAATAGCTTAGCCTGTACAATCCTTTAGTTAAGGGATTTATACCTTTCTAGTTCTAGCCTAGAAGTTGCAGAACCTGATCGTAACACTAGGTATGTAAAATATTCACAACGTAGTCATAGACAAAAAGAAAAATTTGAGCCTTTTAGTAGGGCTTAACATTAGAATTGCTGTTTAAGAATAGAACTTTAATGTTAAACTTACTCACCATGTACTAAGGATCACCACGTACTAAGGCAGGAATTTCTAAAGTACAGAACCACTTTAGGGATGCATATCTAACCAATGCAACATTATGTTTAACTAAAAATTAGTAACTAGAAAACGTTACTTGTTATTTTAATCTCTCTACCCTTTAATTTGCTTTGCAAAAATGTATAGTCTAGTTAAATTATATTTCAGATTTCTACCTCTACAAAGAACGTTTTAGCGTCTTATATTACTACTTTACTAAGAATTAGTTAATGTTAATCTATCTAAAAATAATACAAATACACTAAAATATTTTAAAGACGAAATTTAAATTAAGTATTGCCTCTTATTACTTTATATATTCAAATGTCTTAGGTTACATGGTAGCTTCTTTACATAACACCTAGCTAAAAGCTTAGAGTAATTTATTAATTATTTTCTATCTTTTAGTTATTTTAAATTGCACAAGTGTTGTTAATCTAGTATATTATCAAAGCTATTTAAACAAAATACTACTGGAGTAATTAAGTTAACTAGCATAGATTTTGTTTGAGAAAAGATACAACAATTCAGTTTTAAAAATATTATAAGTAAAAACCTGTTTAACAATATATACTTAGATAAAGATATTCTAGATCTTCTAGGTTTAATTGCTAAGCTAATCACTAAGAAATTTAGTAATACTTCTCTCTATGTTTAAACTTCACTATATCCACACTAAAAAGGAGAAGGATTGCCTAAGATAGATTCGTATTAAAGGTTTTTAGTTTATGTCTAAAGTTTTAGCACTAAAAGTAATCTAATAGATGTACCATTATATTTTAAATAAAAGGTCTTTCTTAACAAAGGTTTTGTTTATGTACTTGCTATATTCATAATAGGGGTACTATCATTAATATGTTGAAGAGAGAATAAACGTATATTTTAAGGCCAGAAGAGAAAAAAACATATGTTAAGGGATTAATTAAAACCTTATGTAATAAACAAAAATAGACATTAATATAGCCCTAGTTACCTAAAAGCTTAAGGTACTTATAAAGAAAGACAATAGTTGACATTGTCTAACTCAGTAAACTATGTTTGCTCTTTTGTAAGCTTAAGCTTGTAAATACGAGGCTAATTCTTAGTCTACTTTTATTAAGATATTAATAGATCAAGTCTCACAATCTTTTCCTTTGCTTTCTTTATAATTTCTAGTATAAGTTAGCAAGAAAATTAATTAACAATTAATTAAAAAAAAACCTCAACTTAGAAATGCTTAATTACAATAATAAGATCTCTTTTACATAGCTTTCTAGTATAAATAGGGTTCTTAAAATGAACCTAGACGTATAAGATTAAAAATACCTACTAATTAAATTTGTCTTAAGAATACCTTTCCTACTCCTATGTAAATAATCATTTTTTATGATGGTTACTTAAAAATGTCTACATTTTCTATTTTAGTAATAGGATATAATTATCTTCGTTAAATTTATTAGGAGTCCTTAAAGAAAAACGTAGAAATTCTAATTTTAAATAGAATAAATTATTTAACTCTTTCTTAATAAACCTCTATCTAAATTTAGCTATCCTTTAATAACAAGCACTTAGAAAATAATGATTTAGTAATTTTACTTTAACAATGTAGCATATAAGTGCAAACTTAATATCCTGTAATGGTTAAAACTAAGACCCTTAAGCTTTTTTATAAGTAATTTAGCTATTAATATATAAGTAAACTAAGCTTACCACAGATTTAAAATTAAGCATTTAGGACTTAAGAGAAGTTTAAAAGTCCCTTTTATTCTAAAGAAATACAGTTTAAATAGTCTTCTCTCTTAAAAGAGCTTAAAGGCCATATCTATAAAGCGATTATTAATTAGTGTAACCCAGTAGATATTTAGTTTTATCAAGATAATATCAAATAGTAGTGTTATCTTTAGTAAAATTTATAACATTTCAATTTTTTTACGTATATTTAAGCAGCTATAATTACTTCTTATTCTAAACGCTTTTTTGATAAATTTTCCAGAAGGCTATTTTATTAGGTAGCAATAAGGTTAGAGAGATATTTCTATATCAAGTTTATAGCAGTGCACTGCCTTAGTACGTGGTGGTCTTTAGTACCCAATAAGTTAGTTTATGTTTTTTCAAATGCTCAGGTTCTGTTCTGAACAAGGAAATCATAAGACGCAGCTAGTGTGCAACATAAGAGAAACCTACTACTTTATCAACTGTGTAAAATCAAGGCATCTAAAATTAAAATTAAGCCAACACTTAACACTTACAAAACGCAATATTTTTCCTTCGGCTCCAGATTTTAATTTGTCTAATACTCAATCTTGCACTGTAATTTTATTTCGTGGTATTTAGGCTATCGCGCACTGCTTTTATATTAGCTCAGGCTCTTTCTTCAGCCCCTGCTAAGCTCTATTTAGCAAGGCTCCTTTGATTCCTGAAATCCCGCCGCCAGCAATCGGTTAGACTCTCTGCTCTGGGCTATGTTTATCATTAGCCTCTATCCACGTCAAATAAGGGGACTCAGTTTCATGGTAGTCCCGCAATCTTGTCGCCATGGCCATTCACGGCAAAATCCTTGCCATCGGCGCTAGATTCATCAGCGGCGAGATCCTGGACTTGTACCTGCCAAAAAATTACGCGGCAATCGTTCTTGCGTGCATAGGGATTGTGCAGCTGAGACCCGAGCTATTGGTACTACGACGATTATCAGAAGCTAATAAGACGGAAATTTTCAAACAGCACGCACTGTGACCTAGCATAGTTCTCAACTCTGCTTCAGCTGATCAATTGTATTCACTTGGGTGACTCTGAACGGTGTAAATCGACGAAAAGAGTGTGGAGAAGCCTGCGTATACATATTCATATAAGCGAGGTGGATGTGCTCAGCGATGAGTCCATTGGCGCGTACAGAAGCGATTAAATCTACAACGACGACAGACACGATTACATTGATGCCCTTGTGAATCATGCATCGTACAGAAGTAAACCTCGCTATCTTTAATACAAGGCAGGGGCTGAAAAGAGGGCGAAGATAGCGATTATGATGCCACCTGTTATTCACATTGTCGGCTTCTAAGGCGAGCGCTTATCTATTCAGTAGCCAATCTTGACACGCTTCGCAATCAAGCACGCCTTCACCGGTCACGTTGGTCAAGGCTTGTCTACGTGGTCGCAAGTGCATGTTGTCAATCTAGCGAAGGGTCACGTCACTTTGCTGCACCGGAGATTGGAAAGGCGCTACTTGCGGTCGGCCATATTACCGACATGGAGCTTAGAGAAGTGTTGGAAGAGTAATTTGGTGATCTTTTCAGTTCATGTATCTGGCCCGCAATTTGGCTTAACGCTAGAAACTAGGCGATCCGACTGAGGGGCCATGGATGGTAGCCTCAAGAAAGGTATTTACAAGTTTCTTTGATTCAAGACGAGATTTCTATCATGCTTAGGGAGACGGGATCTCATTTCTAGACACTACAATGTCATGATACTTTGTTCTTTGAGCGAGCAAAAATTCCACGTGTGAAGAACAAATCACAGCCAATACCGATTAAAACTACAGCGTGACAGTATGTAGGCAATCGAACCATTTCATTAAAAAACACTGGTTAATACCACACCTAGAGAAGTCTGTGAATTTGTTTTGTTACTTGTTGCCATTGAAATCGCCTGCATGCTTTTAGTGACTAAGATGGAAGCAGTCTGGACTCTCACGAGAGCCTGTGAGAAACATGGTCCAATTTTCCAATCTCTAATTTTCTGTTTAGCAATGATGCTATTACCTTATCCAACACAATACGTCGACTTGACATGATCAAGATAGCAAATGCATTCGATATCGCAGAGGAAGATGCGATCACCTTTCAAGTAGAGATTATGTTTTTTCGTGTCGTGACTACAAGTAAGAAAGTAAAATCAAAATTTGCGGCGTAAGGTACTGTGTTGTGCAAATCCAATCCAACAATATCGGCGAACTGACCACGCTATTTACGGAAATTGACACAGCACTTGATGCATGGTTGTCTCTCGTTATCTGTAACAATTCATAATGATATGGTAGACACTTATTTCATGTAGGATTTTTTCACATATCATCTTCTCAGGAACAACAATCCATTTCGCCTAGATTTCCGATTCTCATATGTTGTCAGCCAACACTGGTGTACTATGACGTATGTGAATAGGTGAGCACCCACTACCTATACAGCCTCCAGGTCCAACGCCTATATGAAACCATAAATTTCTTCTGACTGGTCTCCCTCAAAAATTTACTGGCACTATATTCACTACTCTTTTCCCTCGTCACATATGTCCCATATCTCTCCAGATCAAGGAAGACGGGTGTAACTTTTTGAGGCTCAGATATCTATTGTCTTCAAACTAAGAAAATAAGTTTTCGTTCAAAAGTTGATAGATTCATCATAGAGTTATCGTATCCACTGATCACTCTCATACGCTATGTATCACTGCATTACTGCATATCTGAAAAATGTTCTATTAAAGCCGATTTCCTGGAGAGTTGCACTAAGTTCTACAAAGAGATAATAAAACATGCATATCTGATAGGAATACAATGATCAATAGCCTTATTGGACAATTTAATCACGCCATCTCTGAAGAAGTATGCGGTAATATTGAGCAATATATGAAACCCATCAATATCGCAATCCTGACGAATTAGCAAATGTTCTGTGTATTTCGCAAAAACTATTAGTCAATCTATAGATTAAATGAGTAAATTTAGATATAGAGCCAGAAAGAAGATGGAACAAACGAAAGCGCTATTGACAGAAGTAGTAGATTATACAATTTAAATATTTAGCTGCTGCTAAGGAACGTTGCAGGGCAGCAGATCGAATGAGCCGTTGATGGTATAGTGGCTGAAGTTGTCGTCTTTGAAGTACAAGTAGGTTTGGTAGCGATTGAAGAGATTATCGCATGAAGTCAAAGGTCTTAGATACGGTTTACTTGGAGGTGTGTACATCGGTGTTACAAGCTTTCCTCGGGCTATTATCGCGCATAAGAAACTCTGAACTCAATCAAGAGAGCAGTAAATTTGGGGCACTTTGAAGCATATTGAAAAGTGATAGCATTGGCTATCAATATTGAGCTATGGCTCGGCACAAAGGCGAAGCGCTCAGGCAAAATACGCGAACAAAGTGAGAAAAGGACCGAAAAAGAGTGAGGCCATGAACAAAAGAAGAGAGTACAACGTCAAGAGCAATTATGAATTTGATTTTAGTAAAATCAGTATGCCACTTACCTTTAGCTAATTCACGCGGTTCATCATTGAATTGTACATTTATTACGCTGCTTGGGTTTGATCCAGTGTATCAGCTGAATTAATACTGTTCAGACATCACTGCGGAGGCTTCGCCCAACGTCAGCACTTTTCCCGTTGATGTAGCCCAACCTGCGCTCGGGACCACTGTGTTATGTGCGTCCACTCACCACTCCTTGCGTCAAGCGTGGCTGAAATCTCATCCACTAAACGTCGTCCGGATAATTTAGCCCACCACATGCCGTCGAATTGATCCAAGAGTACACCCCACTGCATAAAAATAGTTAATGCAAAGCCGTCCCCGTCCCTCAATGCCTTCAAGAATTCCGGCTTGAGCGCAGCTATCCATGGGATTACGGATCTGCCTTTGCATGCGGTTTGTTCCAGCGTACTGATGGCGTGGTCAAAGACAAGACGCATTGGATGGCTATTTTGTATGTTGTTCAAGTGACGTATTTCTTCGAGGGGAGCGCAAAGCGACATCGTGATGGATCTAACTCTACTGTTGAGGATGCAGCTTAGCGGACCTTCGCTAAGCCAGTCCCGGCTCACGACGAGAACGGATTGAATGCCGTTTAGGAAATCAATTAATTTTAACATTGACTCCGCGGTAGATTGGGTTTGCTGATTACACTCGTTCTGGAAGAGAGGCGACACGATAGTGCATACCATGATGATCATGGACGAAATGAAAACAGCATCGCAGTTTTTCGGAGAAATAGCGTCGAGTGTACTTCTCAGACCAGTCACAGCTTGGCGTTGGTAGTCGAGTGCTGCGCTCACGTGGTTGTCTGCAGCCTCAACATCCTCAATGCTACTTGCGATGTGTAACGACGTCAGCGCAAGAACGGCTTCCATCAAATACTCGTGTCGCAGCGCTTCCTGGACTGTATGATCTCGCAGGGTCTCACCGATCTCTTCTGTGAAGCTGTTGCACGTACTCGCGCACCAATGATGCATGAGCTCCAACTCGCGGAACCTGTCTGTCCTTTCTGCAGACCCATAGAAGGCTGTGCCATCTGTACGGCGAGGTACTTTTAGCTTCGTAGCTGTAATTGTATTCAGGGCCGGTACATCTCCTCTACTATATGAGGTCGATGATATTACTAAGTCCGAATGGCGAACACTGTCTGGCGCCGGTATCGAGGGGCGGCGGGGGTAACAGCATTCTTCCTGTCGTTGGATACATATTGAGCAGCGGGGAAGTTTCTCGTCGCATTTCACGCGACGTTTGCGGCAGCGATCACAGCCGTGACGCGACTTTTTATGCGGGCGCTTGGTTGGCATATCGTTCAACAATTGCACGGCAGAATGGCTTCTGACGCGGCGCTGGACAAAGGGCGAGCGTCGCACAAAAAGATACGAAGGGGCGGGTGATCGGCAAGTTCAAAATGTAAAGTGATTTTGATAATTGGTTTCGGGTATGTAATAATCAGAGGAGTTCGAATGCGGATACAACGATACTTCTATGATTGGCGTTATCACTAAAAGCCAGGAAGTTTTGCGTGTGTCGGGACCGTGTAAGATCGCGCCGCATTTTGCGACACCAAATGACCATACGATGCCAAGGCCGGAAGACCACAATTCTAAAAAAGCTTGGCTGCTCAGCCCACACGCCGTCTCTTCTGCAAACTATCTAATGAATAATGATTTCATTCCGACTTCCTAGACCACGCTGGACCATTAATGTCGCATGTCTGACCTGAGTCGCAGTAAGTTGCTGAAAGAACATTTGATTTTTCATCGTAAGGTGCGCCTAAGAATTCTATTTCGGAAGCAATTGCACATGCCCACGAGCCAAGAAATGTCCCTAGGGTACTATCGTTTGACTAGGGGCTTGTCTAGTTGTAATATATTAAAACTCTGATTTGCGGTGATGAATTAGGACAAGCTTGTGATAAATGGTAGGGGTTACCTTCATTTACTAGCGTGCATAAATTCAAATTTGATCAAGAGGCATTTTGCTGCAAACAAAGGCTATTCCTAGATGCTTAGGATTTGTAGTTTTATCAATTCGCAGTTATGTTGAGTAGGTAATTTTTTTCAAAAGATAACTAGGCTGCCTGTCTACTAAGTGCTATGGCATTTAGCTTTGTGTTAGTGGCAGTGTAAGTCTTAGTTAGTATTGCTTAACGCAGCAAGAAAGGGTCACGAGGCATCACGGTTAACCTTTCGTCATTTCTGGAATCGAATAAAAGAACGATACTTGGTCATCTGCTTTGTCCATATTATCGGCTTTGGTCTGTATCCTATGCAAAGGCGTGGATAATGCCCCAACAGCGGTATCCACCGATATTGTTCTTGCAATAATCGCTCAATTCTCCGCAGTGCTCTTTTCCAAACTCTGTAGCACTATATTCAGTGTAGGTGTTGGAGAGCGCATGCCATACGCAGCTACCATACAACTTGCAAGACTAGCTACAGATTATCATTATTGCGCCTTTACTTTTGAAGTCTCTGAAGCACTTTACGGAGGGATTGATGAGATTAGCGTGTACATAAGCTATGGCAATGAGATTGATAATCGATAGACAACCAAGAGCGAAGGTCATGGAAAGATCAAACGTGGCAAAAGATGAGGACCAGCAATTTGTTGCGGCCGCGAGTTACAAGAGTTTCAGTCTTGTATCCGAAATACAACACTTCATGTATCCCCTGTATAAATTATACCTGCTAGACTACTTTGTTCGTGCAAGGGAACATCTCGTCGACCTAGATGTTATATGTCAGCACATCGCAGACCATTTATATGCTTAAATATGACAAAGCATCATTCGAAAGTACCGAATTCGACTTAGGGTTGGTCTTTCCAGGTTCAGGTTAGGGCTAAGCTGGGCTAACTGTTGGTGCAAAGAACACAAATTGATCAGTAGTCCAAGATGTCTGAAGGGAAGACCAGTAACGCTATCCACTATGAGTAAACTGAAGGGTAGGATGAAAATTATTTAAAATATGTACGGCGTGACAATGACCACGTTAAAGAAGAAAAGACATAACAAACAACTAAGGACGAATTATTGTGCAAGAGGCTTAAATTTTATTTTTACTTTTTACAATAGTTCAATAGTATAAAAGAGCAAATTAAGTTAGTTACAAGATATGTCAGAGATGAGGAAAATGTCGACAAGTGTGCACTTCTATTACTCATATACCCCATCTACATGAAAATCACGGCGCCGAGACGATCTGCCTAAGTTCTAAGAACCATCATGATGGTGTATCTACGATGCGACAGCCGCTTGATAGCCCGTGAAATCACCTGTTTCCTGCAGAAGAATGGGTAGCTCATCTTCGCTCAAAGACGCAAAGGTTAACTTCTCTCTTGGCTCCCACCCTAAAGCGCGCAGACGGTTCGCTTTACATCTAGCATTCTGCCCGACAACTGCTAAAGACCACTCCCCGAATATGTAACTCCAAAGTTCACGCGGGATTTGTCTTGCTTCGGGATTTTGAAGCTTTCCAGCCTTGTACAGCGTCTGACCGACTTCCTCGGCCATCCGAGCCCAAGAATACTCCTCACCATTCTCGACGAAAAAGTACGGGTTTTTGAGAACTTCCAAGGCATCTGCCTGCTCCATCCAGTGCAAAATCGTCATATATCCTCTGGCCAGATCTCTCACGTGGACTTGCCCCCAAACTGACTTTCCAGTACCAACATAACCAGCCCAACCATGCTTCAAAGCGAAACGGGCCATTGTAGGAATTTGGATCGAGAGGCGCTTGGATTGAGATCCGACTCCGTATATGACGGGCGGAAAGATAACAGAGATCTTCGCTTTATCCCCAAGCTGCTTTCTTGCCCTAAGGATCTCGAGGTCGATCAGGCGATGCGGTGCTGAATCCGGCAAGGCGTCGATATACTCCGGCTTGTCGTCTTCAAAGACAATATCGCTAACGTACTCTCCGTTCGACTGATCTGTAATCTCGCTGCAGCCACTTGTGTGGATATAAATAGTCGTTTTTCCTTGCTGCGCTCGACGGAAGAGGCCGTCTAGGATCGCTTTCACAGAGACTAGGTCGTCAGCCGTTGCCGTGTGGACGACAACATCTGCTTCAGCGGCGGCAGTGGCAATCTTGTCATGATCATCCAAGGACCCGACGATAGCAGTTACTCCTTTCCTCTCAAGATCTGCGGCTGCTTCTTGTCTGCGAATAAGTGCTCGCACATGATATCCTTCAGCTACAAGTTCTGCGATGACTTCAAGGCCAATGTAGCCAGGTCCTAAGAGGAAAACAGCCTTGCCTAGAGACATACTGTGAAATTTAAAGAAAGAGAAAAAGTTATAGCTTGTTTACACAATGACAGAAGCTTCAGCGACGTACGTGCAAGATTATATACAACTTGAGCTTTGACAATAAGTATACATGATATTCATTACGTCAGTTGGATCGGCTAATATGTATCTTTTCCCACTAAACCACACCCGTGGCGCAAAAGAAAGAGAATTCATGATTCGTCAGCACTACGTCGCGATACCCACCCTTGAAAAACTCGCAAGTATCTTGACGACTGTGATGTCTTTTACATTGCTGTTCTCAAGTCAAATTTGAAGCTCTTTTGTTTTAGTTTTACAATGTAGTATGCTTTAGCGTAAACTCTACGGTGCCCTTTATAGATCTTCCACAAGGCAGACAAATTTCAGTGCATCCTTACATTTTATCTGCAAGTTCTCAAATTAAGATCATATTTGATCTAGCTCCGCCTTGGGAGTTGATCCTGCTTAGATAAGGTATGAGTGATGCGTGTTTCATTATCGGCTAGTACACTGATGCAAGTAGGTGCACGATCCGAAGGCTTTCAAATCAGTAGACGTGCAAGTAAAACCGAGACTTTTTTTCAGCTAGTCATGGTTAACTGACAGCGAACGTCAGGGCATCAGCTGAGTCATACGCCTGCTAACATAGTTCACAAGCAAGTCGCTTTACCTGAAGTCGCCGCACTTTGCAATTGAGAAATACAACACCATCATGATGTGTAGTAAGAGCCATTTCAAAATTCCACTTACGCTCGTAAATAACTTCGCCATAATCACTTTCCTATCTTACAAGATTACGAATTATATCAAGAGTTACTACGACACTTGTTATACCTCTACTTACAAACTCTTTTAGTAATCTGCTTATCCTTCTCCAATCAAACAGTCATTGTAGAAATAACTAACTCGGTATATCACTAACAGCAAGGGTGTCATCTTCGTAAAGCTATTTCCTTCTTCATAATCTTGACTGCCTTTGATAACATATAGTTCATTACCTGATCAGTTAAGCTATGAAATTCTTTTTATCAATTTTGTAATATTTCGGTAGGAGATCATTCGTAACTGAATGAAAGAACTTCTTAAAGAATCGATTTGTAAGTAAGATAAGAGAAGTTTTTAACAATAATATGGCAAATTTGCAACCGGATAGGATTTGGGAAACGGGTACAAGATCAGCTATACTTAAGTCATTATAACGCTGGACTCGAAATTGTGTCGTTGGTGCGCTAAAGTATGTTTGTTACGAACCGTACTCGAAGGAGCACGGTACACTACCGTAACAAGTGATTCACTTCGAGAACAATTATTAATCTGAGCTAAAAAACTTGACTTAAATCGTGGATTATAATAGTCGCTTTTTGAAAGTCACTTGTTTACTGTGTGAAAGAGGTATCGTGGTATTGGTGTAGGATTGGCTGCAACTTCAATAGAGGTGACAGGTAGTTTGTGAACCCTATCCTAAATATGATCATATAGATATACACCAGTCAGACAAATTTTATCGTCGCCGGTATTTAACTCTCCCAGGCTCTTCCTGCATCAGGTTGTGATATCAATTCAAGGCGACTGTCCTCGTTCTGTGCTAGCTTAGCGATATCACCGACATACCATAAGCTACAGACAGCAAGAACAACCACCATCAGCGCGGCGTCGAAGACGTAAATGGGCCATTCATTGGCGAGGAGATATCCATCTTCTATACATTGTTAGCTACTGACTTTAAGATACTCGTCGTCTCGCGTCGACCTACCACCCATAGCGTATTCGATTACTCTGAAGAGGTTTCTGACTGTGATGATGATGCTGACAATGTACAACATCTTCAAATACTTCGGCCATTTCCACAATGAGCCCCCGTTACTCTTAACCTCCCGTCTAACCATTCGCTTTTGCCACACCACAGCGACAACCAAGAAGAGCCCGAAAATAACCATTTGCAGACACAACCCAGCAAGGATGACCCCTTTACCTAGATCAGCACTCTTCTTGCTGTCTCCCCCTGCCAAAATACCTCCTCCCATAGCCTGCACAAGGAAGCACAGCACATCACCGCCAACAAAAAGTTTAGTGAGCCAGGTTGTGCGGATGATTGAGAACGAAGTGCCTCCGGTGGCGCGCATGATACGTCCGAGAAACATGTAGACGGATGCAGCGAACAGAATAGGCGCGAGCAAAATCAAGAGTGCTTGAATAATGTAGGGTCCAGTTGCATTAGGCTTAGATTTCCCAAGAGCGCGGGCTGCATAGCCAATAATTTCCACTGAGATCAATTAATTCGCTGCATCGGATACAAGAGGATTTCGTATAGAGTTTTTGTACTGGTGCAAGTGAAAATTGACAATGAACTTACATATACCGCCCAGTATGAATGGAATACAGAACCATGTGCGAGTTTTGAATATGCGGACTGTGTGATATACGACCAGAACAAGAAATAAGAACACGAATATTCCTGCCGCGGCGACCGATGGAACATATTTGTAATTAGATTCTTCTTCAGCCATATCCGAATGAGATAACGAGATCAGTAAAGAAGAAGACGATTAATGAATAAGGAGATCGAATTGTGTGATGCTGTTAACGAGTACTGGAGATCAACTGAGCGAGGCATTATATATAATGTTTTTTTCTTACGAATTTTTGCTCTAGTTACAATCATGATCTGTTCACTATTCCCAATTTCTCTACATCTCTGGTGTTGTGAGCTTGGCTGAGAGACTGTGAGCTTGGCTCAGAGGCTGTGTGCCTGACCGGGAACGGGAACGGGAACGGAAACGGAAACGGGAACGGGAACGGGAACGGGAACGAGAACGAGATCGAGATCGAAAATGAGAACGAAAATGAGAACGGAAAAAAGAAAGAATACGAGAGATTAACGCAGGACAAGATTATTCTCGTGTAACGTTCACGATTAGACATCGAGACTCACTTTCAAGCTGAATTTGCAAGGCAATGGGATTCGAGTGATTTGGCAATGGATAACTCTCTATTATACTAAAAGCATCAAAACAAGAAGCAGCGTATCTATTTATTTCTTTGGCTGTCAATGTAATCCAACTTGCGCCCGGCACCACTCTATGGTCTCTTTCCATTCGCCTCCTCTCCCAACTAAAGAATCTGAAATTTCCTCTACCAACCGCCGTCCAGAGAATGTCGCCCACCATAAACCCGGAAGTTGATTCAAGAGTACTCCCCACTGCATAACTATCGCTAGAGCGAGACTGTTTCCTTTTTTTAAAAGTTGCAAAAACACTGGCCTCACTGTAGTAATCCATAAGAAGATATGCTGAGTTCGGCTTGCAACATCCTTCAGAGTAGTGATCGCATGATCGAAAACGCACCGGATCTCATCGTCGCATTGCGCATTACTCAATCGCCGAGCTGCTTCAAGAGGGAGGTTCAGTAGTGGAGTAACAAGCTTGGCGCCTGCATCAAGGATGAAGCTGATGGGACCTTCGCAAAACCATTGCCTACTCATGTCGAGAACAGACTTGATACCGTTGAGAAACTCTGTCAACTTCAACATCGCTTCAGCTGTGGATTGTATATCCCATGTACATTGAGTCTGCAGCAGTGGCGACACGATCGCACACACCATAATCAAGATCGATGAGACGAACACGCCACTGCAATTGGTAGGGGATATGGTAGCCAACATTTTTCGCATACCAGTCAGGGCCCGATTTTGATAGTGTAGGGCTGCATCGATGTAGTCGTTTAGGATGTGACGATCTGTCTCTTGACTCGCTATGTGGAGTGAGGTCAACGCAAGGACCGCCTCCATAAGATATTCATGCCTGGATGATTCGCATACAATGTATTCTCGTAGTCTCTCGCCGACATCTATCATAAAGCCATTACTGGTGCTTGTATACCAGTGATGCATAAGTTGCAATTCACGGAGCCTGGTAGGTAGCTCAATCAGACTTCTAGGTGGTGGATAGCTCACATCGTAATTTGGTATTGATGCTTCAGCCACCTCTACAGTATGATTGTCTCCAGATAATTTGATGGAACTGGTCGATGTTGGTTTAGCCGGCTGGGCTTTGGCAAGAGGTTGAGTATCCTTCTTAGAACGAGAATAAAGACACGTCTCATTCCGTTCCTCGCATAGAGTGCATTGAGGATTCCTCTCATCGCACTTGATGTGGCGTTTTCGACACTGGTCGCACCCGAAACGTGATTTTCGATGTGGACGCCTGATTGGGATTTTCCTGGGAATTCTGTAGTTGGATTCCATCTCGTAGTCTGCAAACAAAAGGAAATGGTAGGGTTGAAAGGTACAACTTGCTCTGCATTTTCCGAGAACTGCTATAACATGTCATATTTCAAGCATCGTTATCAGCGAAATATGTCCTGAAGATTCTAGATTTGTCGCAATGAAACTTTCGATTCGAGTACTGCCGAAGTCCAGATTTAGTGGAGTTTCGCCAAGACGCGATCAGTCTCAGCCTCTCATTCGTCATTGCCAAGATAGTCAAGGAGATTTGACCAGCTATTTTAATTTAAAACTTTTGAAGCATTCCCAGATATCATGCCACGATATACTTTCACTGTCAGTGCTGTCCAATCTTTCTTTTCTTCACATAACTTGGTAAACTTCTCCTTAATGGTGCTCCTGATAGTGGTTGCTTCCTACTCCATGATTCGCATGAGGATGCGAGAAGGTGCTCCTCCTCAAAGGGATCAATAGAAAGCATAAGCTGTTGATACACCACAGTAAGACAACGCACCGATTTGGTATCATTGATACATTACCGTACAAGGTTTCTCTGTGGCATGTCTATTACCAGACTAGCAATGACTTTGATGGAACTCGTGAACATAAAGTTAAAATTTGAATTATGTCCCTCTCGTCGATCACATTACCTGCATACCTCCAGGTATCATCGCCAAAATAGCACTCTTACTTAGTACTTAGCGATAATGACTTCGATGAGACAGAACATATCCGTCGCACAATGTATCATTTCAGGAGTCTGCAAAAAGGCCTACTAGGGTTACCTTAGTAACGCACTTGAAACCGACGATCAGAAACTTAGTTTAGTCAAACGCCTTTGCGGTTGATATCTTCAAATGCTCAAATACATGAAATTTGGACTTAATTCAGAACTACTATTATGAAGGCTTTAAACGACAGCGGAAAAAATTATAAGAGGAGTTTTGTTTTTTTGATTTGGGGACTTTAGAATTAGAAAACAAAATCCAGAAAATCATTTTACACCTCGTATTGATTATGTACACCTGCACTTTTACATATAGATATATAAAACTAAATCTCACATAGTTTTAATAGCAAGTGGCCTGGCTTTTCAAGATAAGTACCTATGAAGGACTTATTCAGTAGTACAGCAGTTAGCATCAATAAAGCAAGGAAGCTTATACTGTCTCTCTCTCTCTCTCAAATTCATCGCTCTAACCAGAATTCTTATACATGATCTTGCAGTTGCGAGCATAGAGTTCAGTCTTTCCGCAACGTCCGCTGTGCCTCTTTCCACATGCTCTCTTTGATATCTTTCTACCCTTTCCTATCCCTCGGTTACATTCAAAATGATCACAAGAACAAAATCTTGGCAATCAATGTAATCACAGCAGCAATTCACTTTCTCTTGCGATATTCAAGCTCTTTTGCCACCCCAGCTGTTTCTCCAAAAACGAGAAATTTCCTCACACATCAACACTGCCCTAAGCGGTATCATTTGAGTGCCATTTATCATTCACTCAAATTTCTTGTCTTTAGACGAACTGCTGAGATTGAGCATGTTTAACCTTTCTCGGGTGTTGTTGTGGACCATTTGAATCCCGGAATCATGTTTGAGCTTAGAAGTGAGCAAATGGCTCGCTACTTACACGTAGGCAAATACGAGAACGAGAACGAAGGTTTGAATGAAAACGAAGAGAAACACGAATTTCAGAGCACTAACTGCGGTATCTCGGCTAATTCGTGATTCGCCTACCAAGGGTGACTATAAGCCTCACATCAATGCGCAAAGGGGCTGTGCTAAAGACTTACGAATTGCAGGCTACCAATCTTCCCGAAATGTCACCCTATTTGATTAATTTGGAATATATTTTCAACTTAGAACAATAATATATTACTCGTACATAGGTAGAATGCGTATTAAATATCAGTCTAGAGTTGAGTTGGGTAGGTTTATTGACAGCGAAAGCTGAAAAGAGACTGTGAATATAAGCAACGTGCTTTAAACATGGGGTTTAAAATTCTAAATTTATAGTATTTAGAAAACTGCGCTACAACAAATCAGACCGTCTTGCTCCCATTTAGAAAAGTGGTACGACTACCCCTGGAGCTTGTATACTTGTTACCTGGATGATCATGTTTCACTTAATTACGACTGTCCACTTGTCTATAAGATCATTGCTTCTCACAGCATAGGTAGTACAAACCATATTGTTTGATTCTAAGAGACAACGTCAAAATATCATTCAAAAAGCGGTAAATTCACTATGAAAAGTATTGTACTTGTCATCTTCGGTGCAGCAGTAGCTTTGGGAGCACGACCATTCTTGAACGAACCAGATACCGGGTATGATGTTATTTTACCTTATGGATGGGAAACTGTTGACAAAACTAGTATCGACGATGCTCTTACTGTGCCTCAGAATGGAAGCCTGCCAGATCTGTCCAGACTTCTTGGGCTTCCCGATTTTGATTGGGCTGCTCGCAATACCTTGAATATTTCAATATACACACAATTTCGATACGGATCAGGCGGAGAGTGGTCCTACAGGAACAACCTTAAAGCTTTTCATCACCTTCGGTTCAGGCCACGTGTGATGGTCGATGTCATGGATATTGAGTCTACTATCCAGTACGTGAGCCCAAGAAAAAGAGTAAACCACCACTCTGAGCAAAATACTCACAATGCTGCAGAACTTCTATTTTGGGATATAACTTCTCAGCGCCCTTCTTCATTAGCCCCTGCGCCATGGCCGGTATGACACATATTCAGGCGGAACGTGGTCTAGTTGAGGCTGCCGGAAACGAAGACATTCTTTACATAGTATGTACTGGTAAAAACCAATATCCGCTCTCATGTTTAGCATAAAGATTGCCCCTAACTACATGCATAGCCATCAATTGCTTCAACCCTTCCAATGAAAGAAATCGCCCAAGCACGAGTAAATCAAAACCAAGTACTGTTTCAACAGGTAAGTCACACCAAATATAAGATCTTCAAAAATAGTGTCTCATTTATTTTACCAGATCTATGTTTCTAACAACCAGACGCAAAATAAGCTTCTCTTTCAGGAGATTGAGCAAGCCGGATTCAAGGCTATGGTTTTAACGGTTGATTCTGCCGGCGATCGAACTCGCCAACGGGCTCTTCGATATGTCGACGATACCAATGTTGTCCGCTCCGAGCGTTACAAATTTATGACGTGGGAATACTACCAAGAACTCCAGAACATGACTTCTATTCCAATTATTCCAAAAGGAATTCAGACAGTTGAGGATGCCCGCATGGCTATTAAAGTTGGCGCGCCTGCGATTTTTCTCTCAAACCATGGCGGTCGTGCTCTAGATGGATCACCCTCACCAGTCGAAGTTGCCCTAGAGATTTTTAAGATGGATCCTGATATCTTTCAACAAATCGAAGTTTACGCTGATGGTGGTGTTCGGTATGGGACTGACGTGCTGAAACTTCTAGCTCTAGGTGTAAGAGCTGTTGGTCTGGGACGACCGTTCATGTTCGCTAACGTTTATGGCTCGGAGGGAGTGACCCGAGCCATTCAATTGCTTAAGAGGGAAATCACAGCAAGCGCCGCATCACTTGGCTTGGGCAATCTGAAGAATATCAACCCTACCTACGTTAGTTCTACTTCTTACCATGGCGAATTTACTTTACCTTATCTAAATGGATTTTAGATGCAATCAGATTACAATAGCTGGTCCATCTAAAGAGGAGAGAATGGTGCAGAGGCTATCGGATAATCTGCAGCTGCAGAGGATATGCGTGCAGATAGCTTGAGTTATACGCTTTGCTTTTTGCGTCGTATATTAACAGACTGTTACATCATAGAACGCAAAGCAGGAGAAAAATGTAAAATGTAAACTCTGTGTTTCAAACTTTAACTTATTCGGTTTCTTACATTCTGATCATGCTGATTTCTTTCACTTTGCATACAAATAATGTTAAGAGTTTTAGAACTTGTCACTAGTACCTATAAAAGAACATTCGTGTTAGCGATGATCAATTCTACAATCTGCTAGATGTCGCGTGCAAACTTTAAATCTTAATCACGCATGGCAACTTTGCGTAAATGTCTTACCATCAACTCACATTAAGCTATCATATTGCACGCATGATCAGCATGTTAGTGCTTTAAATTGCTATCAAAGTAAAATAGTAAGTAGTACTCAGAAAGAAAAATGCTTTGTTACTTTAATATTACGCAAGCGCCTTATACCTATAGCCGGTCACTGCATCTTTAGGATGCAAGAAAATATAATAAGACAAAGTTGAATCAACAGCTGGTCGTGCAATTTTATCTAAGTAACCAAGATCCAACAGCTTTGGGGCTTACAGTTGTCATCTGTTCTATGTTGCCTAACAGATTTAACTTCTTGAGATCTCGTAGTTGATCTGTCATTGGACTCGAACAGCTGAGATGACTCGCGACTGTTCCTGCACGTGGTGCAAACGAAATTAAATTTGTCGAGTTTGACGCAAGTAAAAGAATTTTAGTTCAAGTCAGAGCCATCTATGACTCCCCAAATCTCCAGCGATGGGCCCAAAATCGAACTATAGTGAGGCTAAGTAGATGATGACACGACCAGCTGCATGGCCTACGAATGTGAATATTCTACAACTAATAAGTTTCCTCAAAAGCAGGACTTACGACAAGTCTCAGGAAGACCGCGACTAAAGTTATATAGAGGAAGTTGCTCATCTATCAATTTTAGTAGCCCAATTAAAATTTACACCTGCAGCAAGGGGATGCTGCGCTATAATTTCAATTATCCTAGTGGTGCTCTGAAGATATCTTAGTTCTTTGCAAACAAACAAACTTCACTTTTAATATTCATTCAAATAGTTTATGATCTAATGCCACACCAATACCCGTCTTATTAATCTTCTCTTATTATGACCTTAGTGAATTCTACTAGCAATGTTGATACTCTACTATTTATAATGTAGATCATACAAGAGATATTTTATTGATAATTACCAGCAATATTTAACAAAATGAATTAAGTTTACTTAAATATTTCATTCAATTTAAAAGGATATGTTTATCTATTGTACCTTAATTTCTAATTCTCGCAAAGTGACCACTTGATAAGATCTCTTTAATATCGTTTCCAAAAATGACCCGGAGTGAATGGGTTAATACAAGCTCCATTTCTGCAGTTCTGATCTTCTATTCAATGGACCAGATAACTTATTACTCTTACTTAGGGCTGAAGGTAAGAGGTACATCAGCGGGACTCTGAGCGACCATAGCCTCGATGATATTTCCGATGTATGGTCCGATAGCAATAGAAGGGGGGGACCATCCCAGTACGACAGGAAATTTCTCTTTCCCTGCAGAGTTGTTATTGGTGTCAGCCTAGTTCCTGAAGTGCTCACGCATTAGTCCCAACTGCTAGGAGGTTACTCACGAAAAAAAAATTCCAAGAAGGCACGATCAGCGATCGGGTTTTCGGTGGGGCTGCCAAATATGCTCAGAAGCATTGCATTTTCACCCACAATGACTGGAATTGATTCCTGAGTAATCTCAAACTCTGGATTAATCAAGCTCATGTCGAGGGCATGTCTTGCCCTGGCATTGGCAAGAGAGGAAATATCGATTGTTTCAGAATCATTGAAGTAGCTGACAAAGCTATCAAATGTCTCGTGGTCGAAGACATTCGAAGGATCAAAGAAAATATCCTTGCGAGACAAGCTTCCATCGTGCTCAATAAAGCCATGAGTATTGTGTAGCATATCTAGATCAAAGAACTTTCTCAATGTCAGCATACTGCCTAGGATTGAGTAAAGTTTTGGTGTACACGAACTGTTGCGTTTGGCACAGGGTTTGATGGCACCCCACTATCAAATATTCCGGCGGCGAACTCGGGAGTAATATTCATCGCCTCGCCGCATGCCTCAATGAACGGTTCACGAGTTATATTTCTGCCATTACGCGGAACAAACCCATGGTTGGCAAGCGTGTTCATGACAGGACAAGGCGCCCGGACTGTAAGATATTAGTGGATGGACCGCTCAAGTATAGGATAGCATAATTACCATCGCCTTTATTTGGGGCTCTCCAGGTGAAATGTTTACGAGTCAAAGTACCATTGTAATGATGCTTCGACTTTGAGGACAGAGTTGAAAGGGAAGAAGGATTTGCGTAGTGAGGGAACGCTGCGGCGCCAGAAAGAAGGCAAGAAGATAAAGTGAACATATGCATTTTGCAGGGTGAATGGTCAGGAATTTCGTGATGAAGAGCAAAGTTAGAGATGTAAAGTTTTTAATGTGTAACTCTAACTTAGGAATGATTCAAATCTTTATAAGATCTGTGCTAAAGAAAGTAAATTAAAGGTAAGATCGCCTTACCCATATTTCTTGATATCTTAGCCACAGTTAGCTTCGCCAACTTTAGCAGCAGGACATACGCAACGTAATCAATGACGTTCTATTCGTCAAGTATTCACTAAACAGCATGACGTATAGTATAGAGTTTCAAGTAAATGCAATTTAAAGTTTTCTTTCAAAGAATAGTTCTAGTTTCAAAAAATATAGAAGCTCTTAAATTAGGTCTCTTAGAAGAGTTTAAAGCTAGAGGTTAATATGTTTTAGTAGATTCAGTGGCAGAAGCCTTCCACTAAGGCTTAGGTTTTGTTATCACTCCTGTACCCATGCCTGTTCCTGTACCCGTGCCCGTTCCTATACCCCCACTTGCTCTCGTTCTCGTTCCCGTTTCCGTGACCGTTCCTATACCCCCACTTGTTCTCGTTCTCGTTCCCGTTTCCGTGACCGTTCCTATACCCCCACCTGTTCTCGTTCTCGTTCTCGTTCCCGTGACCGTTGCAATACACTCACTTGTTCTCGTTTTACTTCCCGTTCCCGTGTCCGTTCTTGTTCTTGTTCTTTTTATTTTTCCTGTCCTCGTTCTCGTTGTCGTAAAAGTTCTCACTCCTGTTTTTATTCCTTCCTCCGTTCCAAGTACTATCCCTGCTCCTATTGCTTCTCCTTGTTCTCTCCTATCATTACAACAAACTATTCTGCATATCCTATCCTACAGAGGTAATAACAGTCAGCCCTCTATCCACAATGAGGAAACTGATTGATGTGTTTGGTAGGTTAATTAGCTGAAAACCCCTAACAGTAATAGGATAAACAGTAATAGTCTTACTAATTTACTAGGAGTTAAAGCGTTCTAAATAACAAGAGCACTACTAATTTAAAGTTCTTTTTTAAATTAGTAAAGGTTATAAAGAATAGTAAATTAATACTATAACCTTATTTATTATACAATAGACTATGCGCTATAAAATATACTACTAAGATTAGCTTTAGCTACTTTAGATACTGTAATATATAAGATAAAAGGTAGAAGTAGTTAAGGTTATAGTGTTTATAGCTAAAGTTAGTATTTACTAATACTAATAGAATATAAACCTTAACACTAAACTAAGTATAGACTAGTAAAAGAGTATAATAAAAAAAAGAAAAGAAAAAAAAGTAAGTAAAATATATAAAAAGCAGTATATAGATATATATAAGGCTAATAAAGCTAATATATAAAAGTAGAAATAAAAATAAATAAAAGAAGTTAATAATAGTTGCACTTTAATGCTATTCTTATGTATTTTATATATTTAAGTAAGCACTATTATTTTACTAGATATGCAGTACTATATATTATAGTATAAGTATAGTAATGCATAAGAGATAGTATTAGCTATATATTAATACTATAAGTAGTAGCTACTTAACTAAGAAGATAAAAGGGTAGTATACTGCTGTAGTAGAGAGCAGTGTAAGGTGCTATCTACAGCACTTAGGTGCGTGCACTATTATGCTAGTAATACTAGTTAAGTGCAGCAGCTAGCGCGCTAGCTAAAAAGCAGGAGATTAATTATAGCTATATTAGTGCTAGGTATAAGTATTAATATTACTAGGATTATGTATGTGCTTTATATAAGCATGCTGTAGAGCATAATTAACTATATATAAAAAAGTAAGTAAAGCAGATAAGCTAAAAAGTGTGTTAATTTAGTAGTACTAGTAGAAAAAAGAGAGCTAGAGTAAAAGATAAGGTAGAAGGCTAATAACCTAGATATCTAAGTAATAAGTATATTTATTATTAGCAGCAGGTGTTAGTAAAGGCTTATAAGCAGCTACTTAGACAGTAAGTAAGTAAAGTGCAATAATCTAGATATAGCTAGGTATAATTAGTGTAAAGAAGGCGCTTATAGCTAGCAAGATAAGCAAAGTAAGGCAAGTGCGCAGTAGCAGCAAGTGCAGCAGATCTTTAACAAGGTCTGCAAGGGTTGCGCAGTGTGCTAGATAATTAGCAATAGCAATAGCAATAGCAATAGTAATAGCAATAGTAATAGCAATAGCAATAGCAATAGCAATAGCAATAGCAATAGCAATAGTAATAGCAATAGCAATAGCAATAGCAATAGTAATAGCAATAGTAATAGCAATAGTAATAGTAATAGTAATAGAGGAGGAGGGGCAGCAACAGGGGCATAGCAGAGACACTAGGTGCTGCAGTGTATAGCCTTCCCTAGCATTACAGGAGCAGAGTTAGACTGCTTCTAGCAAGGCATTGTTAACTAAGGCAAGTGCTATAGCTGTTAGTAGTATTAGGTAAGCTAGCTATACTATATAATAAAGGAGGATATTAATAAGCTTTACTAGTAGCTAAATATAGTAGTACTAATTGCAAGAGTAGCTATACAAGAGAAGGCAAGAAAAAGAGTAGACATTATTTAGTAGTATAGCTATATAAAAGAGTTAGGCAGAGACTAGAGAGAGACTAGAAAGAGTATATGCACTAGATTAGCAAGTAATATATATATTAAGTATAAAGAGAGTACTTTAGTAATACTATAGTAGTTGCAGTTTATATTACACTATTCTATTAGTGCTATTAAGAGACTTAGTAGTTAGTATAAAGAGTTATATTATATATAGCATAAAGAGATTNACTAATTGCAAGAGTAGCTATACAAGAGAAGGCAAGAAAAAGAGTAGACATTATTTAGTAGTATAGCTATATAAAAGAGTTAGGCAGAGACTAGAGAGAGACTAGAAAGAGTATATGCACTAGATTAGCAAGTAATATATATATTAAGTATAAAGAGAGTACTTTAGTAATACTATAGTAGTTGCAGTTTATATTACACTATTCTATTAGTGCTATTAAGAGACTTAGTAGTTAGTATAAAGAGTTATATTATATATAGCATAAAGAGATTACATAAAAAGGTTAGACTATAAGTAGATAAAAAAAGAAAATAGATATACTATACACTTTTTATAAGTACTAGTAGCTAGCTAATACTAAAGTAGAAACTTATAAGACTTTTCTTTTTCTTACTAGTAAATTTTTAGTACTTAGTTACTTTATATATAACTAATGCTCTTTCTTTAGAGCTTTTTTATATATACTAAAATACCTATATTTACAGCCTCTATAGCCTGCTAAATGCCTAGTAGCTAAGCATTTTAGATCTTATATGTCTTATTCTTTTAGATATATTAGAGACTAAGTATAAGTAAGTAGTTGCACTTTATAAGCGTTAGGCTGCCTTTAATAAGACTCTAGTAGTTAACTATATCTTAAGCGCACCTGCTATAGTAATAGATACTAAGAAGAGCTATAAGTATATTTATTATAAGAAGAATACTTATTAAAGGCATGCTATTTAGCTAGGTCTGTAGAGAAGAGTAGCAGCTATAAAAGAGATTAAACAGGTTGCCTTTACTAATATTACAAGAGGCAGTAATAGTAAAGCTAGCTTACTCTAACAGTAATAGGATAAACAGTAATAGTCTTACTGATTTACTAGGAGTCAAAGCGTTCTGAATAACAGAGGCATTACTAATTTAAAGTTCTTTTTTAAATTAGTAAAGGTAAATAAGAATAGGAAATTAATACTGCAACCTTATTTATTATGCAATAGACTATATGCTATAAAATGTACTACTAAGATTAGCTATAGCTGCTCTAGATACTATAATGCACAAGATAAAAGGTAGAGGTAGTTAAGGTTATAGTGTTTATAGCTAAGGTTAGCATTTACTAATACTAACAGAATATAAACTTTAACACTAAACTAAGTATAGACTAGTAAAAGAGCATAATAAAAAGAAATAAAAGAATAAGAAGTAAAATATGTAAAAAGCAGCATATAGATATATATAAGGCTAACAAAGGTACTATATAAAGGTAGAAAGGAAAATAGATAGAAGAAGTTAATAATAGTTCCTCTTTAATGCTATTCTTATGCGTTTTATATATTTAAGTAAGCACTATTATTTTGCTAGATATGCAGTACTACATGTTGTAGTATAAGCGCAGCAAGGTGCAAGAGACAGCATTAGCTATATATTAACGCTGCAAGCAGCAGCTGCTTAACTAAAGAAATAAAAGGGTAGTGTACTGCTGTAGCAGAGAGCAGTGCAAGGCGCTGTCTATAGCGCTTAGGTGTGCGCACTATTACACTAGCAACGCTAGTTAAGCGCAGCAGCTAGCGCGCTAGCTAAGAAGCAGGAGATTAATTATAGCTATGTTAGCGCTAGGCACAAGCATTAATATTACTAGGATTATATATGTGCTTTATGTAGGCATACTGTAGAGCATAATTAACTATATGCAAGAAAGTAGGTAAGGCAGACAAGCTAGAGAGCGCGTTAATTTAGTAGTACTAGTAGAGAGAGGAGAGCTAAAGTAAAAGATAAAGCAAAAGGCTAATAACTTAGATATCTAGGCAATAGGCATATTTATTATTAGCAGCAGGTGTTAGCAAGGACTTATAAGCAGCTACTTAGACAGCAAGCAAGTAGAGTGCAATAATCTAGACACAGCTAGGTATAATTAGTGTAGAGAAAGCTACCAATTATTTATCGGATGTTTTTCGATGAAAACCCAGTGGCACGGCTC
>JAKUHH010000201.1:0-333060 GCA_022701365.1 Mycocentrospora acerina
TACTAGTATCAGAAGGTTATCAACCACTAAGATCAAGTACAGAACAGGATCTTAACAGATATATATAAAAAATATTAAGCCTAACTACTAAGGAGATTAAGATTTTAAAAAGAAAGCCTTAATATATAAGAACTTATTTTAAAGTAAAAAAGATAATTGTTAAGGTAATAATAAAGGAAGATTTTTCTTAAAGTAAAAGTTAAAACATTATTAAAGATTACCTTATAGTAAGATATAAATAAGAGTTAAATATAAAAAAAGATATATTTAGATAAGATATAGACTTATACTATAAAGAAAGGCAAAGAGAAGAGAGTAATATAAACTTTAGATAAAAGGGTTTTATAAAGATAAAAGAAAGAAAACCTAAATACTATTTAAACTCTACTTTACTTCTTCTTCTCTCTCTCTCTTATACAGATAAAAGACAACTCTGCAAAAAGGGACTTTTTTTTGCTTATATAAAGAAAGGGGTAGTGTAATATTTACAATATTATATCTTATTATTACCCCTAAGTTAACTAACACCTATCTAATAGCTACTTAATTTATACTTGCCTTAGATAGTAACCCTAAGAAGAGATACATAAGGGAGGCAGTCTATGTAGCTTTATAAAGTAGTTCTTCTATATCCTTTTATATAAGACTTATAGGTGTAGAGAATAGTATCTTTAGTTTACCCTCTAGTCCTAGCACTCCTATATGTGTAACGACTAAGCACGTGCACAGTCAACGTGGCTTACCTCGCTTATAGCATCTAGTCGGCAAAGTCTAGATCTAGCACTATATATATTATACTACACATAGAATACTTGCTTAAGTATTCTTGTGCTTACCTTTTGGTATAAGTGGGGTTATTGCGTAGTATCAATAGCAAGGGCAGGGCGCCTGACCATTACAATATGCCTAGTAGTAGATACTTCAGACCCTATTCAGATCACTCTCTTATAACCTGCGTTGTTACAACTAGAGTTCTACTTATCTAAAGTAATAGAAAAGAGACTAGTATTATTTCCTAGTTTTGTCTTTATTTTAGTAACTTCTCTATTAAAAAGTACCTCTAAGTTATCTTTTAATGTGTGTCTACTTATAGAAGGTAAATTATCTTTTATATATCTAAGAAGAGTATTAAAGCTAATACTATCTACTATACTAAGAGGTAAGTTATTATTAACAATAAACTTTAAGAGGTACTGTTTATACTCCTCTTTACTAAAAGAATTAAAGCTAGGCCTTTTTCTAGTATTAAAATTAGACAAATTACTAGATAAAGTAGAAGAAAAACTGCTACTAAGTTCTAGATTTAAACTAGGTTCTTCTAGTAAATCTATACTATTTGTCTTATTAGGTAAAGACCTATGTTTATATTTATAATGTAAAAATAAGTTACTAGTATTAATAGGCTAACTAACTAGAGTAGAATAACTACAACTAGAACAGTGAACTTTTATTCTATTTTTATTAGAATTAGTACTATTTAAAGCTAGGAGTTCTCTTATAAATAATTTATCTTTAAATATAGAAGGACTTTCTTCTACAGTAGGTAGCTTAAAGTCTTTAGAAAGAATATCTAATTTTAAGTTTCTAGAAGAAGACATCTTAAAATTGTAGTAGTAGTAGTAGTAGTAGTAGTAGTAGTAGTAGTAGTAGTAGTAGTAGTAGTAGTAGTAGTAGTAGCAGTAGTAGCAGTAGTAAAAGTAGAAGAATCTGTAATTCTTTAAAGACAGAAGTGTAAGAGATAATAAAGTAAAAAAACTTAACTAAAGTAGTTAGTTCTTTTAAAGTTATTAACTTTTAGTATTAAACTATTAATATTAGTATAAAGAAATAAAGAAACTAAAACTTTTAGCTTTAGCCTATTTATTTTAGTATAAAGAAATAAAGAAACTATAACTTTTAGCTTAAGTCTATTTATAATAGTATAAAGAATTAAAGAAACTATAACTTTTAGCTTTAGCTTATTTATAAGAGTATAAAGAAATAAAGAAACTATAACTTTTAGCTTAAGTTAATAAATAATAAAATAAAGAAATAAAGAAACTATAACTTTTAGCTTAAGTCTATTTATAGAAGTATAAAGAAATAAAGTAAAATATAGTTAAAAGCTCTTATACTTCTTTCCTTAAATAAACACAGATTCTTCTGCCTTTACTACTTCTACTACTGCTACTACTGCTACTACTGCTACTACTACTACTACTACTACTACTACTACTACTACTACTACTACTACTACTACTACTATATTTACTTTAAAGTAACTGTAAAAAATTTAAAATGCCTACTCTTACAAAAAGCTTCTTTATTTCTACTATTATTAATAATAGCTCTATTATAACACCTACTAAGCTAGACTCTACTATTAAAGCTGTTATTAATATCTTTAAAAATTTAGAAAACAAGAATTCTGCTTATATAATAGAATACTTAAATACTTTAAGAATTATTTACTATTTAAAAAAGGCTTAAGTTTTATAATATAACTAGATTTAGATTTACTTTAAGTAAGAAATGTAGTATACTTACTTTACTCTTACTAATATTTACTTCTAGATCTTCTTCTAAAAGCTAAAATAGATCTAGAATATCTATTTTTAATAGAAGATCCTACTCTAGATAGTACTCTTTCTACAATCCTTAAAGATCTTAATACTTATTTAATTAAATTAAGTATTATATTTAAAGACTTTAGTAAGTAAATTTAAAAAAAAAAGCTCTAATATATTATTGTACTAATAGTTAAATAGATTTAATAAGGAGTTTTTATTCTAAATTTATAATTACTTTTAAAGAGGTTAATACTTTTAAAAGTAATATATTAGATAATTCTAATTATATAAGCTTAAAATCTTACTTTATAGAAAAAGACTTTTATTATATAAATAATTTTAATACTTTTAATAAAGTATTTTACTCTCCTAAAGAGCTCTACTATTCTAAATTTATAAAAAATACAGATCTCTACTTAGATTTTATATCTTCAAAAAAGGAGAGTATAGATTATTTAAATAGCTTAGTTAGTAAGAAAGAGAGTCAGCTTACTTAATATTATCCTTATAATTGCTAGAAACACTTTTTAAAACATTTAAAACAATTTTAATTTTTACATACTTTACTAAATAGTAATTAGTAATTTTACTAAATTAGTAATTACTAAGTAAAATCTTTTAGTAATTACTAAATAGTAATTACTAAATAGTAATTACTAAATGCTAAACCTAATTAGGCATTACTATTTATTAATTACTAATTACTAAGTAATTACTTAGTAAACCCCCATCTCTGATACGAAGGAGCTCGTCTATTTTGTCTTGTAACCCCTCGCTAAGTTTAGCGCAGACACTACATCCACTCGATTAGGGCAATTTTAAAGCAACATTTGCTTGCTAGCGCTCGAAACAACCTCGATTTAAGCTTCTTGATCGTTAAATCCTTACACACAGTTCCCAAATACGAGGTTGAAGTTGGGGGCAACATCACGGGAATGTACAGTATCGCAACGTACACGTGCAATGTCTCGTCCGAATAGTTCTATGCTAACCAGCCTTCAGACCGGAGATAGGCCTAAATTCTTTGCGCAGTTTGTAATCAGGTATTGCTTAGTACAATTCTATCGGCTAGCATCCCTCGACTGCCGTTAGGTCTCGCTACAATGCCTTGGCATGTTGGCATTGTCGCTGGCAAAGTGCATTTCTCAAAAGTGGTGAGCAAACGTAAGAGAGCAGCACATTTGCAGTTACCGCGATTGAAGATGTGCGGATAGATTTTTCGTCCGAAAAAACGATTGCTTGCTGAGACGGAGACATTCGAACATGGTTTTACCCGCAAGATGAGAGCCCGTCTTCAAACAGGTCTGTGTCGTATGTACTGATTCAACCTTGGTCATAGTGATCATAAAAACTATAAAGCTGTTCACATGCAGAATAAATGTAAAATCAAGTCATCTCAGAACGTCAAACTCCAATACTACGAATTTATTGAAAGAAATCGCACAAGAACCTCTAACATCACCTTTTCAACATGGCGTCCATTTCACATTTCGATGATAAAACCGGCGCTCTTGAAGTGGCCAGCACCTACGCTTCGCAAGCTCAGGACAAAATTATTCTTATTACTGGTGTCTCTACGGATGGCATTGGAGAGGCTATAACTCGCGCTTTTGCCCACGGGGGCGCTTCCACAATTATCATAACCGGTCGAGATGATTCTCGACTTTCCTCGATCACCAAAACCCTTTCAACTGATTATCCGTTGGTCAAATTTCGACCTCACAAGCTGAATCTAACCTCTCTTCAAGCAACTCTTGCCTCCGCGAATGAGCTTGTCAAGGATGACACAGTCCCAAGAATTGATATTGTAGTCGCAAATGCTGGGGGTACGTTCCACGGCCCAAGAAAATTGACGCCTGATGGCCTTGAGTCGCATTTTGGCATCAGCCACCTTAGTCACTTTCTCTTTGTTACCACTCTTCTTCCTAAGCTGCATCTTGCAGCTCAGAGATCAGCATTAGGAGACACTCGAGTAGTTGTGATGAGCAGCCTTGCCCTGCTTGTGTCTCCCATCCGTTTTGAAGATTACAATTTTGATGGTAAACCCTTGGCAGAAGACGAAGCTCCAAACTGGGCTATTCTTAAGCAATTTTTAGGCCTTGAGGAACATGAGGGCTATGACGCGGAGGTTGCATATGGACAAAGTAAAACTGCAAACGCGCTCTTCGCGGTACATTGGAATACCCTCTTTTCTAGCGAAGGCATATATGCTTTTGCACTACACCCTGGCGGCGTACAGAGTCGAGCAGCAAAGAAGGTACTAGGCAGCATGACGAAGGAGGAGAGGGCCAACATAACGATTCCGTTTAATAAGGACATTAATCAAGGCGCTGCAACCTCATTGGTAGCGGCACTGGATAGTGGGCTAACGCCAGAAAAGGGCGTATTCTTGAACGACTGTCAGGTTATGGAAGTACCGCCGTATGCAGCTAGCAAGGAAAAGGCTCAGAAGTTGTGGGAGCTGAGTGAGAAGATAGTGGCTGAGAAGCTTGGAACGGCCGTGTAATCTAGTGAACGAATGCACGAATAATCAATCTAAGCTAAAGCTGAACTACATATGAATATAGTTGTTGTTATCAACTATTTGAACAGAGAAATTGATGCAGTGTTGTGGTGCGAACATCTTCGAACGCGAGTCGCTCATGACAATCCTGAATATCCACACTACGACAAGCGCAATGCGCTACTGAAAGAAGAACCCCTGGCTGTATAGCAGCTCAAGACCTGATGTTAGTGATATCTCATTCAGCATGAACTATTGTTGACAACAACTTGATTTATATTGTTAAGAATTTGTACTCAAACTGTTGTTAGCCACGGTGTAAAACCGACAGCCTATTCTTGGAGCAAAAAAGAAGCAGTCTGTTCTTGGAGAATTGTAGAGCTGTATCTGGTAGACCCGCCCAAGTATTTCCTGGTCAATTTTTGCACACAGATATTATGACCTGCTTTTGGCTCTCATGTCGAGGGCGAACTTGTTCAACTCCCCTGTATACATAAACGTCACCGATAGATAATTTCTGAGGGCATTTGCAAAAACAACGGGGGACCTGCAATTTAAATTTACCCTGTCCTAGAATTCATGCAAATGCTTAAGGCTTGCCAAGTCAACCGTACTTGTACCTTGAGTCGTATTAGGTCACTGGTACAAATCCGGGAGCAATTTTACGAAGGTTATCAGACCAGCTTCTACACAAAACCACTCTATTTGCCGTTAAGATTCAGATCTCAACTGAAACCTAGGTATACTCGTCTGGAGATCCTTGGTCCAGAGAGTTTACTGCTGATTTTCATAATATCCAAGCAACTATGATGGTGGGGATAATGAATTGTTGATTCCTCACTCGCTTAGAAAGATAAAATCAAAATCAAAGATAAAAATTTACCAACCCTCAGAACAATGGCCATTGTGTAGATGTTTTTTGTCTCCAAAATTAATAGTTGAATATTTAGTCCCATTTTCTAACAAGTACTGCTTAACCCCTAGTAGTGACTAAAGAGTGTTTCGAGATATCTAAGCAAGGTAAGCAACAGCGATTGCTAGGTAAATTATTTGAAGTTGAGTTCGGAAAAACAACGGCTTTCGTTGTGAGATAGTCAGGATCATGGTTATCAAGGTAAGAAGTGAGTTAAGTATTAGGGTTAAGTAAACTCAATCAAATGCTCCCTTGAAATTTTCGAAGGCTTCGGGCTCATCCTGAAAGCACTTAAAACACACACATCAACATAGAATAGAAAGTAGATTGTCTAAGAAAGCTTCTATGTCGGTGATTCCTCACATCAAGGTGTAATTTAAGTTATAGTAAGTACCATAAACCAGTCCCACTGGAACTAGATATGCAACACATGTCGAATAGATGTTGTGTGATACAGCACTTGCTAAATATCAGTCAAATTCGAAATAATGAATTTCCGAAAGTTTTTCAAGGGATTTTCGCTGATGCGATTTCAGTCAAACTCACGCTGGTAGAGGGAAATCGTATTGAAGTTTAAGAATTTGATGTTTGCCTGGCTTTTTACGTACTGTTGTGACAAGCGCACTTGAACTGCACCGAACAGGGGTGCGTTGCTTGCTTCATCTTAGGCATTATCTTATTGCTACAATACAAGAACGATTACAGTGAATTGAAATGAATCTGTAAAGACGACGCAGTCAATGGCAGCGAGATGTGCAACTATAGCCGTGGTGGCTCAACTGCCGATACCCGTGATATGCTACCTGCAGCGGTTAACAGATAATAATTTCATAGTCTTGAATTATTCCTTAATTAGTTGAATAAAGATATTCACATTTCATAATCTCGAAAAGTTTTATCTAATTAGAGTTGTGCTGTTCTGCAAAACTTTGAAAGCTACGTGTATAAACAATGCTGAGCACATAAGACGCAACATGAATTTTAATGCAAGTTTGGAATTTGAGCAGAAGGTGTTTGAGTTCGTTAGCATCGTTTGAGTATATCATGCAATGATCATACTTCCTATGCTCTGATTGCATAATCTTAGTAGTGAAAGAAAGAAATTTTTGATACCTTTCAAATTCATCTATTCAAACGGCTCAGCGCTAGCCTTTAGTTAGGAAGAGATTGGCTATAATTCGGGTTTCGCTGTCATTTTCATCAACCTCAGTCGTTCGTCGAGTTGGAGCAACTAAAATTCAAAGACAAACTGTAAAATTCCAGACAGAGTACATCTGGGTGGTAGGCTTGAATTTTTGCCACAACGCGAGGTGTGTTCAAGTGCCGCAGCATGTGCTTGCTTTTGCTGCGGGAAATGCGGGAAGTGCGGGGAAAGTGGAGATAGCGGGCCGAGACAATATCTAGTTAAGCGCCTGCTAAACAGATCAATGCATACATATCGTTGAGACGAGTCAATCGCGACAAATGTGGCGTCTCAAGGGACTTGATGAATGCACGTATTATTGCCCAATTTCATCACTAACATGGAGTTTCGTTGCTAGGAATAGTAGCGATGCTTTTGAACATGGCAATTACTCATATATTTAGATAAAGCTACGACTAGTCAAGATGCACCAAAGAAACAAGATTTACTTTCGACCAACCCTCTAAAGCGCCTTTTGTGCTGTCGAAGCATTCTTTTATCTTCGAGCGATAAGTGCAAATTTAAAATGCAAGAAATAGATGCATTTTTTGCGAATTGCATCCTATCTAGTACAATGATTTTTGACACGATACTAAAAGCTCAAAGCAAGTAGGTATTTCCGTACGATGAAAATAGCATATTGGTCCGTCATCTCGACTTATGCTCACCAACCCTTGTGTGTAGATCGATAGCTCTAGACTGTTTTCTCAGCTAGCCTTTTTCTCAAGATACGAGTTGGACGCCACGCTTACAGCTCGCGAGCTGAACGTTGGGTATCCGCCAAAGAATGCAAGCGAGCGAAGCACCCCTCATCTGCACTCTGATTCAGCCCGCCACAATGACGAGTGGATGCAAAAATTGAGTCTCACCAATGCCAAAATACCGTCAGCAACTCGTAAATTGATGCAGGACAGCTGATAGAGAAGCACAGAAACTTTTCAAGTCACGTGTCAGTAGCTGCTCTGGGGATAAATAAGAGCTTTCGTGCACAAATCATTATCCCAAAACTATCTCCTTTTTCACAAACTTTATAAGAGGCACAACGCAAACATGTCTGATCTTTACAATCCCCGCACTTTGCCTCTAATCAAGTATCTTCTTCGGTCCCATGCGCAGCTGGATGAAGATGCTGGGAAAAACCTTTTCTCTGTCATAAAGAAAACTGCCGGCAGTGATCAAGAACCAATTGACGAATCCTTTGTCAAATTCCGAGAATACATGTCTTTGATCCAAGGATCTACGACTACTGAGTTTACTGGTAAAAGTGTACGTTTTGAATCCAACGATTAGACTGAAGAAGAGCCATAGAAAGGAAATTTAGGTGGGAAAATAACTAATATAACATAGGTAACAGTAGTAGGCGCCGGCGTATCTGGCCTCTGCACTGCTTTTGAACTCAAACGTCGTGGCTTCAATGTCAAAATCTTGGAAGCTTCTTCTCGTGTTGGCGGTCGTGTTATCACATTCCGAGATCCACTGTTTGCCCCTGGTATTCACGCTGAGGGTGGTGCCATGCGAATTCCTGCGAACCATTTTCTTCTTCGCGAATATATTAGTGACTTCAAGCTGGCAGATGAACTGTTCGATTTTGAGATGAAGAACAAATTCATTTATCTTTCGGGAATGCCGGAAGGAAGGAGAACTATGAAGTCGTCTATTTTTGACAACATGCTCAAGAATATGGATCCTGATCTCATGGCATTGTTTCCAGGTCTCACAGAGCAAGAGAGAGGGAAGACATGCGATCAACTATTCGATGCTGCGGTTAGGCAAGTAAAAGAGCTTTGGGGCGAAGTATATGACCAACATGCGACACCACAGGCCAATGATCCTGTTACTGGCCATCCGACGTACGATCAAAGGGCTATTGAACTTGCTTATGCTGCAATTACAGACAAATATGATGGCTATAGCCTTCGGTCCTACCTAACGGATGTGGCACGCTGGAGCCCAGACGCGGTCAATCTCTACGACTTGGGAAATGCCCATGTCGTTTTTGAGAATGGTTTCATCGAGTCTTTTAAAGATGCTTTCTTATCTAGCAACGCTGTCATTCACGGTATGGAGCAGCTTCAGTGTGGTATGGACGCTGTTCCCAAAGGATTCCTTGCATCGTATCCGGAGAAGGGATTAAACGACTCTTTGCTGAATAACATTATATTTGGAGCTCGAGTCAAGAAAATTGGATTTGGTGCTTTGAGCAATGAAGTCACCCTAGATCAAGCGCCCATCAAAGTGTATTATGATAATGAGGCCGGAGCTGAAGTCGCGGTAGAATCAGATTACTTGGTTCTTGCAATTCCCTATACATCACAACGCTCCATTACGAAGGAGCGTACGTTTTCTGCGCAACAAGAAATCGCCATCCGCGAAGTACGTTATGTGGAAGTCACTAAAGTATTGTTACAGTATTCTCAGAGATGGTGGAAACAAGTATTTGGGTCGGCAAAGGAAGGTACTGATGGTGGGGTCGTAAGTGATTTGCCTATTAGGTACACAATGTTTCCGAAAGAAGAGGGTAACTCACAATTTGATAACAACAACCCGCGTGGTGCAGTCATGGCCGCTTACACTTTCGAGCAAGATGCTACCATTCTTGGAGCATTGTCATCTGAGCGACGTGTACAGCTTGCAGCCCGGAATTTGGACACAATTTTCCCGGAGGCGAAATCACTTACCCTGTTGGAGGCAAGTGCCTCACAAGTGTTTCCGGCTGATGAGCTTGCGGGTGGAAGTGCGTTCTGCTACTTTGGACCATCGCAGAAGAAGCTGTTCCTAAAGACCATGATGGAAACCGATTGGAATCGAAGAGTTTTCTTCGCAGGAGAGCAGGCTAGTTACACACATGGATGGATTCAGGGTGCATTGGAGGCTGCACTTAGACGCGTGGGTCAAGTGATTGAAGTTGCAAGCAAACCAGTACAATAATTGCAAAGAGAGGAGCATCTAATCTACTTAAACTCATCTGAACTGAGTAGCATTCTAAAGAAATATATACACTTTGAGTCTTAAAATTAACATAAGATGATTTCGTGCTTATCAAGTCGATAGATAGATGCATGAAATTTGATTAGCCTAGTTGCTCTAACTTGAGACCCAATTCACTCCACAAAAATTGAAATATGAGACGAAGCTGGGACCAAGTATAAAGATTGCAAATGGGTTAACTTTGCTAACACTCAAATCGTTCTTGGATTTGTATATAATATTATTAACGTCCTGTGACTGCAGTTGATGGGATTATTGATGTGCCAAAAATCCTGTCGATTGTCATTAGTAAATCAATAAATTAATGTTTCTATAAATGTAGAATTTAGTGCTGCGTTACGTGATACGTGGGCTCTCGCATCCTCCTGGAGCTCCCACTACCGCTGCATTAATCAAATAGGTACGATCAATTCGTCTGTCCTGCGCTCTGTCCAATTATTTACAATGCTCATCTAGAGCTACAAACGAAGCACTTATAGTCTATATGAAACAAGTGAAGATCAAATCAATTGACCTCAAGTGAAGATCCCAGAAATCAACAGCAATACTACCTCATAGTCATATCAATTTGAAATACTCTTGCCTCGTCCTAGCGGACACAAGATTAAACCACCTAACAGCCCGAAACATAAAGTTGCTTCGCATGCAGTGCCAATCTAATATCGCATACGATGCTCGACTTTGAGATATAATTAATACTAAACGAACCGAGAACCCTCTACATCAACAATTCGCCACGGAACCGAGTGAGATCAGTCGTACCATGACACGGGCCGGGATCGAATACTGAGTCTTGCATCTCAGTGGATTGCTTTACGACTCATGCCAGAGTCTTGGTAACAAGTTTTACCGAGATTAATATTTGATGTCTAGATTGATTGATTGATGTTATTTTGTCCAAAATAAAAAACTTTTTGGAAGTATAATGAGCGGCTACATGGATTAAAAGATCGTATACTTAATTTTATTACTAGTTGATGCAGTGGATCTTAAGTGATCTCGCCAGCCATGTGAAAATTACATATTCTCCACCGATGTTAGGAACATCAAAACCGGTAGATCAAATTCATTTACATGACAAAGTTTTTGAAGATGTACCGCTTCTGAAAACTATTCTTTTACCTGTAATTCAGCTTCAGTAGGTCCCCAATTCCTGCGTACAAGGCGCATGGGTAATCCGCCACAATAGAATTCACAACATTCACCCCACTACTGCCGTTACTTCCCAACAACCCCAAATCTTTCTCGAGAATACTCCCTACCTTCGGCCACCCGACACCATTAGCTGGACTTTTCGCAAATCCAGCCCAAGTCTTCTGCATAAATGCACTGAGATCGATCTGCTGCGTCGTCGCAGTCCCATATTGATTTGACAATTGGTATGTGCCAAAGACTCCAGGAATCTCAGACGTGTGGTACGCGCCCGAGTTGGCAAAGAGCGATGTCGTGGGAAATGATGCATCGTAGCGGTAGCGATATGTTGTGTAGCCATTAAGAGCAAGGAATGATGATAGCGTGCTAGTGGAGCATGTGAATGCAAGATCGGTTAAGATCCTGTAACAATACTTATTAGACTTTTCTTTCTGGGTGAGAATCATGATCAAGACTTGGGAGCATACCGGTTGGCAACGAGATAGAGATCTGTAATTCCTTTAGCGGCATAGAGAGCCAAAAAAGACTGTCGTGCAGCAGTGGAAGTGATGCCGAGAGACGATAGAGCGCCATCCACGGCCGCAGTTCCATTGTTCAACCCAAGCAATGCGAGAAATACGCGCGCCTCGTCGAGATTTGTTCCTAAAAAGGTAGGTACGTCGGCCCATTTTCTGGTTAGTATGCTACTTCGAACATCATCAATACTTGTTCCATCGCCATTGACGGGTGGAAACGCCAGGCTGTTAGCCTCAATGTAGGTCTTGATTGCCGTTGCATCAATAGCTCGCAGACACACAATGTCACTGCACTTGAAGTTTGCCAGGACCTTGTTATAGGAGGTAAGGCCATCACCGACGAATACAGCGTTTTGGCTCTCGAGAATTGCGGCTGAGAATGGGCGTGGCGATGGAGGGTTGGCGAGGAGCTGCTTTACTGATTCGCCGCCTGCAGATTCGCCAAAGATAGTCACTCGCGTTGGATCGCCGCCGAAAGAAACAATATTTTGCTGAACCCATTGCAGGGCGAAGCGTTGATCAAGGAAGCCAGAATTCTGTGAACCGAAAGGGATGGATGGAGAGTTGGAAAAACCAAAGACTTTTTCCAAGTTAGCAGATGAAAGTCCATAGTAACAGCAGATGATTTACTATTGGTGCGGTAGTTGATCGTTACCACAATGACATCTTGAGTGATGGCAAGAGAGCTACCATCATAAAACTGGAGGCCACCTGTACCAAATTGTAAATTACCCTTAAATTGTCAATAACACTCTCTTCTTTGTGGTCAAGCTCAGACCTACACCAAAAAGCCAGAACATGACAGCCTTTTTACTACTTGATGTTACATCGGGTGGAGTGTATACGTTCAGATACAAACAATCTTCGCTTTCCTCTGGAGGCGGACCAGTAGGATTGTTAAAGAACTGTTTGGTCAACGATTGGGTTGAACCAGAGCCAGAAAACTGCTGAATACATGCAGGCTTCAAGGCTTGGGCCTGTATAGGTGTTGCCCATGGAGGTGCTGCTTCAGGCGGAGAGAACCTCTCTGGTGGTGATTTTGCGAACGGAACTCCGAGGAAAGCATTTGCTGAGGCAGTAAGTGAAGGCTGGTTGGCAAGCTTGATTGCAGTTCCAATGACAACCCCTGCAGAAATGGTTACACTTGGATCAAAGGCAGCAGGCGCAGCGAAGGCTTTGGGAATAGTGGAATAGGAGAGGAAGAGGGTAATCAGCGATTTGAGGGATTGTTGACCCATGATAAGGATGAGGTATGTAAAATAACAGATAAAGCAAAAAGCTAGGATAGACGGAATATTAGAAGCAAAAGTAGAGCACTGCAGGTTCATCGAACACCAAATCCACTCTCCAATGCCAGACCAAATTGCAACGATAATGTACGACCCAAGAGTCTGCCAATGAATTCCTACTACCAAGTGCAATAAGTAATTCGAAACTGTAGCGTATTTGCCGGTTAGACTGTTCACGAAGGATTGGATCTAAACTCTGTTAGAATGTTTTTCGATATTTGGTCTGCATACAGACTATTAAGATCGTCGCCTTTGCCGATTGGCTATTCTTCCATGTGCCTCGGTAAATAAAATAAAATTTGCCCGGAGCACCGCCAACTGACTCATGTGTGCACAAGTGACACAATTTATTGACGCTGCGCTGTGTCTAAGGATTCAAAGCTACTGCCAGTGAAAATGCGACAAGAGCGTGTTCCAACTTACCGGACCACTTTTCCAAAAGCAGATATCATTCTGAAGTCTTGTTCGGTCGATGCTACACTGCAGAATTTGCAATAGTGTTCTTGAAACTAATTGGTTTTGATACGTATCAAATCGTTCCCAAATATGCGGCATCTGCTATGTTACAAACCCACCTTTTCATGTAACATTTAAATCTATTTTACCTCACCTTATTAATCTTCTAGGTATCGTGATCATCTGGTCCCTTGTCCATCGTTATAACGAACAGCGTGCCCCCTCTTCCATCTTCGCTTTGTGCATTACGACAGCCTTAGGTCAACCCTTTCGACAGCTCTCAAAAACACTTCTTATGTGCAGTAACAATTGAGGTTCTACTATGCCGCAAGTGCGAATTGACATTCTGCTACTTAAAGCTCAGGTGTACATCAAATATACATTACCATTCAATGAGAATAGAAACAATCTACCACTTCCAGACATTACCTCGTAAATAATTCATAATCAGCTTTTATGTTATTTTTATGAGAGTATTTGTAGAAACTTGAAATTAAAATTGTTTAAAACTTTCTTTACTCTGGGTGGGATGAAGCTGGCCGATTTAACTAAAGTGATTTGTTTCTCAAGGAAATAAAGCGCTGTAACCTGGCACGTGTTAGGATTTGTCTGCCTAACGTATGTAATAGAGCATGGTTAGCTCGTAATGACATGATTTACTGTTAAATCACATAATGTGAAGCTACAAAAAGGCCGACCTTCTTGCTGCTAAGGCTAGAAGGTATATATATTGATATATGTTGCAGGCTGACACATAATTTATCAGATGATGGATCAAATCACTTTTTTGGTTTGCATGGCATATTGATATAGAGCTGTGTTCTGACAGAATGTGTTGCTCGTTTAAGGCCTTCTGTTCAATGTGAATGTTTTCATCTTTCAATTTTACAAGACATGCAATAAAACCATTTTGTAGTATTTCAAAAACATATTAATCATAAAATTACATTTACGTCTGAGTTCCGCAAGTGTGGAAAACCCATGAAAAATATTAGATAACACAGGGAAATCTTGTGTTTCCTCAAGACCTAAGCAAGAGTTAATAAGACAAAACTACATTTACGTCACTTTGCAAAAATATCATTCAAATTTGCTGCGTAATCAAAGTTCCATCATTATACATCATCGCGTGCACAGTTCCAAACGTACAAATTGGAACAATGTCTTTATGATGAAACAATAGTTTCCCTGCCTCAACATCGCAATCTTTGATTTTAAATTTCTTTCTTTCTACCAAGGCAGGTATAGATTAAGTGTCCGTGATCTATATTCTCAAGTTTTTCGTTTGAATAGAACTCTCAGGCTTCAATTCAATCAGCAATTATTGTTGCCAAACTCGTTTGTATTACAGTCAGAGGATGGCGATGCCTGAGATGGATAAGCTTATACATGCTTAATCAGAAAATACGAGGTCGTTTAATCTATTTCGAGCACAACATTGGCTGAAAATCTTTACTGGTCAAACTACTATCAAAGACCAACAGTAGCTAGTTTACGATCTATTTGGATATATAAGACGTGGTAGAAAATCATAATAATGTTTTGATGCCAATCAAAGCATATCTTGAGTTAAAATTCTACCAACTCTTTTTATTGAAATTTAGAAAAAAAGTACTGTTTTAGTAATCGTTTGCTATCAGCTGTTAGTATCGTTTTGAATTTAAATCTTCTTTCGCACGAAAGCCTGCTACAATGCATACCACCAGCATATTGTTGCTTCTACTTCCGTCGGCTCTATTTCGCTCTGCCTCAGCCAATCCTATTATTATCGACAGCGAAATCGAGGATGCCGCTACCAACAACGATGTTCTTTTGCGCCGTCGCGAATGCGGTAGCGGAGCACGCGGCGAATGCGTAACATTTTATTCAGGATCCGGCTGTACTGGTAGGCTCGGCAGCTACGCACCAGATTGCAGTGGCCATTGTTTCCAGTACAGTTCGTTCAACTCGCTTCAATTGCAAGGAGGTGGCTTCCCTACCGCCAAAGGAACATCTTGCCAGATCTACTCGGACAACAATTGCCAAAATCAGATTGCGGACATTGGTCTTTCAATCAATCCCAAGTGCAGGGGATTCTCTGGCGGAAACAGCATGAAGTGCTGGTGGGGTTGCTGAAGCACAAATTAAGAGAAGAGTCTCATGTTTACGAGCAGGAAAATGTTTCGAATGTTAATTTATGTTTCAAATCCGCTCGTTTGTTTCGACAAGCAGAGTGTTTATCAGCGTGTAGCGATGAATCCAAAGGGTGGCTGTATTTCAAATTCCTATAAGTTAATGAAATATAAGCCTCCCAATCATTGATATTCATGTGAAGAAAACTTGTCTTGCATCACCCAAAAGGTTGAATTGGGGAGATTTACTGAAAGCCTCAGGTTGCCGGTCTGGTCGAGTTGTCAGACGATCAACGGAACATTTGAAGTTGCTACGAGTCTTACTAATGGCTTCGTTGTTTTAAAGATCTACAATGTAACTAGAATATTGACAAATCGATCAGAAGGGGTCACCTGGGATCCTGCGAGGACAGGGAAATTCTCGAGTAACCCACGTAACAGCTTACGTCTCATGAAAAGGTGCATGATTATTCCTTTCTAATGTAGAACAATATTTATAAAATAGATCAAAGCACGAATTAATTCGAATTTATATTATCAGCTTGAGATTGTTAATACTACCTTCCTCGTCTGGTTGGTTGTACTTAGAATCATTTACAAGCCACCCGGATCTTTTATTTTGTTCATGCTGATCATTAGATGCATACTCTCACTTAACTACTAGACGTGCTCTGTTTAATTTCTATTATGTTTTCCAAGAGTTTTGTCAACTGCAAAACAAACTTAGGTATTTCTTTCAATCGAACCAATTAAAGCTCCACAATTCTACAACGTAATTGCGTACTTTCATCAGCATACCATGAATACTTGTGAGCCGATTTTAGAGACTCAGAACTAAAAGTGAGTTTTCTTACAAAGAAGATCTTTTGTAATGCGTAGCCATGTTCTTCTTCTGTTACTAGAAATTCAACTTGCAAACTAGCGGAATCTGAATGAATAGGCGCCATTTTATAAGCATAAGACATAAGAGTTACTCAATACCTAATCAATTTACTCATAGACTTTTTCCAGCTCCAAAAATCTCACACGCCTTCCTTAAACATAGATCTACTCTCCCTAATTCTCTGTTCCTGATCTGATGCTGCTGTTTTGATGTTTCGTTCATCCATAAAATACCAACGCGGATTGCAGCCCATCAAAGTGAAATTGGCAGAGCTGCTCATACGTAGATTATTCAGCGAAGGTGACGCTGCTTTACCACCGTTGCGCAGAACCAGCATGCTTACGCACTCCTTCTCTTGGTCGCTCATTGCGATTTCTCCCTCGTCTTCACGTAAAGCCATATGATAAGCACACATGCGCTTAATCCATTCCCGATCGACTGCGTCCTGCCATTCATTGTAGCGAACAATGACCCGCATTGACGAATTCGTTTTGCAGATTTGGAAAAGATTTTTCGAAGCAGTGTCTCCACGACCAGTGAGCTCTGCGCAGCGTCGACGAAATGAGCGCTTCTCGATTTCGTCACAGGACAATGGATCTGCGTGCAGAAGGGCAAAAAGTTAGCAAAGTGTGCTCAAAGGAGCACTAGCGGATATTATCTCAAGATAAACGCTGCAACGCCTCTTCATCAGAGACAAAAGCTTTCGGAGTACCTGCATACGTGACACGAATATATATCGTAGTTCAAAAGCTTTTATGCGCTCTAGCAGGTTACGTGAAGAAACAGAGGCAATATTATCGTTGCTGACGCTGCATTGTTGGTAGCATCTCATCGTCCTAGGTTGCTCATCGCTTAACGGTAGTTCGATAACATCAATATCGCGCATGTGTTTTTGCTGCTCGGATGAACATTTGCTGTAAAAGCGAAGGAAATTAGCCACGCCGGAAACACGGTTTGTGCTATTGGCTCTCAAGTTGATCATCATGGAGCTGCCACTTGTCTTTGTGCCATGGAACATGATCTTTTTGCCCGCGTTGATCTTCAATGCGATGCCCCGTGTCTCGTAGTACAACTGCTTGCAAACGTACTTGATTTGATTGATCTCGATACGCCAAGTTTCCGCGGTTCGAGAGATGAAGGGTTTAAAGAGCTCATAGTCGTCGGTGAGATAGTCTTCGTTGTGCTGATAACCAGTATGCATATACGCGAGGTTGCAGAGCTTAGGAGGATAACCTGGTTCGTCTGCAAGGCAGATGAGCCCATGTGAGACACCTTCGACATAGCCATCTTCGACCGCGAGAACATAGCTGAAGACGATGTTTCGAACGGATCTGGGCAATCTAAGGAAGGCGCCACGATGATCTGTCGAATGCTTGGTCGTAAGTGCCTTCTCGTTCTGCTCCTCTGACTTTTCAGCGACTATCTGGCTTGGAGATATGAAGTCGGCCTTCTCATCCATCAACGCGGAATTCTTGGCAAGTGTTGACTGGGAGTCCCAGGCAGCAGCCGCCGATGCTTGAATAGGCAACGCCGTTGATGAACTCTGCGAACCCATGATGCATACGGCAGCTTGGCGAACCTTTAAAGTACTCACGAATAGAGGTCAGTTATGAGTCAAAATGGTCGCGCAGCAAATGCTTGCACAAGAGTCTGATGTCGAATTGTCACGTTGTGTGACAGTTGAGAGGCGATCGCTGCTGGCTGTGGGGCGGAGCTGGCGCAGCCTGGCAGACAGGACCGCGATGGAAATAGCCTAGATTGTAGCTCAGTGTAGGGGGATTGGCAAACGTGAGGCGCCACGAGTGATGCTGTCGCCAGGCGAAGATGCTGGACATGTCGCAATAAGTCGACGACGACGTGTGCACCAGCGATCAAGCCAGATGCCTTGTAAGCGCCACGCGTGATTGCGACTCGTCAACAATCGGGAGCGTGTTTCTCGTCAGGCTCCCAAGCACAAATCGCGTCGAAAGCCACGACGATATCTAATATGTAAGCATCGTAGCAAGGGCGAGGTGCGAAGTGCAGGGCTGACCTACGCCAAGGGCAGCGTGCAACGTCAAGCGACATGTTGATCAAGACAATAATATCACACCCGTAGCTGCTGCTGTTTGTCGCTCGACACGATGACCACTGGCGACAACCCTTCTCGTTAGCAGCAGCGTCGAGTGCTAGGGCTTGGCCTAATGTCGCCTTGTGCCACGCGCACAGGTTTAGGCTGTCGCCCGCTGGGCAGCTTCGGTGAGAGCGTTTGGCATATTAGATAATGGCCGCACAATCAACTCCACGCAGAAATGTGAAGGTGGAGCGCTGCGGGTAGTTAGCCGACATAACCTAGCCTGACAGGGAGCCTGCACCAACACTTTGCTTTTCCGGCGGGGTTGTGATGCGGATTCCCAGCAACGCGACCAGCGTCCTCTTCTCACATGCGCCCACTCTCACTCACCTGGCAGGACAGCCTGTCCAACATGAGATTAGTATTCAGCCGTGTCATCCTGATAGCTATTTTCAGCCACAGACACTAACTACAGATGCCATCATTCTCTTGATGCCAGACTCATGTTGGCAAATACACCAAGGCGCAGTCAATTTAGATGCACAACACTTCCTCGTCCCCTGGCTTCGGGTGGTGATACTAACTTCAATGGAATGTTTCAACATCCAGGCTTATAGCCATAGAGATAGAGATTGCTTTTCCTACTTCGGAGGCGTCATGTATTGCTTCACATCAGCTGTTGGCGGGGAACAGGTTCATCTCATCCACTCAGCACCTGCTTGTCAGCTCGCCATTAGCGAGCTTGATAGCCTCGAGATGGCGGGGCTCAAATTGACTATCTCACCCCAACGTGCGCTCTTCATACCTTGAGGATCGGCACCTTTCATTCTTCGTAATACCTTATCCAGGGCCTCTACTGCTCAACGACCATAGCTTCCAAATTTTGCAGCTCCAACCCGGCCACAACAACAACTTCATACGCGTTTCCCTCGAACTGAGAACTCACGTGGACAACGAAGAGCATGCAGAATACGAAGCGCTTTCTTACACTTGGGGAGACCCAACACTCACGCAAAAAGTCTCGTGCGAAACTGGTCCAGCAGAAAGCCCCTGCTCATTAGCCATCACTACAAACTGTTACAATGCGCTCAAGAGCCTTAGGCTACCGGACTAATCTCGCGCACTCTGGATAGATGCAATATGTATTAACCAGGATGATCTCGAAGAGCGGGGTGCCCAAGTTGCCATGATGGGAACAATCTATCGCAGCGCCCACCGAGTGATCGTTTATCTTGGAGAGGGCGATTACGAAATTGATTCTGTCATGCTTTGGTTGCGCGACTCGTACGAACCTATCGATTATCCGCGGCATGAGATAACCATCCCAGAACCGAGCCTGGAGGCTCAGAAACGTTTCTTCACTCGTCCATGGTTTACTCGCACGTGGGTTCTACAAGAAGTTATACTTGCTCAGAACGTGATTATTTGCTGTGGGAGTATGGATTTAGAGTGGAAGGCTCTCGAAGCTTATTACATATCTCATATTTGTTTTCGGTCGTGTTTTGATGACGTGCGATTCCAGCCAACGGCCGTTTACCAAATGTTCAATTTTATCCATAAAAGTGGGAGCTTGAAAGACTCGCACCCTGGTCCCAGTCTTCTCCGGCTATTAAATCTTGGTAGACAATGCTCAAGTTCAGATCTAAGAGATAAGGTCTATAGCATACTTGCTCTTCTCCAAACGTCAGACTGGGATAAGCTCATAAAACCTGATTACCGTCTCTCTACCGCCCAAGTCTTTACTAATTTGGCATTGTACCTCTTCGACAAGTGTGGACCGGAAATGCTCCGAGAAGCCTCTACCATATGTAACCAAGGTGGGGTAGAAATGCTCTCGTCTTGGGCGCCCGACTGGACTTGTAAGGCGGGATCTAAGGATTGTACGCTCACCTCTGGACGCTGGTGGTGACACCGTTAAATATTTCTGGCCTCAAAGAGATCCTGTACTTGACGGGCATACAGTCCGACAGCTTCAGGTACAAGGCATCCGTATCGGGACATTGTTGGAAATCTCAGACAAATGCGATGTGGAGAAAAACGTTTTTCCCCTCGCTCAATGGCTCAAGATGGCCTTTGGCCCTGGTGTCTTGATTACGAATGATGCACGACCCTCCGTCAAGTTTTCACAGACAAACCGAGAAGATCACTTTCTACGAGCTCTCACTCAGGACAATGTCGTCTATGCGGAGGCTCTCGAGAGTGGGATCGAGTACATTCTTGACTGGGAAGGAACAAAGTCATCAACAATGCCTATCAGGGACAGTTTTAAAAGTTTAGGTTCTATTTATCGTCGTCAAGTTCAATTTATCGTAGACTCTTGCGATCATCGCAAGCTCGCCATCCTCGATAACGAAATGCTCGCATTAGTCCCCACTTGTGCTGAACCTTTTGATGAAATTTTTGTCTTACTTGGTGCGTCTGCACCATTCGTCCTTGAAAACAGAGCGGAAATTTCACTCTGGTTGGAGAATGCTACGTACAGGGTATTATGCATGGTGAGGCCTTAAAAAATGACGATGTCTCTTTGATGGAACAGCTCACTATAGAATGAGTCGTCGTTGTAAATAGTCTGTTTGTCGGAAATTTACTTGATGTTTGTCTGCAGAATTTTCAGAGCTGTTGATTTTGGGTTTCTTTGCCTTACTCAGTTTCTCCCTCAACGTGAACAGCGTCACCTTAGTGTGACAATCTTCTAAAGAAATCAAAACGCTTCAATATTTATATTCAACACAACTTAACAAGGCCTTAAGGTTTAAATGATTCTTGTTCTACTTACGATATCAAGTTTCTGTTCAATATTACTACTTTCCGTTTACAAGCATGAGAGGGTCCATGCGAACTCTTACCAAAGACACTCCCAAGCTTGCTCAACGTAAGCTTAAATATCATCACATTTCTGAAAACTCCAGTCCCTCTACAAAAACAACAACGAATACCAAGAGTCCGAGTGACAAATCATTGTGGTGTAAAGGACGGGGTTATGTATGAATAATAGCAATAATTTCTCTACCTCCGTCATTCCTTCCTCATCGATTTCCGACAGACAGCTTAAAATTCATGCATAGATGTATATCACAAACCCATGAGTCTAAAGTACAACCGTAAAAGAAATTCTGACAAGAGAAAATTAAAAGTGTATCTAACTATACAAGTTTGTCAAATTGTGTGTGTCGATTTCTGAAAGACAAGTTAATATTCAAGTGGTGACTATGGAAAAGAATTTCTCGCCAGTTTTACATAATGAAAATATTTTTAAACAATATTCTAACTGGTTGCAAATCTTGTGCAAACCAGCACATTCATCCAGCAACTCTTCAATTCAGCATTCAGTTGTATCACCTGGAATGAGTTCAATTCGAATTTCCTAGCTGGAAAGTGTTGTTAAGTTGACCTCGAGTGTTAGAAAGTCGAAAAAGGCAATATATATGCCTCTCAATACAATTAACTTACTCTGCTGTGGAAAACGTCCAATGCGTTAGGAAATTATTAAAGTATCTTTTATCTTCGAATACTACACTACATTCAGCTTAGTACGCATGCGGAACTTCCGCAATCCCCGCCGGAGCCCCACCGGAACCCTCCAGGACAAGCTACCCCACGATGTAAAACGATTAAAGCCTGTTCGGCAAAAGAAACGCGGGTTTCGTTTCGGCAAATTCTCTAGTGGAGATCAGAATATAAGAGATTGTACACATAACTGTGCTCTTTCTCTTCCCTCTCCCTAGTTCAAACAATCATAACAATTCTACCACAATGTCGTCACAACAACCTGCTCTCCTCAAGATGATCGCATGTCTGCGTCGAAAATCGAACATGACTCGCAAGGAGTTCTTCGACTATCACTTCCGCGTTCATGGCTCTATATCTGATAAGCCGCAAAGCCCAGATGACAAGCCCCAGTAAGCCCTCTGCTGCTTTTCTGTGGACCAATCCTCGTTCTGTATGACTTACTCGGATGTTTTCATGTTGTAGTAAATACATACAGACCCACTTCTTCGATGCGGCCTTCGGCGAGGGCCCGAACAGTGTAGGAGGCACTGGAAACCATGCCTGGGCTGGTCGTGATGACATGACAGAGCTCTACTTCAGAGACTGGGATCACATTAAGGCTTGCTTTAGCTCTGAATATGTGCGAACAAATGTCGGGCCTGATGGGCTAAATTTTAACGACCTTGCGACGGCTATTCCACTACTCACAGTGGAAAAGCCGCTCCAATTCAACACTAGCCTCTCGTATTCATCCGCACCCACAGAAGGTAGTAGAACTGTCGCAGTGCTATTCTTAGCAGTCAATACAGAAGAAACAGAAAAAGAGCTCGAGAAGGTTTTCTCGCCAGCCTTGATAAATGCGCTTGAAACACACGCCCTCAACGAAGTCCAGGGACTGGTAGCCAACGTCGGTATCCCGTCGACGCAATTTGACATTCGAGCCTATTTTGGTGGCAAAAATATGCCTGAATACCCAGTTACGTATAACATCTATATGAAGGATACTAGTTCTGTAACTGCAATTCGAAAAGCTCAGAAAGCTTTCTTGAAAAGCGTGGGAGATCGCGTCAATATCAACAACACCTTTATTACTTTTGGTAAAGAGGGCTTGATTTTGGATGTAGAGAATAACATTCAGGTATTTGAAGTGAATTGTAGGCAGTATCATTCATGTGCTAACATGTGTTAGTTTGATGAAAATCGGCAACCTCAGCTTCCAGACTTGACTTTCTAGAGTAACATCTAGGCATTAAATGGTGATATATGAGTAAGATGGTGATTGAATTTACAACATTTAAACAATTTGTTACCTTCGTATCGACTATCGGTAGCTGAGATACAGGATGGAACTTGGTATGATAAGTTTGCCCTCTAAGAGAAAAAAGAACGCAGACATCCTATTTCTCAAGCAATGTAAATTCAAGCAACTTAAACGCAAAAATGTAGCTCTCTGTGATTAAGCTGTGATTTCAGTATAAAAATCAAACTAAACTAAGCATTTTCCTCGAAAGTCAGTGATATATTTAGAATCTAGGTATTAGGATTAATGATAAGGGAGCATAAAATCTCCTGCCATTTGATGCCTCCTAAATTCGCGGTTAATTGTAAATCTTCGCACGCCACTGATCTATTACGAAAATATCTACGACTTTACTTCTAAAAGTACATCTCCCTATCAGAAAAGACGTGTTCATTCTTTATTTGACGAATTTAGACTCAAGAATCACTATAAGACAAAATAAAATGTGCCATCAAGGAAGAGCATTAAATAAAAGTCGAGAATTAATTAACTTCAATCAAACTTGTCTCTTCATCGAATACTGCCTCCATGGCATCCTGCATCATTTTGCTATACGCGAAGACATGTTTTGCATCACTAAATGTTTTTGCGAGCTAACGTGATACAAAGTTGAACAATTCATTGTTGGAATATGGAATCTGTGTAAGTCAAGTAGAGTTGAATGATTTCATTCTGTTTTTCAAGTAAAGCAATAAGAGACCTAACGACAAGCTGGTATTATGACTTCATGAGGGTGAATATGAGCCCAAATGGATACTGAGTGCTAATATAATGCTGCGTGTAATTGAATTCGAGTATTGAGTTACAGATATTGTTATTGGGCAGTAGATATCATGAAGACGGCCGTGATGCGAATTTTCAACTTAAGGGTTTGATTGGACGACATTAAAATCGATCATTTGAAAAGAACAATTCAAAAAAATTGTGATGACAACTAAGATATATGAAGTTCATTCAAAGTTGGGGTATCCTATTAAATAGAAAAGGAGCATTAACTAGAGAATTCTCCACTCTACTCTTTGAACGAGTGTTTCACTTCGCACCAAGTTGCTTCCAAACTGAACATGCATAGAGGCCATACAGTTGCCCACCTTGTACAAGATGTTTGATCCTTCGTTCGTTTCTTTCAGGAGAAGACCTCTTGCTACTCCAAATGATTGACTCAATTCGACTGCAAAGTTCGATCTGCCAGGTTGGTACGTTCTACACCACTGTTGAAGGTCACAAGATCGCATTCGTCGTCCTTCTGGCCAACCAGGATTAAATTGAGGATCAAGGTCATCTGCTTCTGGATATATGAGCCATATGCCACTCACTATTTTGCAATCGGTAGTATCTTTTGTATGTGTAAGGATTGCTGCCTCCGGGACGGACACCGAACCATCTTGCTCTATGACCCATGATCGCAAAGAAGGATTGTCTTTCTCTGCCCCGAATTCTTTATCAATTATTGACTTGAATTCAAGATGCTGGCTACTCTGGCTTTGGAAAGGCATTAGGGAACCCCGAGGAAAGAGCGATTTGTCACCAAGCTTGACTCCATCGATGCCACAGAATGAAAGTGAGTTGAAAAAGCCTGCACCTGTACTCTTTGGGACTTCATGAACAAATTCAAGCTCGTACTGCCCCAGAACAAGTTGGCCTGGGTCAGATGTCAACCTCCATGCTTTTGCATTAACAACAGACATGATGGCTTCAGATCTTCGATTTTCGCAGTATCTTTGGGAGCCAAGTAATAAGATATGATCCTTTCTGATTACATGTAAGTGCTGCACACCAGTACGATCAAACAGCTCGATAAGCTCGATGAAGCCCCTCGGGTAGATTTCTTGATATACCATAGATTGTAACCTTTCGTTCCTGGTGCGTAATGACGTGCTTAAGTCAAGCTGAAGTTTTCCCTCAGTAGCAGCTTGTATGCCCAGTCTTTTTTGACTCTCGTTCACAAGAGCAACGATGGTATTGAATGAGACTAGAACATCTTGGCCAACAGTAAAGAGCTCCCAGTCTTGATTACAAAGCCACATATCAGGTCGCAAACAGATCTCTTGTAAGGTCCATAAGGAATTGAACCATCCCACAGTGCTCATATCATTAACAGAGACGTTAGAATCATATCTATATGGCTGAAAGAATTCGGTGGCGAAACTAGGCGTAGTATTTCGATTGCGGGGTCGCTCAAGCCTAGTGTAGATCCTCGACATCCACTCGAGCGTTAGCCTTAGACCCTTCTAGTCCGTGATGCTGTTGAATCAAATGATGGTATGAGAAGCTCGATGGAAGATGCTTGCTTGTTTAGCTATCTCTTTGTCTGCCCGCTTAGATTCTCGCTGAGGTATGCAAACAAGGTCGAACCAAATATACGGCGTGGAGACTGGAATCTTTGCCAAAATATCTGGTAGAGTAGCTACATCGAAGAGTGAGTTTCGCAGAATACTCCACTTTGGAACACCGGGAACACTAACGAAGCCTTCTGTCCGCCATATTCCCTACGTATGGCTAACTGCAGTGTATGATAGCCTCCGACTTAAGCGTTTAGTTTCTATGGTACGCCTGACTTTAATATCCCACAGATAGAAGGGAATCTCAGAACATCTTCAATCCAAGTACACGAAGTGATACTAGAGCCAGTATGACAAGGTGGATCTAGGCCGGACAAGTCTTTTAACCCGAGCACTCTCCAAGAACAAGTCCTTTTCATTTCTAGTGTATCAGGAAGCTCAGCTGCTTCTCTCATATATGAGAGCGCAACATGATTACATGCGGACTGAATAGCCGCGTCCACACGACAGTGGTGTAACTCGATCAATTTGAAGGCATGGCTCGTGTTGGAAAATTCGCACGACAATAAAGAGAGTATAGCCGTGTGATAATCTCCCCTTAAGAACGAATTCTTCATCTCGTAGCACTTCCCTAGAGCGGAATGACGCTTCCATTCAGATATAGGCATCCCATGAGAAACCTCCAAGTCTTGTTGAACACTATTCCACTAGTTCCAAAGAATCTAAAACGACCTTTGTTGAGCAGCGTCAAGTTGTATCGGCTCCTTCTCGTGAATTTGGAGACCATCGACGTCGACTTTTCCATAATCGACTCCAATGCGATATAAGATGTAGAGCTCTCTCGTGAAGCCTAATGGCATCATGTCGAGAGGGGATTCATTTTCACGTGTCCAGACCAGGTCACCCAGGCGCTCACTGTTTTGGTTTGATCGGTCCGCTGTCAACTCTAGCTCTTGCATTTTAAATGGTGGAAACAAGCACCGGTATTAACAATTAAATCATAAAATTAACCAGAAAGAGTAAAGGTTCGGCAGCCCACAAGCGCGATTAAATGTTCATGTTTAGTAGTAATTACCTCGGCTATGATATTTCTTGGTGGGGTTTATGCTTTGCTCTCACTGCACACCCACTCCATTCCTTCAGCGCGGTAGGTAGCGTTACAGACGAGACATGATTATTTCAAAACAGACCCCACTGGTATCACTTTTCTTGATTATTATGTAAACGAATTGAATTTCGAAGCCGTAACCAAATTTAAGGCTGCATTGGAGTCTCTATATCTTGATTTAAAATACCTTGCTTTTGTTCATTACGTTCTCATTTGAAACGATTCAACTTAGTAAATCTGTTTCATTTTTGATGTACCTACTCATGTCCACCAGAGAGTTGATGCCATATTCTCGTCTTCGTATGCTACAATACAGCGAACCTCCATGCTCTCTCTAAGAGGTGCATCTTTAGATGTTTCTGGGTGCTCGAAAGCGCAATGGGCACAAGCTACAGAGGGTTATATATTTAGTAATTCTCAGAGAGAAATTTGAAAGCAACTCACATTTGCCCGTTACTGCAACTTTGTTATCCCAAATTTTTATCAATGTAACCTCGCTATTTTGCTGTGAATCCAGGTAATACCATCGCTGATCTTTATGATGGGAAATGTTACACGACTGGCCTCGCAATTCGAATCTATCGCGATATAAATTGGTAGGATGGAAGTTAGCCGGTTTTAGAGTCGTAAAATCCATAGTTGCGAGCGGCCAGTCCTGGACGGGGCCATTTAAGGGCCGCCAAACGCTACATGTATTTAGTGAAACATCATTTGCAATACTGAGAAAGAGCGGGGCATACTTAATGATCTGAACGCGGCCTTTGAGAATCTTATCTGCCTCGTAGCCCAAGTGCTGATGGACTCGGCGAACGGCTCCAACAGGACCCCTTGGCAAATAGTTTAGAGTTGATGTTGTAAGAATTGATTATGGAACAGAACTCACTGATCTACGTGCACATATGAGGCAGGTTGCTCTCGCCCATCTGGGTTCTTGCCCGCAAGTGCAGGGTCACGCCGCCGCATAGTATGATCAAAGACAACGACGCGCGATGCGCCAGTTTTCTTCTTGATAAGATTCTCCAGATGGGTATAGTAGCGCTCTTTTGCGCCATCTTTATCCTTGCGCAGTTCCTCCACAAAGTTGGCTCCCTCGATATCGTCTATATAGGCGAAGCCGTTGACATCAAGCGAAAATTGCTCTTTGATGGGACGTGCATCTTGAACCTCGACTTGCTCAGAAACATATGAGAAGTTGCACGACTCAAACCCCTTGTCAGGTTGGGAACGATAAAAGGGTTCATCGGCCATTGGGACCATGAATTGCATGGTTGCTGTTGCGGAAGACATGGTGGCTTGATCTTGAATTTCTGAAATTGTATAGTAGAGGGAGTTTGTGCTTCTCCAGACGCTTTTTGAAGCGCAAGTAACCAAGATGAGTTCTCGTGGCCCGATGTTGTCGCTCACCGAGATGCTTCTATAGATGACACAAAAAAGAACACAGGGCCACCCAAACGCTTCACTACATCTGAGCGAAGCAAATATGACTGACTGTTTTGATGTTCTAATCATTGGAGGTGGCCTTGCCGGCCTGAGTACGGCGCTGAGTTTGGTCCGGTCGCTGCACACGGCTGTTGTTTTTGACTCACGAACCTACCGCAATCGCAAAGCAAATTGGCTTCACACTCTCCCTGGATGGGATGGCCGTGATCCGGAAGAATATCGAGCCGCCGCTCGTCAGAACATCTTGTCCAAATACAACACAGTTCAATTCGCAACTGGCGTCGTGATTGATAATGTCAGTCGCGATCCTGAAACTGAATTTCCCTTTACTGCTACCGATACGGAAGGCCGAATCTGGCGCGGTCGCAAGCTTGTGCTTGCTATGGGCATCCAGGATGTACCCCTCGACGTTGAAGGATACAGAGAATGCTGGGCTCGAGGGATGTAAGTTTCCTCAGAATAACAAAAAATTTGAACCAGCTGGTAACTAATCGTTGAATCAAGATTTCATTGTCTGGTCCATCGTGGCTATGAGGAGCGAGGCTGCGCGTCGGCGGGAGTTGTAGCTGCAGGCGGCGATGACAACCTCAAGGCGGCCCGCCATCTCGCGCTGCAATGTCGGCGCTACACATCAGGGCCTGTTACCGTTTATACCCATGGAAATGAGGAGCTGGCCAAAGAATGTTTCGAAGCTTTGGGACCTTTGGGTTTTCGCATTGAGCCTCGACGTATTGTCAGATTCATTAAAGAGCCTGTACAGGCACAGCTCTCACTCGTATTCGAAGACGGTGATAAAATCACCGAGGGATTTGTCATACACAGGCCTTTACCTTTCAATAACGGTGCATTTGCAACCCAGCTGGGTGTGGAGACGAATGATTTTGGATTTTACAAAACGAACCCGCCTTTCTTCGAAACATCAGTTCCCGGAGTATTTGCGGCCGGTGATTGTGGTGACCCGTTTAAGATTGGAACTTTTGCCATCTCTATGGGCGCTTTTGTTGCTGGAGGTGTACAAATGCAGCTTGATTTCGGTAGTGCGCAAACCGCGGGACCAGTTTATCAAGTCGTGAAACAAGGATAGAAAAGCCAGTAGAGACGTACATTTAAATCAAATTTATCTTTAAGCACATGCCATTTTCTCATGGCTTATGTCGTAAAAAGAATCAATCCATCCCTGCTACTAAAGCTAGTAGACTGACGTATTTATTCGCTATATCTATCTTCTCAAACCAATTTCCACATCACACTGCTTGATCCATCAGATGCAAGAAGTCCTGCCCAGAGTAACTCGCCTATCCAAAGCCGCAAGCAGAAGCTGAGCCATGTGAAAGTCCATAGAAAACCAAGCGAAATGATCCACGCTACCAGCCTCAACGTTAGTAATAATTCTTCAACTATTATGCAAGCTCAGAACTCACCTGATCGCTCAATGCCAACCAATTTGCCCAGCCATAGTGCAGAATCCTCTGCCATAATAGCAAAAGCTTGTGAAATAAACATTCGCAAATCTCCCAAGGAGCCTCTTGTTGCACTATATGCACCGGCAGCGTGTATAGCCCCAGAAATAGTAAAAGCGAGAACCAGGCGAACATATTTTGCAATCAAACCACGTACACGTTGGGGTGGAAGAACAAGATTTGGAATCAAAACGATTGACTGATCTCAATTAAGTTAGCATTTTTTGACCATATGGGTTCTTGTGATGACTCTTGCCTTTCTCATCATATGCTGCCAGCAAATGGACCATAAGTTATTCACAGTGTACATCTGGCGAAATGACCCGAAAAGCGGCGGACATTGAGCAGGTGAACAAATATTCAACATGACAAGCACAGACGTGACAAACCTATACATAAAGCTTGTGTTGTATTGTGTGTAAAGCGCAGCAACCCATACCACAGCTACTTGGTTGAGAAGTGGAGCGGAACGAATGTGCTCGCGACCTTCGAGACGGGTATGCGGTGTCAATTCGAGCAGGAACAGCAGTATTTGACCCATTACCCAACAGTAAGTCCCACGCTTTATATTGTCGATGAGAAATGTTCTGCATTAATTAGTTCTACGATCATAGTGAAAATTAGCAAATAACTAACTGTTTGTCTACCACACGCGGAGGTATCTTCGGTGCCCGTTTAGACTCCCAGTTCCACCCTGGACCTCGCCACGTTGTCCAGAGGTCAAAACTCCATGCAAACCGTTTCCACAACGATCGTTCAGATATGGGAATATCTTGGTCCCACGTTCGAAAAATGTCTTTTTCGAGATTCTGCAAGACTCCGAAATCGATCCACATAAGTGCTGACGAAAGTAGCATGGTAAGATTTTGGTAGTCAGCATCTATTCCTCCTGTACAGTAGAGGCAGGCCCAGAGGTAGGATAGAACGACAGGTGTGACCACAATTTTGCGTGCAGCCGAAGAACGTATAAAGATTGAACAGACTAAGATCAGATAGAAAGAAGGAATGAAGAAAGAAGGCATAGGAATGCGTTCATCCAAAGATGGTGGCGGCCAGGCCAGAGAATTCATTGATGTTGGCTATGTACTGGTGAAGCTGTTAAAAAAATGCTTCAAGACTTTACGCCATGCTTAGTTACGATAGATTCATATTTGTGTCTTCTCGCCTGAGCACGGGAACCGAACTAATAATCAGCCCAGAGCTAGCTAATAGCTTCCAGCACCTCCAACCTGCCCACTTTTCTTACAAGTTTTAGTCCGGAAAGGGTACCAAAGCTTGAATCTTCGTTACGGAGAATCGCTGTAAAGGGCAAGGTACGATTATCGAGATCTTCAACTTTTTTTCGAACACCAGCGAGCATACTCGAACCGAGTCCACAGCCTTGAAACTCTGGCAATATGTGAAAGAAAACTAACGCTGTTAAAACTTGCCCCAGTGATTCTTCGATTGCAGCTTGCGCGGTCTCAAATTTCGTATGAACCTCTGCTGTTTGTGTGTCTGGCCATACTGTCAAGTCTGACAAAGCGGATTTAAGACGCAAAGATAATAAATTTGTGTCTATGCATTTGTGTCAGGGTGCAGAATTGTGCAACATGAGATGAGATCTTACAAGTAATGTGTGACAATGATGAGGATGACGCGGATGAGCCGAGGCGTACAATAGCACAACCAACAACACGGGGTGACACCTTTTTGAACGAGTTGACAGGAGAAAATTCTAGGACGAAAACCAGTGTCTTTGTGTCGAGAATTAAACGCGGTAGGCGCCATTGCAAGTAGGCTGAGATCTCGTGGTGGCTGAAGGTCAAACCAGTAGCATCGAGGGAGCCAGTGGTGAAGGGCTGCGCAACTAGTTTGACCAGTTGCGGCAGATCGCCTCGCGTAGCCTCGCGTAGATTGAACATGTTGTCTGCAATTGATGCCATTTTAAGTCGTTATGCTACACAAGATACATTCCCTGATGTGCGCGACCGTTCCTATATATTCACATTCGGTAACCGACAAACGCTGTGCCTCGCCCTCTATTTACGCTCAGCAAGCCCGCTATGTTTGAACTAAAATTTCATGATACCATCTCATCGCTTTCTACCTCGCCTTATCTCGACAATCAAACAACTTCAGCCCCAAAAACGATTCATCATGACCGACGTTGACGTCCTCATTGTTGGTGGCGGCCCCGCTGGCCTCTCTGCGGCTACTGCGCTCAACCGATTGATGCACGAGTGCATCATCTTCGATCACGGCGTCTACCGCAATTCCCGTTCAGAACACATGCACAACGTCCCAACATGGGACCACAAAAATCCTGAAGAATTCCGCGAGGCCGCACGTAAAGACCTTACTGATCGGTACCAAAGTACACGCATTATTCGAACTAAGATCGAAAAGCTTGCAAAACTGCCCGATGGCAGCTTCGAGGCATTCGATAGCGAGGGAAAAAGATATACAGGAAAGAAAGTTGTCTTAGCTACAGGTGTTGAAGATCTATACCCTGACATTCCTGGATACGATGATTGCTGGGGTCATGGAATGTAAGATTTCACGTCCTCGACAACACTCTAGAATCGTATGACTGACATGGTGTAAGCTATCACTGCCTTTTCTGTCACGGCTACGAAGAGCGTGGTGCTACGCAAGCAGGCATTCTGGCAGTTGAGGATATGGCTGACCTAATGCATTCCACTGCCGTAGGCTGCATGGCGCAGCGCTTGGCTAAGAGTGTTGTCGTCCTTACACATGGCAACAAAGCTTTGACAGAAGAGATTCAAACAGCATGCGCTGAGAAGAATCTGGTCGTTGACTCGAGGCGTATCGCACGCTTTCACAAAGTACCGGGCGAAAACGCGGATATCGAGGTTGAGTTTGAGGATGGGGCTAAGGAGGTATTTGGATTCATTGCTCATAAGCCAAGGAGCAAGATGAACGGGCCATGGGCAGAGCAACTTGGGGTTGAACTGACTCCTGGACTTGACGTAAAGGTTAACCCGCCTTTCAACGAGACTACAGTCACAGGGGTCTTTGCTGCTGGAGACTGTGCGAGTCCGTTCAAGGTGGTAGCCGGAGGTATTTCCATGGGCCTCTTCGCTGCCAACGGCGCAGCGATGCAGGTACAACAGGGTAAATAAGCGATTCTGGTAATTTGACGAACACTTTTCACGCAAAATGTGATTGCCCAAATGATACTTTTTTTGTTCTTCCTGCTACAATATACTCGGTCCAATTCACAGCAAAGATGAATTAAAATGCAATACTTGGATTTGCATGTCTTCGTTTTTCAATGTCAATGAGATCTGGGACTCTATTCCTCAAGGGTATTAGTACACTCGTCGGACACCGAGCAGTTCATCTAACACAATTTGCATGCGGACGTGACACATAATTTCTAAGGCACGCTTCAGGTCCAGAACCAAAACAATTCTGATTTCAACCAACCAAATTCCATAGTATAAGGTTCTTATTTTGTCCAAGATTCGAAAAATGTGTCTCATCAATGCACATCGTCTTAATTGGTTTGTTGATGTGCTCCACTCCACTTACAATAGCTTCCTAAGTAGACCTCATAGACGCGGTGGCGAGATAACTTTTCGCTAAGATGGATGTTCATATCATTGATTGTACACCAAATGTTGTGGAACTGGAAACGTTCAATTAATTGACATGATGGCATCTAATGTCTTTAATAAGTGAACTAGATACTATTTAGGTTTGAGCGATGATAAAACGGATTTGTCACGGACAAAAACCAATTGATCTCTAGCTGCGCAGCTAGAAGATTGATTATCTGCTACGCGACAGAACGTGAAATGATTATCCTTATCTGCGAAATATTTTTCCATCCGATGGTACCGTTGGTGTTAACTCTCACTAATATAAATCTTGGGCCATTCGAACCCAGATGCACAAAGATGCTTATATTCAGCTCAGTGCTTTAGTTAAATATTTCTATCTTCTTCTCATATACTCATCTACTTTCATGTCTAAAACAACAAAGCAGGAGACCTGAACAGCAACCCGAAAATGTCGAAGGCACCTTCGACAACCACAAATCTGAATCTCAATATCCTACAACTAGAACATGTCCTACAAAAAAAGACCATCCAAAGCACTTAGCAAACAAAAAAAAAGCCTCGTACCAAACGTACAAAGCAAAAACCATAATCCTTAATTGTCGGTCCCCGACTATCTGGACCCAAGCTTCTCATCCAACACCATGCAACAAAACACAACACTCGCAAAATTACCATATTCATCCCAACTCAGCAAACCGCGCACCCGCAAGCACCCCTTCCCCAAGCCATGAAGCACCCATCCACTCCTACCCCCAGCGCAACCGGCGTCTGGTACTTTGCCTACGGCTCCAACATGAGCCGCGCGAAATTCAGCGGCTCGCGAGGCATCACGCCGCTGAAAACCGCACACGCGCGTATCCCAGGATGGATGCTCACGACCGAAATTCCAGGCACGCCCTATTCGGAGCCGGCATACACGTCCATCCGACCGATAAGCGGGACGGACTACAAGCCGCGAGAAGTTCTGGGGCTGGCGTATCTCATCACCGCGGAGCAATATGTGCATCTTGTTGCGTCAGAGGGAGGGGGAATCGCATATGAGGATATCGCGGTGGGGGCTGTGCCTGTGACGGACGAGGACAAGGAGATGACGGGGGAGAGGTTTACAGTGCGGACGCTGGGGACGATTTTAAGGAGAGAGCCTGCGGCGGTGCCGAGCCAGCGGTATATGGTGAGTGAATGATTTTCAATCTTTGATCTTTGTCGTTGCGATTAGAAAGGTGAATGTGTTTTGCTGAGAGAATGTGTCTTGTGGTAGGATCTTCTCACGGACGGCGCGGCCAATGCCCCCTTGCCAGACGATTATTGCAGGTATTTACAGAATCTCCCTGTGTATCAACCGCCGCAGAATTTCAGGTGCAAGATTGGTGCAATGCTTTTCCTGGCGTTTTGGACCCCTGTCATGTTTCTCGTGGAGAAGATGGCGTTGGGGAGCTTGGGACCGGATGGAAACGCGCCTGCAGGAGTGGGGCAGGTGATTCGATTCGTTGTTTATCTCATGTGGGCTTACCATGATTGTGTGCATGCTCCGATCTGGGGAAGAGGAGATGGTATGGATGGAAAACAACTTGGCGTATAATAGCAAGTGGGATATCAAAGTGAAGCGCGGTAATCTATGTTCAAATAGATGAGTATCAGTGAATCAATAGTGATAGTAGGAGAGTATTTGAGTTCTGGAAAACGAGTACGTAGAGAAATGCTTATCATTCACTATATAGAGTTGGCTAGTATACCAATACCGCATATGATATATTGAATTCAAGGTCTTGAGATGTTCATAAATCTAGAAGAGATTATTCGTTTAATATTCAAAATTCAATCAGTTATATCATTCACATGCATTCAAAGTCCCTCAAACTCCTCAAGCCCTATTGCCAACCGCTGGAGACCCTGTCTAAGTTGCTCTGCCTCAATCGCAAAAGAAAGCCTGTACCACCCAGGCTCAGCAGCAGCATAGGCTTTCCCCGCACTGACCGCTACCTGCTTCTCGGCCAGTAGCTTTGTCAACTCTGCCTCCTGGTCCCAGGTACTTACCTTGTCCGACAGCTTGACCCACACATATATACCCGCGCAAGCAGGAACATACCTGATTCCACGTGTACGAAAGAACGATGCCATAGTTTCATACGCAGGTGCAAGTCTACTTTTGTTCAGTTGGATGAACTTATCAGTGGTTGCTGGATCGGACAACAGCGCTGTGACAGCCACTGCCGTGAGACCAGATACCTGCGTATTGGCCGCCATGGCGACTCCACAAGCCATGGCGGGACTTCCTTGCGACACAAGTGCACCCTAAAAGATAAGTCAGTTCGAGAATATCTTGGTCTGCCGCGATAGAAGGCTTACCAAGCGAAATCCACTACAACCAAAGTCTTTGCTCACACTCCAGATGATATGAGCCCTGCCAGGGTTCACTTTCAGTTCTGCAAGATCCAAACTCAAAACAGATATAAAGGGTGTTGGACCTGGTAGATCGATTGATTTGTATAAAGAAAGAGCGTAGATCTCATCGGAAATTAAATGGAGGTCATGCTTTTCGCAGAAAATGGCAATGGCCTCCAAGGCTTTCTTGGAGTAACACTGGCCTAATGGATTGTGAGGATTGCAAAGTACTACGCCCTTGACTTTATGTTGGGCCTTTTCAAGTGCGACCTCCAAATCTGCAATGATATTTTCATTCAGAGCGTTCCCCTCGGAGGAATTGACGGGTATGATTTCGACTTTGGGGCCAACGCTAAATTGGAAGTGGAAACCACCTGTGCACATTCAATCAACGTTATTCGAATACAAAAAGTGTAGGAAGAACTGACTCCAGAAGGGTGCTAGCACCAGCATTCCATCTCCAGGATCGCATATGTTAAGTAAAAGCGACTCCAAAATAGCCGCCCCACCGGGCCCAACCACGACATTAGAAGCTTCTACGGGCTTAATGGGAGAGAACAGTCTGTTGAAAATATTGGTCAAGGCAGTGATGACCGAAGGGTCGCCGGCGAAACCCTTTTGGTAGGAAAGATCCTACGCCTGAAATTAGAAAGCTACAGAATATACATGCTGAACAAAATAACTAGTCTAGGCCTACTTGTTCCGATAGTTTTGTTCCTATTGCTTCCTTGAAGAATTCTACCAATTCCTGTCTTATCAACCAGTTTTCCGCTGTGCTGAAATCTATGGGAGGGTTGCTGGAGCTTCGCTGAGCGACCTGGGTTGCGATTTTAGGCATTACGCCCTCCACGGCGCTACGCATTCTGTCGGAGAGTGCCATATTCAAAGGTGAGCTGGATTATGTGCAAACAGAAACGTTGGAAGAAAATGTGAGGTCAGAAATTGATCAAGACAGGACGCGCGTAGCCTGAGTCTTCAGTTGTCTACCCAAACACATCAAAACCATGTCGGTGACCGACGCGAAGCAACACGCCATACTCCTATATCGCTCCAGATTAAGGAGTAGGTGAAGTGAAAGTGGTATTCCTTTCCGAAGACAAATACATCTTTTATCTTGTTCAGCTGTGAATCTCCAATGTTTTTGTCTTTTCAACAACTCTGACAACAATTCTTGAGCATGACTCGCAAGTTAACCCCCTCCGTGCTTGGATATTTTCAGAATGCTTGCCAAAGCTACCCAAATAATATTGCAGTGGAAGATGGACCTAGGTCGTTGACATATCGCGCCTTGGACGAGCAATCATCTTCTTTGGCCAGGCACCTAAGACGAATGGGAGCATATTCCACGCAGACAATCCCGATAATCACAAATTCTTGTCTGCATATGGTCGTCGGCATACTTGGCATCCTAAAGGTAGGAGCGATCTACATACCAATAGACCGTGACCAATGGCCAAGGAAACGAATCGAGGATGTACTGCAGCGAACAAGCACCGGGCTTATCGTCTACACAGGGGATAAGATGAACGTTCCACATACGATAATGGTGAATGCAGAAGAGATGTATGAAAAAGAGGCAGTTGAATGTGGCCGAGATTTTATGTCCCTCCCGGAACTTGCAGCGATCATTTTCACCTCTGGCACCACTGGGAAACCCAAAGGCGTGGAGATTAGGCATGAGTCTTTGGCTAACCTAGTGGCGACACGATCTTTCAACTATGACGTTGGTCCCGAAGACAGAGTATTACTCGTGCTTTCTGTAGCATTTGACGGTACGTTCATACCAAGTGTGCTGTTTTTATGGATTGGATCTGACAGTAAGCAGCGTGCATGGGAACAATGTTCAACACTATTTGTAATGGTGGCACTGTAGTACTAGCAAGCAGGTCAAACTTGCAAGAGCAAAGTCGCCGGTGCAGCGTCCTCGTCTTGACACCATCCATACTTGAAGCATTAGAGCCTCCCCGATTGCAGAACGACTATCCAAGACTTGACAGAATTGTATTAGGGGGAGAGACGCCGTCGAAAAAGCTCTTGACAACTTGGAATATCCTAAACAGACCATTATGGATCGCGTACGGGCCCACAGAAGCGACTTGTGCAACACTGACAGGAATTGTACCTACGAGTTGTGATGGCGCAGAGTTCAGGCCAACAATCTTGGGGGCCACTATCAGCGGTGCCGAGGTGAGCATTGTAGATGCAGAGGGCGAAGACATCGAGTCAATTGACCAAGAGGGGGAGCTCCTCATTTCGGGCATCGGGTTAGCCAGAGGGTACTGGCATGACGAAGAGCGAACCAACGAAAAGTTCATCTTCCGCAAAGGTGTGCGTACGTACAAGACGGGAGATGTTGTGAAATGGAGCACCGGTCCAAGTTCAGAAAGGGTAGTTGAGTTTTGTGGTCGGCGCGATCGAACAGTCAAGATTCGAGGCTTTCTCGTCAATCTTGAATTGGATATAGATGCAGCAATGCTTGCCATGGAGCCCGGTATAATGGCAGCACATTCGATTATTGTCGCAGGCAAGCTGTATACTGTCGTATCGCCAATCCTCGATGATTTTACCAAGCTTAAGTCTCGATGGAGGGGCCGTGTTCCAAGCTACCTAGTGCCGGACCATGTGGTGGGAATGCAGTCACTCCCAATAACCGCAAATGGTAAAGTCGACCCGCACAGACTGGCCGATTATGTGAAAAGTATGGTTCCAGGCGCTGAAGAAGATGCTGTAGACATTACGGACCTGAGGGCTGTGTTAACCAGCAGCATGGCTCGTATTTTGGATATACCCGTGTCCATGATTGATGTTGACGAGTCGTTTGTCAGTCAGGGCTTACACTCGTTGGCGGCTGTCATGCTCAGCTCCCAGTGCCGCAAAGCAGGATTTCAAATCGCCATTGACGAGATGCTAGTTGCTCCATCGATAAATCATCTGCTTCAACTGCACAAAAACACACAAAGTATTCGGAAAGAAGGCACCAACTCCACCTACGCCGCGTCCACAGCACCCCTTACAAGCCTGCAGAAGATGCTCATATACGACAGTTTACAGCAAAGAACAGTCAATGTGGTCCAACACATAGCTACTTATCAGAGAAATGATGTACCGCGTCTTCGAACAGCCTGGCATACTGTTGTGACAGCAGAACCGATCTTCCGAACCGTGCTCGACGTGGACACGCAGACGCAACGGATTGCAGAAAAAGCATTGTTCAGCTGGACCGAGTGCGACGTATGCTCGAAAGACGATGTTAGGCTGAAAACGGAGGAGGCTGCCGCTGCCACTGGCTTAGGAGCGTGCTTCACCGTTCTGCACTGCTCTGGACCCTTGTTGCCCTCTGAAGAGAGCATCATCATCTTCTCAATCCACCACGCGCTAGTAGATGGCTTCTCTGCTTCGTTGATTTTAAACAAGGTGATTAGTGCCGTCAATGGAATTTCGTTTGATCCATCACCGCCGTTCACCAATGCTGTGGAGAGTATTCGGCGGCATGCAGGCCAGACAGCCATTGAGGCAGACACATATTGGGCACAACAAGACCGGGATTTGGGCGACGCGATTGGCGAGATGCTGCTGCCAAAACCGGTAGCAGTCACACCTGAAAGACACGGGGAATACGCTGTGCAGACGGGGTTGGATGCCGCGAGTCTAACCAAGTGTGCACAGGCAGGACAGACGACTCTTGCGACGTTCCACTACGCGGCGTGGGCACTCGTCTTGTCCAGCTATGCCAATGCCTCAACAGTTGTCTTTGGTGCTGTCGTGTCTGCACGGACACTGGGATTCGAAAGTGTGGAGAGCATGATAGGTCCGCTCATCACTACGCAACCACTACGCCTGGCCATCAACCGGCACGAGTCGTGCAGAGCGTTCCTGCAAAAGACATACAATGCTTTGCGAATGTTGTCCAAATTGCAGGCATCAGAACGCAAGGGCAAGGCGTTGCACTATTGCTCGACGGTTGCTATGCAGTACGACTCGCCTGCGCTGGACTCGACGGCCATCAAGCCGACCCGGCCAGCTGTGGTGAAGGAGTCTCCAGCACTACCGCTGAATGTGCTGGTCGAAGGTGATGGGCGGGTGCGATTCGTGTACCGCTGCAACAGCTTCAGTGAGGAACACGTGAGGCACATGGCGGCCATGTATCGAAACATGCTGCACGCCCTCACGCAGCCAGGGCTCAAGATCCAAGACTGCCTTGCGCGACGGCTCGACCCTGAGCTCAAACACATGTTGCTCGCCCAGGGTAATCATGGCATACAAAGCACACGCGTGTGTGTGACAGGGCCTACAGTCACGAGCCGCATTTGCGAGGCAGCGAGAGCAAACGCGACACGAGTTGCAGTCAAAAAGGGCCTCGTAGAACTCACATATGCAGAGCTGATGACGTGCGCCGCCAAAGTAGCCATAGTTGCAGCGCCGCTGGTGCAGCCTGGCGATGTTGTATGTGTCGTCGCGGACCGGTCCATCAACTGGATTGTGGGAGTGTGTGCGGCGCTCCTGGTTGGTGGCGTCTACTGCCCATTGGACGAGGCACACACGGCCGAATATCGCGCAGAACTGGCTCGAAGCAGCGGCGCGACGCTAGTGCTATGCACCGCCAGCACACAACGGCGCGAATGCATGCGCGGCACGCCCACAGCCCTCGCAATTGACGAGATCCTGGCGGGAGCGGGAGCGGGAGCAGCGGCAGGAGGCTTCATACCGCAGTGGCCCACTGTTGTTGATGCCGCCTTTGTGTGCTTCACCTCAGGCTCGACGGGCAAGCCCAAAGGTGCGACTTTTCCTTGCATTGCCATGTTTTCCCTGTATTGTCATGTTTTCCCTGTATTGCCATGTTTTCCCTGAATTGCCTGGTTTTCCCGGGCATTTCCTCGTCTTCTCTTCGTCTTCCCCAGTCTCTCTCCGTCTCTCCGTCGTTTCTCCTTCTCTTTCCTTGGGTATCCCTCGCCTTCCCCCCAATTCCGCTCTTTCACCTCGAAGCTCCCTGCTGTGCCTTGAACTGCCGTGTCTCTCCTTGCGTTTCCCTTGAATAATGGCTAACATGCCCGCTCAGGTGTCGTATGCAATCACGGCAGCGTCACGGCCTTCCACGCCGACCTTGCCGTGCGCCTCCAGAGCGCGCCAGGCGTGCGTATTGCCCAGTTCCTCTCCCCCGGCTTCGACGGGTGTGTGCACGAGGTGTTTGCCTCGCTCTGCTATGGCGCCACGCTCGTGCTGCGGACTGAGCACAATGACCCATTTTCTCATCTGGCCCTCGTCGACGTGGCCATGATGACGCCGTCAGTCGCGGCGGGGCTCGACCCAGCCGACTACCCCAGCCTTCACTTTGTACGTTGCTCACCTATCACGTGACGTGACGTGACGTGACATGATACGGCATCTGACATCGACTGACGCCTACACCAGGTCTACTTTGCCGGTGAGCCCGTGCCGCAGACAACGCTCGACGCATGGGCGGTGGGGAGGACACTGTACAACCTGTACGGGCCCACTGAGGTAGCCTGCCTTCTGTTGTGTAACTTCAGGTCACGGGTACTAACGGCAACATAGGGAACCATCGGTGCATGCCAGCAGCAGCTGTGTGCCCACATACCCGTTAATGTCGGGCCTCCTGTCCCATCGACAAGGCTGTATATTCTGGACGATAGCATGCAATTGGCTCCGCCCGGCGTTGTGGGCAACATCTTCATTGCCGGCGTGCAGGTAAGCCGCGGGTACATCAACCGGGACATGGCCGCTCAGACAGCCCGCGAGTTCCTGTCCGACCCCTTCTGCCCGCTAGACAAACATGTCGAGCGTATGTACCGCACAGGTGACCTTGGTTTCTGGGATACCGCTGCCAATGTGCACGTCTGCGGCCGCAGAGACCGTCAGATCAAGTTACGCGGCTTCCGCGTCAATCTCGACGATATCAGCACCGTTGCTCTGCGCGAGATGCCTGAGGTACGCAAAGCCGTCGCTGCTGAGCACAGGGGCGAGTTGGTGTTGTGGGTAGAGCCTGATAGCCTCGACACCCGCGAGCTTGCTCGCCGGCTACGCGCAGTATTACCGCAGCACGCACAGCCCAAGCAAATTATCGCACAGGTCACGCTGCCCCTATCACAAAATGGAAAGCTCAACGTCAAGGCTTTGGCCCAACAAGCCATCCTCTTCGAGCCGCCGTGCATGGCCAATGCGATAGGCCACGACTTGACCAAGTTCGAATCCATGATTGCCCAGGAGTGGCGCATTCTACTAGGCTTGGATGCTTCAGTCCCACTCACACCCATGGACAGCTTTACCGCCCTGGGTGGCCACTCGGTACTACAATTGAATCTGGCTGCCCGCCTTCGTAATGCCTACAAGATGCCGCTTGCTGTCAAGGACATCATCCAGGCACGCACGCTTGCTGACATGGCTGCTGTTATCCAGGCGCGCATGCACGCTTGGAACATACAGTCCACAAAGAGGATTGTGGCCCAACCCCTCGGCACGCAGGCGCTGTCGCCTGCTGAGTTGGAATGGTGGCATCGATACCGCGAGTCAAACGACCAGAGCGCCTTCAATGTCCCTTGGGTAGTGGCGCTACAGCCTGGTATGCTCGATATTCCTCGGCTTGCTCTCGCTCTCAACACCACTATAGCACGCCATCGTATCCTGAGGTCACGCTTTGTAGGCACACCAGATGGTGGTGCTGTGCGTATCATTGATGACAAGCCCATTCAGACCCAACTAGTCGAGTCTGTCAATGTGACCAACTTTGTCAACTACCCCTTTGATCTCACTAACGATGTTTTGGTACGAGTGGCGTTGTCATCCTCGATTTTAGCCATCAGCATATCTCACATTATATGTGATCTCACCGCATTGCATGTAATCCTGGCTGAAGCAGCTGCTCTATACAATGGTGATGCGCTAGCACCCGTTTCACGCGAGTATTTTGACCTGGACGTGTGGAGTCAGCCACTGGAACGTGAAACCGCTCTATTTTGGTCCCTGAATCTGCAAGGCCTCCAACTTGATCGTGGGGAAGACGATCAAAGCTACAGAAAGTCTTACAAGGGCACCTCGCTATTGGTCTCCATATCGCAAGAGCTTTATGAGGGCATTCTCTCGCTAACAACTCTCAAAGGACTCACACTCCATCAATTCGGCCTTGCTGCGACAGGTGCTGTCTTACATGCACTCTGCGGACGAACTGACGTAATACTGGGCAGCCCGTACATGAATCGTACTTCTGTTGACGACCAGAAGGTCGTAGGTCTTTTCCTGCAGGCGCTGCCAGTACGCGTCAGGGTTGATAACCACGCGATGACGTCGTTGGAGGTACTGCGCTCTGTGCAGTGCGCCTCACAAGGCTCACTTTCGCAACCCATACATTGGCCTGCACTACTCAAGCATCTTGATCTACCCTTCCCATCACACCGCCAGCAGCTCTTCGATTGTGTTGTCACCTTTCACGATGATCGCACTACAGAAAAGTCCGTCTTTCCCGTTGAGGGTACGTCCCCGGTACATGTCTGGACCGAGGGAGCTAAATTCAGTATGCTTTTCGAGTGGCATAGTTTTGCACATCGCCTGTCGGTTCGGCTTGAGTATGATACAGACAGGGTGCCCGATACACTCATCAAAATAGTGCAAACGCTTTTGATTCGCGCTATCGAGTATTTACTGGATCCAGCACTGCAGTACACTCAACTTTTGCAAAACTTAGACACTCTCTTACAGCAGCAATGTGTGGAACTAGGCGTAGACATTGATGAAATGTGTGATTTAGCAAAGGAGCACTTACGCGGAGTTTGAAATTTGCTTCTTATAAGTAACCATGTATAATATTGTCCATTCTATCAGAATCATTCTGTTACTATCGATTTGAGTTCGACATCTCTTGGTTCAATGACTATCAGGACGTAAGAAAACGTTGCATTTGAAGCACACGCAATGATCATACTTTGATCGTATTGGTAGTACTATTCCATACCTATACAATGGTTTTCATAAGCTCGATTAAACATCGAAGAGGTGATCAAAATGCGTTCCAGCAAGCAACACAATCATAAGGCATCTTTTGTTCTGCAATGTAAAGCTTGTACCATATCTCAAGGCAGATTTAGAATCATGGACAGAGAGCTCTGGTTGATTTAATCTGTTCCAAAGTTTTTCAATTGACATCACGTATTGTCATGTTTATAAACATATATTCCTTGTCTTTTTATTCCATCAAGTCAAAAATATCTTTGTAGCCATCACACAGAAGCTATGCTTAGAATCAACGAATTATGCGGACATCTAAACAGCATAGCTGGCCCCGAGAAGGTCTGTAAAATGCGACAATGTCCAACCTAGGATCTGCTTGTTTTACCAGTATCTTATACTGCGCGGCAGTTCTCTTCTTAGCGTTAAACAATAGCAACATGCTGATGTCGTCTTGCAGCAGCTCCAGCCGCTGCTGCCTCGGAAGGCTAGCATCGTCCCATTCCGGGAGCACATTCTCGGCGATAATGAGTCGTGTTTCCGGCCCGCTTGCTTCCAAAGCTGGAACGATGGCTTTCAAAATACGAACACAGTCATCGTCGCCATTGTTGTGAAGACAATGTTTGAGGAAGAAAGCGCCTTCCTCCAAGCGTTCCTGCGTAGTGAAGTAGTCGTGAACCTCAAACTGCAGTCGGTTGGCTAGACTACCGTGGGCGACTTTATCGACTATCTCTTGTTTGACAAAGACGTCTTGTACCATAAAACTGAGGTGTGGGAAGCGCTGTAAAATCACCACCCGGTCAGCGACATGTTCCGTACACAATTGATCAAACCATCGCTAAACTCACCTCGGCTAGACACATTGCGACCTGCCCTTCCCCTCCACCAATATCCACCACTTTACCCTTGACCTCAGTCCAGGGATACGACTCAGTAATCTCATTCAGCAGCAACGGCTCATGCAAACCATGCTGGAATCTAGCTAGCTTCTCTGGATGATTGTTCCAAAACGCATAGCACCCCTCGCCAAACCTGACTTCAAACGCACTCGGCGGCTGGCCATTGGATCCCACAGGTGCCAACATTGCATCTGGCAAGCTCGGCGACGAACTCCCAAAAACCTCCAGGCTGGTGCGAATGAACGACTCAAAGTGAGGATGTTGCTGCACAAACGCAGAGAAGCGTGTGTGCGCAAAAACACCAGGCGTCTTTTCTTCGAAACACCCCCGCAGGCTGAGCATCCTCATAACGCGCGTTAGCACGTGCTCGTCTACGCCAGCGCTCGTGGCAAGCTCTTTGCATGATGCTGTTCCATTAAGTGGTACTTGCTGGAAGATATTAAGCTCGCTTGCGCAGCGGAATACGCCTGTGTCGGTGCATGTTCCTCGTATGCTTGCCCAGTATTCCAAGGGATGGGTGAGAGCAGTAACAGCTTTGTTTGTAGATTCTAAGAATTGGTTGCGAATGAGGTCAAATGTTTGGTCGTCGACTGGATTGGTAGATTCGGCGCTTTCTTCCAAACGTGCCTCGAGCTTTGTGGTCAGCTCGCGGAGCTCTCGAAGCGATGCTAGTAGAGATGAATTTGTGGTGGTGATCGCCATTGTGCGTATAGGATAGGTTTACGTACACTAATTTCTTGTCATACTTCGCATACTTTGTATTCTACTCGCTTTCCGATTGCTAGGAGTTGCTGGTTGAGTTGCGGTTGTGACGCGTTGGCTCGGCCACCGACATTTTGAGGCGCAAACATATCGGCCGCTGAGTTCCCCAGAATACTCAGAGAGCACTTGCGAGGCGTATTAACGATGGGTAGAATAGTTTTGTTAGCGGAAATGTTACCGGACAGGACATCGCCTACATTTGCTCCATTTCTTGGGCTGATTATTTTGGCGTGCGGCTCACTTGGGTGGAAATTATGGAAACATCTCTGCAATCCAGCACTTATCCTGGCCCCTGGTGTCCCAGTTATGGGCAAACCTGATGATACTAGTTTCGAAGGGGCTGTACGCGACGGCGACAATCTAGTAAGTGAGCCCTATGAGTAGCAGTCCCATAGCATTGCCCTAACGTCGAATTGCGCAGTATCCCGATGGCGTCTACCAGATTGCCTTGCCCACCATGCCTCATGTTTTTTTCCCTCCAAAAGCAATGAGAGAGCTATATGCTTCCACTTCTGCCTCATTTGCGGCCCATACGGCAGATATTCTTTTGGGAACATACACGTATCAGGGCGAGGAGAACGTGGAGCTCAAAGCGGGCATCAGAGCCATGTCGAACAACCTCGACGTTGTAATCAAGTCATTTGAGGCTGACGTAGGCTATGCTTTTGATACTGTATTTGGGGCCTGCAACGACTGGACAACCGTAGATCAAATATGGCCTGCCACTTTCCAAATCGCCGCCATTATGAGCTCTCGTCCATTCCTAGGCCAGGAGCTGAGCCGCGACCCCGCATGGTTCACCGCTATGATTGCATATGTTCAGACTTTGAGTAACGCCGTAGGTAGCCTAAGACCGGTGCCCCGAATTATACGTTGGTTCTTTGAATCGCGCATCCCGCGCATTAGTGCGTTGATAAAAGCGCGGGACCGTATGGAAGACCTCATGATGCCTGTTGTACAGAAGCATCTCGACCGCTACCTTGTTACTGGCAAAGACGCAAAATCTAGACGTACGGCTACAATCAGTGCAGACGGAGGAGAGCTACTGGATTGGATGATTCCTCAATACGAAAATCCTGTGGCAAAGAAGCTGGCACGAGACGAAATTACCATTATACTAGAATCGGTCATGAACATCTCTGGCGGACTCAGCCATTCCCTGTATAATATCGCAAAATACAAGGAATTTCAGGCTCCGCTGAGAGAAGAGTACCAGGAAGTAAAGAACAGCGTGGGCGAGATGAACAAGGCTTCTCTCTTCTTGATGAAGAAGATGGACAGTTTTATGAAGGAAACACATCGGATAAATCCTCCGTCTATGAGTACGTATTTTTACTTTCTTTCGTCCCTTCATTTCAGTCTCAGCAAACTAACGTCTCATATCATAGTGGCCATCATGCGCAAAGTCGTCGACCCAAAGGGAATGCAACTCTCCGTCGGCCCGCGCATTCCCTATGGAACACTCTGCGCTGTGAGCGCCGACCGCGTCAATATGTCTCCAGAATATTACCCTGAGCCCACCAAATTTGACGGTCTGCGCTTCTACCGCATGCGTCAGGAGCGCGACGAGGAGTACAAGCACCAGCTTGTTTCGACCAGTGACTCGGAAATCAACTTTTCCCTTGGAGGACGCGCTTGTCCAGGTCGAATTTTCTTCTCTGCGCTGGAAAAGGTGGTTCTGGCGCACTTGTTGACACATTATGATGTTAGGGTCAGGCCCGGATGTGAAAATGAAGAGAGTAGGTGGGTTGATGGGATTAGGGTTGTAATTAATCCCAAGGCTCATTTTCAGTTGAGGAGGAAGGTCTAGTCATAATATCCAAGCTTTACGTTTGATTAGAAAAGGTTCACTTTTTCTACTCATGTGTTATTTGATATATCAATTAGTGCTATGAGCTTCGGTGTATCTGAAATATGTACCCGGTTTTGTGAAGTGAATCCAAACATCTCCAAAAGAAGTAACTACATATTATGCTGGACAGATCTCACACAAGATCTGATCTATCAAACAGTATTATTTTCCCAAATCAAAGAGTGTAAAAAAGCAATCTCAAAGAACGTCTTTGCCTACAAAATATCCTCCCTCTCATAAGCACATACTCTCCTTCTATGTTGTCGACCCAGCTGGAGAGGCTTTCGTCTGCTTGTCCCACATCCCTCTGTACCGTCCTCTGAGCGCCAGCAGCTGGTCGTGCGTACCCCGCTCGACAATGTGTCCTTGATGCATAACGAGGATCTGATCCGCCTCGGTTATAGTCGACAGGCGATGTCTGTAGTCGTATCTTGTCAGGTAATCCGGTGAATTATTGGAAAAGAGTAAAATACTTACGCAATAGCAATCGTAGTTCTTCCTTTGCATGCGCTCTTCAAAGCGTCCTGAATCAGGCGCTCGGTCTGCGAGTCGAGTGATGCTGTTGCCTCGTCGAGGAGCATAATCTGTGGGCTTTTGAGTACCGCACGAGCTATTGCGATCTATTGAAAAAATGTTAGTATGAGATCGTAGCCTGTCACTCTGTAGATTGAATTTGCTTACACGTTGCTTTTCACCGCCAGAAAGTCGCAGTCCGCGCTCTCCGACGTTACTTTCATATCCATCTGGGAACCCGATGATCTTGTCGTGAATGCTGGCGACTTTGCACGCAGCGTATACTTCCTGCAATGTAGCGTTGGGCTTCGAGTACCGCACGTTGTATAGTACTGATTCATTGAACAGGATGGAATCTTGTGGTACGACGCCAAAGTGGGTGCGCAGCGAAGCCATAGTCACATCGCGCAGGTTTTGGCCGTCGATTTCGATTTTGCCTCCGTCAATTTCGTAGAAGCGGAAGAGAAGCTTTAAAATAGTTGATTTTCCGCTGCCGCTCTCGCCGACAATGGCGGTTGTGGTGCCGGGTTGGATGTCAAAGCTAACGTCTGAGAGGGTAGGCTTACGTTGGTCGTAGGCGAAGTCAACATGGCTGAAGGTGATCTTGCCGGAACATATGGGCATTGGTTGTGCGTGTGAACTGTCTTCAACGGAAGGCGATATTTTGTACTATAGGAGCGTGATGCATTAGTTTTTGTAACATTTAGTTCGTAAGTTGTGTCGGATTCTTACGAGAGCAAGCATTCGTTCAGCATCGACCATATTGTTCTGCACCTGGGTGTAAAAGCTCCCGAAAAAGTTGAGAGGTGCTTGAAGTTGGGCAAGATATGTCAATACGGTGACGAACATTGCGACTTTGTGTGTTCCATCGGAGATCTGGAATGCGGCGAGGAGACATGTGAGTAAGACACTGAGCACAAAGATGAAGTTCTGCACTGCGTTGAGCATGTTCAGGGAGAAGAAAACTGAGTACTCGGCAGATTGAAAATGCTTTACAAGCCGCTGAAATTTGGAAAGTTCAAGTGGGAGGGCACTGTTATGGTGAACGGTCTCATACGACATAATGGCATCAGTCCTACAAATTTAGTCAGCTAATTGAAATTTATTTAGAAGGGATATACGTACTTTGCTGCATCCATCTCACGATCTCTTGTGGCGGCTTCTCGTCTTGCTCGGCCGCGATATTTCGCCATGTAGATGGTGATGAAGAGGTAGAACCACATCACGGCAACAACTATGATCGCATAGAACGCGTCTAGAGCAACTGAAAAATATACAGCCGCAACAAATAGATCGAATACCATGGGGAAGAGCTGAAAGATAAGGCCGTCCAGGAAGGTGTTTATCGCGCTACCTTTGCTGAGCGCACTGATGACTTCCCCAATCCGCTTGCTAAGATGGAAATCCAATGAAAGCTTCATAACGTGTTCAAATGCGGCAACTGTGAGCCGACGGTAGGCAGATTGACTAATAGGAATCCAAAGAATGGCCCTCAATGATCCAATGACACCCTGTTGTCCCTGCAAGCCGCGATAAGCCACGTAGAGGAGAATGTCCTTCAGCGGAAGTTTGCCCTTTCCCAGGTGCTCAACTACAATTCCGAGCTGGTGTGGAACCATGATGTTAACAACACGTTGCGCGGTCAACAACCCAAAGCAAAATACAGCGCGAGCTTGCAAAAGGCGATCATCGGATGGCCTATCTTTTGTTAGATATTCGTAAAAATCTATGCTGACCGTGTAGATGTTACCATAGGTACGGAATGAGGTCACGGAATCCTGCCAGGTAGTCGAATGCGGATACAGTTTGTGCATCCTTCGAACTCATACCACTCCTTGCTGATGTTGAACCATACTGCTGTGCACTCTGATCCTGATTGAGTAGAGAATCACGCTCATCATCCGAGTCAGAGTCTTCGACGGTGCGCCGACTGACCAGAAAGATGACTAACATGGCGCTCAGCACTACAGCACGTGCGGCTGAAAGTGCTAAGCAGGCCACAACCAATGCGCTCTGCTTACCTACTTTTGGTTGCACAGAGCTGCTCAAACATAAAATCGGGATGGCTAGTTCGAAGAGAATGCTCAAAACCCAAGTTTGCATGTTGGATCGACTTGGAGAATATGGGAGATCTGGATCAGGGAGAAGTGATCCGCAAAAGATTAAAAGCATACAAATCATGGCACCCTAGACTCAAGCTATTAGTTTTTAATTAAATTGTATCCCTTTGTGGTTGCTCACCAGGTACGCCTCGCTGGCAAACAAAAGCTCGCCGACATGCTTGAAAGACCCATATCCAGCAAGCGAAGTATTAACAACCTGTTTAACGTCAAGACTGAACAGATGTAACTAGAGTGAGATATCTGATAACATACGAGGATGAGAACAAGAATTGCATGAAGAAAGAGTAAAGTTTTGTCGGCTCTTGCCACACGCCGGCGATTAATGGCTTTCGCCACTGTGTCTTCAATTCTGTATAGAACCTCATAGGAATTAGCGGCAAGAGCGACGAAACCAAAGGCAATCGGATAGGACCATAAGACCGCGCTAAGACTTAGCGGACCCATGGCGCGAGTTGAGAATGAGCGAAGGTGTGAAAGGCAGAGGATTTGAATGAAAGTAAAAAAATAGGAAATACAAGGCGCCGACAGAATGATCTCAAGATAGGTATGGAAAGATTCGCTAATTTGGAAATAATTAAAATCAGCCGGAGTTAGCGTTCGCGATTGGAATGCGTGCATCTTCGTTCGCACAAAAAGTTCTCGGCTTTCGACATTATTGCTCGGAAGCCGGCCTATGCACTAACAGGCCCTAGGGTGCATCAACGGACACTATGAATCATGGAATCAGGAGCAGAAAGGAGGTTAAAATTACTTTATTGAACAAAGCTAGGACATGGCATCACAATTAAGTCAACTACATTCTTAATTACCTATGGTAGGAGCGAATTCCAAAATCTTTTTGACAGCTGGGCGGCTCAGCATACTGTCAGACCATTGCTTAATCTTCGGCCAGTCCTCAATTTTTACCTGCATGTACTCAAACATGTATGGCATGGCAAATGGCAGATAGGCCAAGTCGGCAATGGTTGGGCGGTCCTTGAGCGCGATGTATGTTTGTCCTGGCTCAGAAAGGCGCTTCTCCAATATATCCCATTGCCTCAGCACATTTGCGTATAGTCTAATTTTCAGGTGTTAGTGTGAGATGTAATTTTATGCAGAAGGCCATCCGTACTTGTCAATCGTCTTTGGTAGCTTTTCATCGTGCACCATGTGAAAGTACAACCAGTACTTGGAGGTTGCCCTAAATCGCAATTTTAGCATAGACAACCAAATATGGACAATCACTTACCCTAATCCTGCTGTTTGGTAAGCAATCCAAGAAAGAACATCGCCTTTCTCTTTTTGTGTTCTACCGTGCCAGAGACCATCTTTACCATATATCTCCGCTAGATACTGCAAGCATGCAGTGCTCTCAAATACATAGATATCCTGTGATGTCTCCGTATCCCGGTCGCGAATAGTGGGTACATAGCGCTCTGGGTGTATAGGCTGATACCACTCGTCTTTGGTCACGACTACGGAGATTTCGTAGTCTATGGCAAGTTCCTCAGCCAACATTAGAACTTTCATGTAGTTGATATATGAAGTCTTGGTGGCTATGTAGTCGGATTAGACCGGTATTTTAGTCTTTGAGCAAACACCATATACCTTTGACAACGTAGAGAATCGGTTTTCCATTATGCGGAATGTCACCATAGTTGACAACAGGAAATTTCGAAACTATTGACTCCATTTCGCCTGGATAACGTGATAAGCAAATATAGAATGATGAGTCTTACAGATCATCTAATCTGGGCTGACTTTATAAATCTATACTCATTTCAATCGGCTCCCGACAAAAGATTTTTGATTTATAGCGATGTGGTGCGGTTATTAATGACAATTCAATTTTCAGCAGGCAACTTTCAAAATGTTAAAACTTAGACAAGATAGATTGGCCCCGTAAGACCAGGAGAATTTGTTTTTTCCGCACGAACAGAGGATGTCATTCAACAGGAATCAGTGCAAAAGACCTACTTTTGAAACTGATATGATTGAGTGGATACGGCACATCTGTCCGCGACGCCTCAGTACTTTGAATGCACTCGGAAACCGATTCAGTATTTTGAATTTTGCATCTAGTTCCGGACAAGAACGGACGTTCAAATCGAGCGGTGTTCAAACTGGGCTTCTTGGGTTTCCGCAATAAAGTTTTAACATATCGTCTCTATCTATCAACTCAAGCAGTCGGACTCTTCGCTGGTCGATTCCCATCCCTTCGTTGTGCTTGCTGCCGATTATTTTATCTTCAAATTCGTTCTTTCCTGTTCCGTTGAGAATGTCACTCGAGGCTTTAAGCTTTGAGTCAATCTCACTAGGTCGACTAGCAATAAATCTGAGCGTCACCACTTTGTTTGTTGCGCTTTTTCTTCGAACCCGATCCTACCTGCAAAGTATAATTACCAATTTACTTTCTGCTTGCCTGAACGTTGAGTTTGCCTTTGAGTCCACATCTTCCAGTGACTGATCGTGTGTAGTGGTACCTGTTCTGGATCTACCCCATTAAGAGTGAGGATCGCAACAAAGACTTACCATCACTGCCATACCGCTGGCCAAATGGCAACGGCGACGTTGCAAAGTTCTTACAAGGCCGCGAGAGGGCTGAAGAATGGCGAAGAAAGTATGGCTCTACATACCGAATCTGGGCTGGGGCTACGCCCGAGGTGTAAGCATTCTTAGTGTTGGCTCACTGATTTTGTCGCTAAAGCCGCCCAGCGTAGTGTCGGATCCTCAGCATCTAAAGGAGATTTTCAAAGACTCTGACCAGCACTTCAAAGCCGTCAATAACGATTCAGGATATCTAATGAGTCTCATACTGGGCCAATGTGTAGGCCTACTGAGTGGCAAAGCTTGGGCAGATCTTCGGACTCATGTTGAAGTGCCATTCACACACTCAGCAATCGCGAATGATGCGAAAGTAGTGCGCGAACAGACACAGCGTTTTGTCAATACTTTGTGCAGCAGTGGGAACTTCAGGAACGGTATTTTCGATCCAGCTAGAGACATCAGTTTCTACCCATTCCTCGTTGTTGCTACCTTGCTGTATGGTGATCTTGACTCTGAGGACATTAGACTGCTTAGGAAAATAGCCCCCGTCCGTCAAAAGCTATTTACCTTTGTCATCAAGGGCGGATTGTCACGCTTCGCTATATCCCGTCACCTTCCCACGACAGCGAACAGACTCTTGAACAATTTCCAACGGGAATGGCTAAGCTTCAACGAGTCCATTTATTCCAAGGCAAAGGTCAAAGGTGCTAACACGCCAATGATTGGGTTGTGGGAACAGTGCAAGGAGGGAAAGCTCGACCAGACACAGGTTCGTAACTCTCATTCCGCGTTTTAACAGGTTCACTCATGCGAAATAGATTTTGCAAACTCTGGACGAGTCTCTATTTGCAAACCTGGATGTCACCACTGGCGCAATTTCGTGGAACTTTATATACCTAGCTTCCTCTCCCAAAGATCAATCCAGACTTCTTGAGGAAATTGTGGCGCAGGGTGCCTCTGGCGATGCCTCTTGGGATGCATACATAGCTCGAAGCGATACATTTCTTGCCGCCTGCATTAGCGAAGCTTCGCGTCTGCGACCTGTTGCACGTATGTTTCGCCTTATTAACGACCCCTTTTTTAGAAGCTGACAATGTATTGTAGCATTTTCAATTCCACAAGCTCCACCAACTGACCGAAAAGTGGGTGAATGGATCATCCCAGGACGAGTAATTACAGCCAAATATCGTGGTTAATGATAAATACTGAACTTTTATAGACCATGGTCATCGTCGACACATATGCACTCAATATCCGCAACCCTTTCTGGGGTGAGCAGAGCCAAATTTACATGCCAGAACGATTCTTAGGGCTGAAGCCTGGACAGGTAGCGTTCCAAATCATCGCCGATCTCGTTACAAATGTACTGACGACAGGCTAGGTGCGATATAACATGTGGCGTTACGGGTTTGGCCCACGCCAGTGCATGGGTAAGTATGTTGCTGATCGCATGCTTCGGAGTATCATCGCTATGTTGGTCAAGGACTATCGTATGGAGTTGAGACCAGACGATGCAAAGAGCGATTATTCTGTAAATCCAGATGAGTGGATTACACATCCGGATCTGAGGCTTATTTGTCATAAACGCTGAAAATTTGGGAATAACTAGATAGATCTGAAAGTTTCTAATCTGCTTTGTTTAATGGGAGTAAGAAATTAAAATGTAGAATTTCCAATTTGATTTGATATCAGAGAGCACTAGTCCCTAGCAGTTACAGTTATTTGCTAAACCAAGTTTACGTCTAACCAATTTTCCTGAGCCACTGCAACTCGTCCCAATAGCGTATTTCATTTACGTGACTTGTGATGGAATGAAATGACAGTGCGTGATACTAAAGTTTCCCGATTTACTAATATCAAAAATCACCAACTCATCAGAAATTGACGCACTCGAAGAAGATCGTGTGAAACCAATCAGGCTGACATATTTTAACACAACTCAACTTCTCTTCCTTGCCCCCTGTAAGACCTATTTCATTTGTCAGATCATCATGTTTGACAGGCCGCTGCAAGTCTTTCGGGAAGAAAAAATGAGATACGACAAGCTAACCCAGCAATATGCGCAACATTTACTTCTTCTCATTTCACGCCATTTCTTTTAAACCGGAGCATGCAGCGGGTACCGACATTAAACCACACTTGAACCCCAGAAAATCGATTTGGCTGAAAAGCAAGAGTGCAGCGCATTTAGAAATGACACATGGGCGATTGGACTATGATTGCTTAATTTTTCTTAGCGCGAGAGACTCAAATCACTTCATTTGATAGGGCGGCGTAACAGGAAGGACAATGAAAATTAAGGAAGGCGTAACACGAGATTGAATTATTTTCACATCAGGAACTTCAAACTTTAGGAATTTACATACAATCTTCATTTGAAAATGTGTACAGAATTGCTTTAAATGTTATACGGCAATTCGCGAAGACTTTATGTGAATCATCCTTTCCATTTCATGATTTTGCATGTGAAATAACAAGATTCCTAGTCGGGAATTTGGTTTGGAGCGAAGACACTTGAATCTAAGGTTAGTGTGTCAGTTGTTCATTTATGTTTCATCATTTTCTAGTGCACACTACTCTTTAGACTTTGCATTAATACATTCGAAGGGAATAGAGCCCAAGTCCTATTGTCTATCACATAGACAAATCCAAGAACACTTGGCGGCGAATCGCATAATTCCATATTTCTTTATCAAATTTCTCTTTCCTGCCTTTCGCTCTCCCTCCCCATGCTACAAGCAATCCAAATAACCTCCCTCCCTCGCCAACACTATTCAAATACCCTTCTCAACACTGGTTCCCACACTGTCCATGGAAATGGCGATACTTCTCCCATACGAAGCTTCAGCAAAACCTCGGCCGCAAACGGCAACGATGCCCAAAACGAGCACGTCACCCACACATATCCTAAACCACTCTTCCACCATGTAGAGTTTTCTTTACCCCCCGCACTCCGCCACAAGAATAGAATAAAATCCTCTGTCGTGATAGCTGCCGCCTGCCACAGAAAATAAATCATCAAGCCTTGCCAGCGAGCGCGCTCGGGAACACTAGCGGGGCACGGCATTAACGTCATAGAAGCGGCGTGCATAACGCCGGAAATGGCAAATGAGAGCCAGAGCTGCGTATAGGACGATGCGTTAGTACCCCGTTTGATGCCGAGGGTGTCAACAACATGACCAGTTAAACCTGTGAGTGGCTGTGGGGAGTCAGTTTCTCACCACATTATCGAAGGTGAATCGCCACGAGAGAAGCAGATGAAGAAAGACGTACCTTTCGAATCATCTGGTGCCAGAATTTAGCCCAAAACGAACGAACGGTCGTAGCTTCAGCCAATCGACCAAATAGCGGAGGCCAGTCCTGAAATAGAATTACGTCATGTCAGCTTTAATCTTATACAGATGTAACTATTGAAAACGAAGAATGAACCCACCTCTGCCTTCGTCACACAAGTAGCGACGCAAATAATAGATGCAAGTATATATTGCATATTAATAAAAAAGTATGGCCCCCCACCAAATACCAGCGCCTTGACGAAACTCTTCTGCCAGTTTGGATCACGGATAGTAAGATCCATACTAGGGATAGGACCTGGCGTGAAGAACAATATGATGCTTAGTTGTGCAACCAAATCTCCCATGATGATGCAGTAAGCGAGCTCAACGCACTGCCATAAGAGGAAGCGGATAGTGCCGTACTTCTGCCGTGAGGTAAATCGCGTGGGTGGTACATTTTTCACTTGGAAGTTATAGCGGATACCGCGGAGATTTAAGATAAGGGAAACAGCCCATTTGAGTTTGTGCCATCCAAAAGATGTGTATGTAAGTGCTATGCTTGTGGGTTTGTCGATGGGCCATAGTGCCGATTCGGGTGTTGGGGAGTGGTTGAGGAACTTTTCAATTGTTGATAGCCAGTGTGGCCAGGCAAGTGCGGCAAAATTGGCAGCACCAGGATTGTGAGTCCATGGGCTCAATTGGGCCCAAGCAGCTAAGAGTAAAAGCGTGGTGATTGCAATCCATTTGCGTCCGGGGAAGATTGGTGAAGATAGGAAGAAGAGTTGAAAGAATACTAGGAGAAGGTGGGGAGTCGATGAGCCATGGGTGGGCCGAAGAGGAAACACGGGAGTTTCCGCCATCAGTACTTGTGCTCTGAGAGAGATGGATTCGAACAACGTGCGGATGTTATAGATTTCATATCTCCCAGTAACAGAAGCGGCAGCCTCGGAGTGTATACAATATCACGTGAAGAGTTCACTCAGTCTCTCGGTACCCGAGCGGTTGCTATTCAGTTAAATTCATGCCGGTCGCACGTCAAATGTGATAGCCTAAAGTATTTAAGATGGATGTCACTAACAAAACGACTATACAGGTCGATCTGCCGCCCGGAGTTCAGGGTATTGTGTCCAGACTCCTACCCTTCATCCTCCCAGCCTTAATTATCGCTGCAATCCTGTCACCGAAAACACCTTACGGAGCCACAAGAGTCGGCAAATCAAGATGGTGGTCACTTATCCCAGGCCAAACCCCCATGCGCTTCGAAATGGACAAATGGGCCGAGCGCGGATACCGCAAGGCGAGCAGTTCGCCCTTGTACCCCACACAAGGCTAACGGGAGGAACAGTTCCACAAAGTCCTTGACAAACCTTTTGTCAGCAAAGTCTTTGGTAGAGACTACCTCCTCCTTCCACCTCGCTACCTCGACGACGTCCGCAAAGCCGACGAACAAAATCTCAGCTTCGCACAATGCTTTAGCGAAGCATTCAATGTCCACGTCTCCTCTGGGGATGTATATTCCTCCAGCCTCATGCCGAACGTCGTTCGCCAATACCTCAATCCCCAACTACGTACGCGTGCAAGGATTATATCTTGAAAAGACCAAACTAACCATCACATAGCCTCCTTAGTGCCAACAATGAAATCTGAATGCGAGCACATCCTCCTCACCGAGCTAGGTGGATGCGACGAGTGGAAAACAATCTCAGCTTTCGACACCTTTACAGGAATGGCGCATCGTATCACGTGCCGGATTTTACTGGGGAAAGAGCTTGCCCGGAATAAAGACTTTGTAGCGGCGTCACAGAGTTTTAACCGGTCGCTGTTTATCGGCGCTATATTGATCAATGGGGTGGCGCTGGGGCCATTGAGGAGTGCTGTTGCGTGGCTGGCGACGATTAAGCATCGGAGGGATCTTGCGCGTTGTGTGGGACATCTGATCCCTAAGATTGAGAGGACACGGAGAAAGGAGAAGGATGTAGAAGATGACGCGGTGAAGTGGATGATGGAGCTTGCAGAGGGGAATTCCACAGAATCGGGGACGGAACGAATGGCAAACCAGCTCATGCATCTCATGTTTGCGGGCAGTAGTGCTCCAGGAGGTCTGGTTGTACAAATGGTGTACCAGATCTTGATGAGCCCAGAGTATCTCGAGCCGCTTAGGAGGGAGATTTCCAACACACTCAGCGAGACGGACGGATTCACAGCGAGCTTTTTGTCGAGAACACCGCTACTGGAGAGTTTTGTGCGCGAGACTATGCGCTTGTATCCTACTGGCGTTGGTACGTATCGAATTTCTATCTCTCAAAATGTTTGTCATTACTGACCCAGGAATAGTCTCCGTAACACGCGCAGTCATGAAAGAACCCTTTCGCCTCCATGACGGGCAAACCCTCCCCGTAGGCTCACGCTTTGCCTTCCCCATCCAAGCCATCCACCGCGACCCAGACAACTACCAAGATCCGCTCATCTTCCGCGGATTTAGATTCGCGGGCGAATCCAACGAGCACTCTGAGATAAACGCATCTACAGTAGACAAAACATTTTTAAAGTAAGATTCTATCATTGAAAATAGGAAGCTATGACGAACAAAAACTAACTCAGTTTCCCAGTTTTGGATTCGGTCGCCACGCATGTCCTGGCAGGTTCTACACCGTCAGGCTGGCGAAGCTTATTTTTGCCAAACTGCTGCACGAGTACGACATGGAGTGGGAGGGGAAGGTGACTTCTCGTCCGCCCAACATGTGCATAGAAGTACAAAATGGACCCAATATGGATGCAAAGGTGCGGATAAGGCACAGGAGGTTTCAGCCTGGTACTTGATCGACCATCACCTTGGATATGAGTTGCGAAGATGCAAACGAATTTTTAACGAAGCTATGGCAATTACAGGAATTTTTTTCGATCTTTTAACCAGAGGCTCCTTGTTGCATATTTCACTTTGCTAGACACAAGCGTGTATGGAAAGCCTCTTGCATACTCTAGCTATTGATCACTACATGAATTCAAAGTCACATGCTTTTTTGCAGCAATACGCATAGTCAACCATATAAGCCCATCATATTGCTTGTTAAATCAATTTAACTCTCACTCAAGTCACCACCTAGTAGCTAATTTCAACACCGGCGACCGAGCCTATACCGGCTGCCGAGGACAGATAGTTGATTAACGACCAGATTTCAACTTGTAAAAAATCAAGATAATAGAGGCCACCGAAATGGACACGGATGAAATGAAGAAGAATGAGCACTTGTTGCTGCCGAAGACAAATACACCACAAAAGCAAAAGAGGGCAACAGTTTTCCTCATAGCTTTGGCAGCTTTGCTTCTTACAGGACTAGCAGCTATAACACGGCTGTCGATAAATACTGATCCGGTAGAAAGAGTTTTGAGAACAGTACCATTGATCGGTGAGTGTTGCTCCAGGTTCAAGCGAATTTCCCGTAATTAAAGGCAAGCATTATTAACGTTACATTGCTTAGATGGACACAACGACCTTCCCATTTACATCCGAGCATTTTACTATAATCACATATATGGTAGCAATTTTAGCGAGACCGCCGACTTGATTGGGCAGGTAGACTTTCCCCGCTTGCAAAAGAGCAGATTGGGCGGTCAATTCTGGAGCGCATACGTGGAATGCCCGCACGATAATGGACCGGTCAACAAGCAAGAAACATACTATGAACCCATGCACCAAACGCTACAGCAAATCGATTTGATTCACCGGCTCATCGACGCGTACCCAGAGCGGCTGCAACGCGCGTCCAGTGCATCCGAGGTGTGGAGACAATTTTCAAATGCCAAGTCGTCGGCGATATCAAGCCTCATTGGGGTCGAAGGTCTGCACCAGGTTGCCAACAGTGCGTCGTCGTTGCGACTCTTACACCGTCTGGGCGTGCGCTATGTGACGCTGACGCACAGCTGCCACAATGCATATGCCGATAGCTGCAGCCCTTCTGCACCGCTACACGGGGGGCTTTCAGTTGCCGGGCGGGAGATGGTAGGCGAGATGAACAGGCTGGGCGTTATGGTCGACCTCTCACACACGTCAGCAGCTACGCAACGGGATGCGCTCAAGACGTCTCGGGCGCCTGTGTTGTACACACATTCGTCGGCACGCACACTGTGCGACCACGTACGGAACGTGAGCGACGAAGAGTTGCTGGCGCTACGAGCTAATGGCGGCGTCATTATGATTAATTTTGCGCCCGAGTTTGTGGCGTGTAGCTCGAGTGCGACACTTGAGGACGTAGCAAATCACGTTGTGTATGTGGGCAGTCTGATTGGGTATCGTCATGTAGGAATCGGAGCAGATTATGATGGTATGGGCTTTGACCCCGCGCCAAAGGGCCTTGAGGATGTGGGCATGTATCCAGCACTGATAGCGGAGCTGCTGCAGAGAGGGGTGTCGGTGACCGATGTGCGCGGTGTTGCTGGTGGCAATGTACTGCGGGTGCTGGCTGAAGTTGAGAAGGTGGCACAAGACATGGGTGATGAGAAGCCGCTCGAAGACGGAGTCAGGTCTGTGTTGTGAGTGTTGATACGGAGAGGACAGTAGGTAGTGCCAATCTATTGTGGATTGATACAAGACATGCTAATCATAATAAGGATTGATACAAGACATGCGAGTCACAATAAGGATTGATAACGCAAGTGCCAGCAATTAGATGGATCGATAATGTGAATTTCTAGCTACGATGCAGATCGATGCCATGTATGCTAGTCATGGTACTTTTGAGGCTACTCGTGATGCAGATGAACAGAAAGATAGCCTAGTGTGGATTTGGACTAGTGTAAAGTGACTTGACAAAGTTTAACTTCTGGCAGGTAATTATCTTGCTGAGAGCCAGATTATGTAAACTAGTCTTGTTATGTGTTAGTGGTGTTGCCCTTAAATCAACTACCTACTTAGACGTCTGCATACTCATGCAGAAAGCAGTGTGTTTCTATGTTTCTGCTTATGTATGCAGCCTGCTGCAAAAACAAAGGCAGACATGGTGGCCAGGCCAGCCGCAAGATACAAGACACTGCCGTCAGCGTGTGAGGCCTGCCATGCGCCCAGCAAAGGGGCTGAAAGAATGCTGCCCACACCCTCTGCCAGAGAAACAGAAGCTACAGCTAGTGAGTCATGGGGACGGCAGTGGACCAGATTTGCCTTGACAAACGACGGCGTGGCCAAGCCCATTGCGGCCAGGGCGACTAGGGGAAACAGCGCCCACGCCTTGGGAACGGCAGCCAAGGCGCACATGGCAGCGACCAGCACGGCAAGCGAGACGAGCGTGGCAGCGGCATTGCGGGCAGGCCTCGCCGCAAAAGCTGCAACGACTAGGTACAGCGATGAAGAGCCTGCGGCGACGGACAACAGCAGGCCGTTGGAAGCGGGCGAGAAACCAAAGTGCAAGGTTGCATGGACCATGAGGGCGGGGAACATGTACGAGACAGCGGCATTGTACAACAGCATGGCGGCGCCGTGAGCGGCAACGACACGGTGACGCAGCAGGTGGAGCGCAGGGCGGGCCAGCAGCCTTCTGCCTGAATCCGGGGCACGGCCACTCGGCGGGGCCGGTGCGCCGGAGCCAGCCTCGAGCGGGCCGACGACGGCCAGATAGGCGGCGGCTAGGGCGAAGAGGCCGAGAGCAACGGCAAACGAGGCTCGAAAGTCGGGCAGCAAAGCAGCGACGGCGGGGCTCAGCGCCATGCCAGCCATGTACAGGGCGAGCGAGGCGGACATGAGCTGGCCAGCGCGGTCAGGGTTGCGGGCATACAGGGCGTTGAGCGTCATGTGCAGCGTGTTGTCCGTGGCCAGACCCTCGAGCACGCGGGCGGCTAGGGCGAGAGCAACGCTCTTGGTGGCGACTGTCGTCGTCAACACGTCTGGGTTAGCTGGGGAACCGTTGCATGTGGCTGTTGGGGACGGGGAAATTTAGGCACGTGACAGCCAGAGTACAACAGAGGCAGGGAAGACGACCAGGACATGGTGCTCTGCCCCGCACTGGCTGCGATCCTGCACAACTCGGTGCATCTTGACCTGAATCGACACATCTAGGCAGGAGTATCGACCTAGAGTGCTTTGTCATAGCCGTAGTCGTAGCCGTAATCGTAGTCGCAGCCATCTTCTTACTCATATTCGTCTGGACAGGAAAAGGGGTGGCACGTACCTCCTGTCGCCAGCACCACGACACTCGCCGCCCGCAGGCCCATCCACAGCCCTAGCCCCGCCCGTGTTGGCAGCCGTTCATACATGCCCACAGCCACCAGCCCACACACGTTGGCTACTGTCGTCGCTGCCGCTACAGTCCGGGCATAGGCTGCTCTCTCCCCATCTGCGCACTGCCTTGCATCCTTGCACAGAATGTGGGCATACGCATACACGGTAGACGCGGCCGTTGCAGCCATGGCACAAGACGCTAGAAACGACAGTGGCATTGCCTTGTAGCCTGCGGGTAGCTGCTTTGACTCTGGCACTGCCATGCTTGCATCCTGGCTCTGGAGAAGCGGGTTTCTCTCGTCATCGACGTTGTCGTTGTTGTCGTTGTTATTAGCCATGCTTAGACTGTCTCTTGCGGTGTCACGTGAGTCTGTAGAACATTCCATATCAACGCCCCTGGCTCGCTTCTTGTACCCACAGCCTCAACTCGTGCTCGGTAACCGATGCCCACTTTAACCAAGGAATTCACCGCGGGGCCAAATGCCAACTCATTATACCCCCTCTCCACTACTGCCAATGCTTCAATCACACCACTCCCGCTCCCGCTCCCGCATCCGCACCAAAACCTGCGTCTACACCTGCATGAGAAATTATCCGAGAAGCTTATTATCATCCGTCTCATCGAACTCTCCATTATCGTAGATACTATCAACGCTACTACCAACAATACGAGTCACTATCCACCCAGTTCCTGCCTGTATGTCCTACTTCCCCATCCATCACCTGCATACACTTTATTTTCTATTCTTGGGTGCCAATCATGTTTAATCATGATTGGACCTAATGCCCAATCAAGGGTGCATTCTCCAGCACTTTCTTCACCGCATCCCGTGCCAGCATTAATTTGCTCCATCGCTCAATGTTCGGCCAATTTTTGATATCCACCCCGAAAAACCCAAACATCCAAGGCATCGAAAATGGAAAATATGAGAGATCTGCCAGCGTCGGACGGTCGGACAGAGCGACATACTGTTGTCCGAGTGCACCTAGTCGTGCATCTAGCTTGTCCCATGCTTTGAGCGTGTTAGCGTGAAGCCTATTCTTAACGTCAGCCCGGACCAGCGCAAAGAAAAAAATAGAAACTTTGTCGGCATGTAATGCAGTAACGTACTTTGCACATGTTTTGGGCATGGCCTCCGCGTTCTGCCTGCTTGGGTAACCCCGCAGGAAATAAAGCCAATATTTAGCCGTTGCGCTGTACGTAAGAGTATCTCAGTCAGTCAATCGATTCTACCACGCCACTTCACCGGGAAAATGGTCGGGAAAGGAAGAAATTATGAAAAACGTATTCCCCATATCCACATTTGCTCCAACTTACCCTAGCCCAGCTGTCTGATAGGCAGTCCACGAGAGAACTTGCGCCTTTTCCCAAGCCGTCCTCCCCGTCCACTCTCCAGTGTTGTCAAATTTTGCCGCCAAGTACTGCAGGCATGCCGTTCCTTCAAACACAACGATTGTCTCGCCCGTCACGTCGTCTTTGTCTTTTAGCGCAGGCACCATGCGCTCAGGATGCACAGCGTAGAACCACTCGTCTCGCGTATCAATCACAGAGAGCATGTGGGGAAATCCTAATTCTTCTGCAAAAATAAGTGGTTTGATGTAATTGATGTACGATGTTTGGTCCGCTGGTTTTGAATCATATTAGCTTGAGACCCTTACTTTCAGCGGTCTGGTCCTCACCTTTGATGACATAAAGTATTGTTCTTCCATCGTGCTCTACATCCCCTAGCACAACTTCTCCATTAGGCCGAAACTTTTGGGTCGACTCTGCCATATTTCTTTCCACAGTTCTGACTTTAGTAAATGCTTCCAGTTGGTTTCCAAAAAATGATATACAGAAATTGTACTTGCACTCATACGTGAATATATATATTCCTTGATAGAGTTGTCTCGGGAACCGAAATTCACAAGATAGCACAAGTTTCTGCCGTACTCATTCGGCAGCAATGCCCTAAACTCCTAATATTTTCACAATATCAACCCGCTACTCAACGTCCCAGCTGAAAACCACGTGGCATATTATTTCATACCATATTTTACATCGTTTTGCAATCAAACTCTTTAAATCCCCCGCCGTCTAAACGATACATACGTATCAATACTTGGCATAATCTGCCCCCCAATTGGCCAATCCACCGGCTTGCCCACCCGTCCAGGCGTAAACCTCATCTCATACCCCACCAACAACTTTGCAAACACAATCTTGGAAGTTTCTGTTGCCAGAAATCTGCCTGGGCAGGTTTGCGTGCCGTATCCGAATCTTGAATAGGTTAGTCCAATTATGTGATATACACTTCGTATTTCGACAGAGGAGTTCATTTCTTACGGTAAATAAGTACGGCTCTGCGTCACGGACTTGACCTTTACTGTGTTTGTGTCTGCGTCGTAGAATCTATAGCCGTCAAATTCAAGAGGGCGGTCGTAGTTTTCCGGATCGCGCTGAATGGCGAGGGTAGGAAACCCAATCAGTGTTCCTGCCTTGACGACCTCGCCGTTGGAGAGGGGAATGTCGACGTCGACTTTACGCTGGAGAGTCACTGTAAACGATTAGCATGCTACGTCCACGTAAAATTTACAGTTGCTTGCTTGGTGTCAAACTCACACGCAGTTGGGGGACTTAAGCGCAGCGTTTCCCGAAGGAAGCTGTCTACCTTGGGCATCCGCGCGGCGGCATCTTTGTTCCAGCCTCCACACTCCTTGACCGCGGATTCAATTTCTTCTATGAGTGGGCCAATGTACTGAGGGTTTCCCAGCGCCGACAGCAAAAGCTGGCACACTACCACAGAAAATAGTCCCGCAGCTGCAAACGTCAAAAAGAGCTCCTGGTCTACTATCCGCGCAAACGGTTTCTCAGAATCGTCCTTAGCGCTCTTCAGCAACCCATCTAGCATGACAAAGTTTTCACTCGAGTAGTCTGCTGCGCGGCGCTTCCGCATCTCCGGGTAAAGTAGTTTTCGTACTTCACTTTGGTGCTTGCGGATTGTGCGGCCGCCCTTTGAGAGCCAGAAAAAGGGGACGCGGAGGAAGGCGGGGATGGCGAAGAGGGCTGCGTTCCATGTTGTTACTTCTTCTGTATAGCCACGGGCTTCGTGAATGTAGGCGGGATTGGCGGCGAGGTCGGGGCCGACCATTACGGCGGCAGTGACACGGTGGATGAGATCGAGAGTGGCGTCCCAGAGCATGACGGTTCTCCAACCTTGTAAGTTCAAGTCAGCATCTTTCGTTTTTGATAGTAAAAGAGTAAAAATATTGAGTCACTACCACTGCTACTACTACTACTACTACTACTACTACTACTACTACTACTGCTACTACTACTCACCACGTGTATCTCCGGGAGGTGCGAGGCGCTCTGCAATGGCGAGGTCCGTTTGGTCGGCGATATAAGTCGTCATGGATGCTGTGAGCTATTAGTTCCTTCCTGTAAGAAAAATTTGTTCAAGCCGTGTCTGAAACTCACGGAGACTGAAGTTCAGCTGTGACTTGACCGCCTTGACATAGTCGCGTTGGCACACCATATCACCAACATGTAGATTCCACATGAAATGCTATGGGAAAAGTTAGCAACTCATTTCTAGATACATCTCTCCCAGTCAAAATATATACCTCATCGACTACTTTAAGGAAAGATAACTTCTGCAGCGGCTGATTCTTGATGTCATCAAAAAACTTTGGGGGCAGGATATGGATCAATTCATCGTTGATCCACGTTGCCCAAATCTTGTCCTGCTTAGTGTACTACATCTCAAGAGTAAGCATGTGCGGAATATTCAGCATCTAAAATGAGACTTTGCATGTACATACCTTTTTGTATCCTTCAAAGACGACATTATTTGGGTCCAAATTAAACTTCGTCATCATTGTCCGACGTAACCACCACCCACAGTCACCAAGCACGACATGCTTATTTCCCCGCCGTTCGACGTAGTCGTAAAAAGGGCCTAGACTGAGGATTACAAGAACAATCAGGCCGAATAGTATTGTAGATGGTCGTGCGACCCATGAGTAATAACCAAAACTATTGACGTTGATGAAAGGAATGGTATCTGCATGCGTCGCATTGTCCGCCCACGAAGAGGCCTCCATGGGTATGCTTGACATCTACAATTTTTCTCTTTTTGAGGGTCTGGAATACTCCAAAGTGGGAAAGAGCCTCTAGTCTGAAGTGTGTAAATAGAAATGAAATATAAATGGAAGTCATTCCACGCCGATGGAATTTGACATCGGGAACCGAAGATCTGCTTGGCAGGGTGTGGAAACGATGAAAAATCTCAAATAATACACGAAGATTACATATCGAAAAGTTTCATATTCAGGTTTTATTTGATGGTAGCAAATCTTATTCTGGGATTCAACAGTAATGTTGAGTTTGAAGCGGAAGCCTGTGCTTGTTGATAACCACACCACTGAATCTCGACGGAATCCATGCTTGTGTGAACTCGGGCACCGACCACACTTGCATAGAATAAAAGTAACCTCTTTTTTAGACTCCGGGCAAACAATACTCTCCATTCCACCCTTTTCGAGTTGTTGCCACCACTACATTGCCCAATTTCCTCCACAAAAGTATCCACACTATGGACGCCTTACCAAAGTACAATACAGAAATGCTATACATAGAGCCTTGGCAAGATAAGAAGGAACCACCCTACTATCGATCCGATCCCGATGAAGGATTTGATGTGAAAAACTACGATTGGATGCCGTACAAAGTAGCGGTACAAGATTGTCGATCCTGCAAGGAAATCCTTACTCTAGACGACCATGCATTCGCGTTCGCCGACGACCCGAACGGCGGCCGTGCAGAGCTATTGCAAGCAATCCGAAATGTTGAAACTGAAACCATTGAGCACGAATATTACGCGGCCGTCGAAGCGCTGATCAAGGCCAAAACCGGCGCGGACAAGGTTATCATCTTCAACCACTCAATTAGGAAACGCGATCCAAGCGAGGGTTTCTTTGGCAGGCCTGGGAAACAGCAGCCGGGGAAGACAGTACGTTGAGCACATGAAAATATGCAAAGGCTTGTGAAATCGTTGTCCCCCAACTTACATGCTTGCAGGTCCATTGTGATCAGTACGCCAATCTCACCTTCTTCTTCTAGCCATAGCATCGCTGTGCCAAAACCCAAACTAACCACGTGGTCCCCTCTAGAACGCCACGAGGCGCCATTCGTCGCGCCCGCCAATACGCCGGAGAAAATGTAGAAGAGCTCCTCCAAGGCCGCTTTCGCGTAATCAAGTACGTGGGACTTCTCCTGCATGACGAAAACAACAATGACAACAACACATCAACGAGTACCTGCTAACGCGTAACCCTAGCGTCTGGCGACCTATCAACGGGCCCGTCGAGGACTGGCCCCTAGCAACAATGGATGGCAAGTCGCTCCAAGACGCTAATCTGCACGCTACAGATCTCTGGAAGCACCAGTTTGAGGAGCTTGGGTCCACATACAATATCAGCCATGCTCCGGAGCAGAAGTGGTATTATCTTGGGGGTCAGCGGACGGACGAGGCGTTGTTGATCAAAATCTATGATAACAAGGTTGATGTGCCTGCGAAGCGTAAGTTGGTATTATTGGTGAAGGCATTGTGGTGTTGAGTAAGAAAGAAAAAGAGAGAAAAAGTGCTAATTAATTTATTAGTTTGCCCACATTGTGCGTTTGAACATCCAGAGACAAAGTCAGATGCACCTTGGAGGGAGAGCATCGAGGTTCGTTGCTTAGTCTTTGGGGGGGTCTGACTAGGGAGGTTGGCCAGATTCAAGCGCTGGCACTTGTAAGATCCATGCGCTAGGTAGGTCTCATTTGGGAAATCCCAGCGTTAGAGCTGGAGATGTTCTAGAAGATCTCTCATCATTATTCCGCCTCGGCATCTTCTCAAACAGAAAAATGTTTTTTTGCATGTGTTGCAGCTTGCACTTTGGTCTTCATTTATGCATTGGTGGCCATCGTACCCCTTTCTTGGCCTGCCTGACCTACTCAAACGATGCTATTGTAATTCTCTTCCAAAATTGATTTAAAAGTGTATTAATTTGTGAAGCCGTCGGAAAATAGCCATCCGGCGGGATCTTATTAAGTTCATGTGGTAATTTTAAATATTTCTTTCATCCATGGTCAGAGAAACGATATGATGCATTTGGATCCACTCCTATTGTAAAGACCTGTCGTAGCTCAGATAGATGACCAGACATAAACGATGTCATTGCGGTTAACGTTCGATACTTCGGGAGCCGAGATGAGGCATATAATGCTACCAAATTGGTACACTTTTCCTTAAAGCGTGATTAGCGTGGTAATGTCACAACGATAGTATATAGAGAGACCGAGACTAGCTGCACTTTTTGCCCTTGACGAATAGGCGTCGCAACCGCTAACGAGAATTGAAGGACCAATGTACGCATCCAACTGTGGCTGTACGTTTTCAGCGCTGCAGGTGCTCATGCGTGTTGAGCAGCTCAAGGGCACAGCAGTTGGGTTAGAGACTCTGCTGGAAATCATGGAGAACGCAGAGGAGCGCTGCCTGGCGGTGCTGAACTGTACTGTGTGTCAACAGCGCCGCTTCTCACTGGCTAGCATTACAGTTATTAGTGCAACGATCGTCGAGTGGGCACAGGAGGCCTGGTTTCGCGATGATCTGACCACCGACTCGACTAGCGGGGCTAGCCACGGCACTACCAGCGGCCTCATCTACGGCACTACCAGCGGCGCTACCAACGGCGCTACCAACGGCATCACAAATAGCGCCAGCATTGCCATCTCTCTTGGCGACTATCATCTCGATGATGCAGACGCTGAAACCATAAGCCGCGAGCTCATGGGCCTGCAGCTCTCACATCTGTCCGAGGTTGTATGCCTGCTCAAAAACGCTCTCTCCAGTGTGAGGTCTTTGCAGACAGACATGTATTCTGAATTTGTCTCTGCTCAGTTGCTACAGCTGCGAGATCTCACCCGGCGTATCAACACTCGATCAGTCTCAGATTCGCTAGAAGTTGAGTGAAGACTGCTTTAGCGATTGGTTCAGCTACCCCGAAACATACCACATATCCAGAAACATACCCAAAAGCAGGGTACGCATGAAACTCCATCACCGGGCCGATGGTCGTGGCAGCGGCCCTCGCGAGACAGAGGAGCTAGGTTATCACCTTAGGGCGAAACTGATGGGAGGGCCAATTAATCGATCGGAGAAGAGGGCGCATCGCAAATATCGAGTGTAGAATCAATAGTACTTTGATCGAATGAACATCCAACTTACTTGTAACATGCTGGAGTTTTCAGAGGTATCCCTGTTATTTCTTAATTGACCTTGTATTTCGCACAGTGGGTTCTTGTCGGAGTCAACTTTTAGTCTAGAGTTGTCGAATCCTTCGGGTAAAATGATCGATACAAGACAACTGCGACCATCCCTAGCGCATAGCTCCGGCAATTACAGCCATCTACGCGGGTAGCAGCATGTCACCTAATCATGGCACCTACCTTAGCGGACTAGGCCGACACACCGACATGAGATTAGCTTAAGAGAATCTCCAAGGACTACTTTTCATAGATCCCTTGATTTGATGAGAGCCGCTTACTCTTTGCCATTCAAGTCTCAATCTCTACTGTCATCTTTTAACAACGTTTCAAACTCTTGTAGTCGTACTCGTGTTGGACCGAACAGTTGTGTGGTTGACTGAACACCCTAGTGTTGACAGCAAAACTGGGGAAGCGACCAAGTTATATATCCAATACTTGATAACGCCATCAGCCCTGGCAATCCCGTCATAATGGATAAACACAATAGCAAACAGCCCAAAGCTCCTAAGGTTCGGCAATCTTGTGACACATGTCAGGCGTCAAAGATTCGCTGTGGTCAGGAGCGCCCTAAATGCCGGCGGTGCGTAAAGCACAATATTGATTGCGTCTACAGCATGTCTCGCCGTGCTGGACGCCCACGACCCCGCAGGACAGTGTGCTCGACATCTCCACCATTGGCTGATAGCCAAGCCTCGCCGCCACAGCCGCCGCTAGCAACGCACTTACAGGCAACGTTGCCCACACCTATATCACCCACCGGCCAAGACCATCAGCAAATAGACCTATCTGGAACATGTGTTTCGCCCGGTGCTTTGGGTATCCCTTCGCCCCAGTCCTCAACAATCGCAACAACCACAGCCGCAACGACTACTCAGTACCTCAGCCAAGAGCAACATCATATCGTAAGCCAGGACAATGATATACTTCAGTCAGAGTTGCAGCAGCAAAGTCATGATCTTCAGCTGTTTTCGAGTGCGTCTATTGATTTCGGTGTGGCTCCATATGCCGACTTATCGATGGCGGGTTCTGCCGTTGACCTACGACATGATAACAACTCGGCTTTTGCGTTGGAATTTATGCTCAGCCCAATACCGAACATTGACGATCATAGTAATCTTCAAATATCTTCTTTTGACTACACCGACAGATGTGGTACTTCTTCGTCAGCTAGTTTGACTGCAACAACATTGAGCAACTGCGAGTGCGACGATCCCCCGGCGGATTTGATACCTTTGGCTGAAACATGCCTTTGCTCTGCTCTCCTACTTCGATATCTTGCAGATTCTTCGACTTCCTCTTCATACGGACTGCATGAAGATAGGGGGATGAGTGACAGTGTATCACTGGTGCAGAAATCTAAACTTCTTCTTGACCACTGCTTCCGCGTCTTGTACTGCATGCAGTGTGGGCCGAAACCGTCATCAACGTTGCTATTATGTCAAGCCATGGATGAGATCTCTGTTGTCCTAGGAATGGGAACACTTTGGGGGGAAGGGTCTTTGGATCGTTCTCAGCTCAACAGGAGTTTGCCGAGGGACCAGGTTCAATTACGCTATGGATCATACGCCGTAAGAGGAGCTGATCAGCATGTTTTGCTGCGAGCTCTGATGAGGAAGCGTGTAACTGAGATGCAGAGAGCGATGACTAGTTTGCATCAGATGATATTACCGACAGGTGCGGCAAGCTCGCCGTGCCAGGATTTGTGCGCTAGTATAGTGTCTGAGCTTAAGAGAAAGGTGAACTCAAGAGCTGATTCATTCAAAACCTCTGTAGCGTAGTCTCTTTGTGTTGTAGCAATCTATTAACATCCTGATTAATTTTCTGTGATTCTTTTGGGGTGAAAACTTATGCTTCGCATCAGGCGTTACGAAACTCTATTGAGATTTCCCTGTTTACGGAGAGTCACAAGACGAAATAGCACTACCTAACTGGAAGACGTGTATCTTAGACATATTGGCAGCAGAAATTGTCGCAAACATCATGCCAAGGTTAAGAATTGCCTTGTTAGAATAGCTTCTAGCCGAGAACCGAAAATTGGCATTACTATCTGGTCAACACTATAACAAGGACTTGTACAGAAAATCGCTACTATCAATCAAAATTACATTCCTAGACGTGTCCTTACAACACCTAGGTCAATCTTCCCTGCCCGCGTCATGGGGAACTCATCAACACATCTGATTACGGATGGTACGGCTTGCATGGGCAGCTTCTGGGTTAAATTATTCCTCACACATTCATAGTCGAGTGTTGCCGGTTGCACCATAGCAACTAATGTGTCCCCTCTTGAGGCCTTTGTGAGAGCAACAGCCTTAATGCCCGGCACGGCCTGCATGATGCGGATTTCCAGATCGTCAAGGTCGAGTCTAAAGCCTCGCAGTTTGATCTGTCTGTCGTTACGTCCTAGACAAACTAACTGGCCTTCCGCATTCCAGTAACCGCGATCCCCTGTTCGGTACATATTTTCGCCTAGGCCAGAACATACTGAATCCGGCAGGAAGCGCTCCGCTGTTTCTTTGGGCATGTGCAGATAGCCTAATGCGACCTGAACACCAGCGATGTAAATCTCGCCAACAGCGCCCAGGGGCATGAGACGGCCGTCTTTTCCAAGGATGTAGACTCGCGAGGTCGGATTTGGTCGGCCAATGGTTACGGGCTGGTGCGGCAGCAACTGTGCAATAGTCGCCCCTCCAGTGCCTTCAGTCGGGCCGTACATGTTGTAAAGCTTGCGGCCCGGCGCCCAGCGCTCGACGGTAGACTGGGGCACTTGCTCCCCGACAAGATATACCTTGGATTTGTCAGCAAGCGGAAACAAGTCATGGCAAGGACGAATGGGGTTAACGCACAGTTTTCAAGTTGTCGAGATCAGCTGGTGAGATTGCACGCGCGACTGACGGCGTCATGATGGCGCTATCGACAAGCCGTAGCCCGTGAAAGGGATCGCCGCTGGTCCGTAGAACAAGTGTGGCGCCATAGCAAAGGGTGGAGAAGATCTCGTGGATGCTTCCGTCAAAAGCCGGGGACATGAATTGCGCCACCCGCCGGCCCGGTTCCGCATGCAAGCGTACCTCGAGATCCTTCTGGAAAGCTACTAGGGCCTGGTGAGTGCAAATTACTCCTTTGGGTTTTCCTGTAGAGCCCGAAGTGAAACAGAGATACGCGGGGGCTGTAGGCCGCGGAATGTGACGTGTGTAAGGTTGCTTCTCTGCGTCCAAGGCAATTGATTCCAGTACGATACAATGTGCGCAGTCGTCTGGCTGGAAACGTCGCTGCCATTCATGGCCGACAATGAATACATTGCTGCTGGCCGCTTGAAACATGCTACTTCGCAGCTCTTGAGGTAAGGTTGCATCAAGACTGCAAAAGGTTGCTTCCGCCTTTAAAACACCCATCAATCCAACAATCCAGTCAAGGCTACCGTCGGCATGTATGCAGACAATTTTATCCTTTACATGGAGTTGTTCAAGTATAGTGGCTAACCGAGATGCCATCGTGTCGAGCTCTGAGTAGCTGACGCTCTGTTCGCCAGACTCAATGGCTATAGTCTCCGCTTGTGTCAGCACCATCTCTTCGAATAAAGATACAAGATCTTCTTGATGAGCGCTACGTGTCGTAGAACCCGATATGCAATTCCCTAGTACACGAATTCGGCCTTGCATTTGCACCGTTGCTATCGAATCAAGGCACCGATCGACACTTGTAGAACAAGACAGTCTCTCAAGCGCACTGACGAAGCAAGTAGCCAAACCTTCAGCCACCTCAGCACTGTACATATCAGTATGATATACTAATCGAAGGTCCATAGCGGCTTCATCAAGGGCTAGACTCAATGGAATGTTGCTTTCGAAGTCGTATCGGGCCTTACGAATAGGACGAACGGAGTCTTGCGACGATTGGTGTAGCCCGCGCGTCACAGAGAGAGCTGCCTCGAAGTTGCGTCTGAAACCATGTTCTGGTGTGCTCCACTGAAAACACGATATATCCACCAGATCCAAAAATACGCGTCGAAGAAATTCACCGGTAGACATATCTTTTTCAACAGACACATAAAGCGGTAAGGAATTCAAAAGCGGTCCGATGACGGAAGTTATTCCGTCGATTGGTAGATTTCGACCACTCAATATTGATCCAAAGACTACTTTGTCTGAATCAGTGTAGAGCGCTTGTACAAGTGCCCACGCCGCATGAAAAAAAGACGCCACTGTGATTCCAAGCAACCGACAAGTATCCTGGATTCGGTTCGTAAGATGTCCAAAGTCGAGACAAATCTCTTTGCTCTGCTCAGAAGCTTTCTCATCCGTTCGTAAAGGAATTCCAAATCCAGCCTTAGCTCCATGGTGGCGCTTTAGCCGCTCTGACCAGAACTCCATGGCTGCGGATTTGGATTTTTCAATGATGTCGTTGAGGTCTTGCGCAGCAGCTAGGAAAGATCTGCCCGGTATGACGTTTTTATCTCCACTCGCTACGCGTCGAACTTTCTCTACCATGTATTCCATGGAAAATCCATCAAGAAGAGCATGATTTACAGATAGTATGATGGTCGCTTCGCTGCAGCCATAGCCCAATGATTTGAATACTACGGTTCGAAATTGAAACGTTGGCCGTAACTGAGATTCGCTTTTTGCAAGTTCTTGTTCATATGACTGGCGATCAAAGGTGACTGTCTCAATCCATGGAAATTCAATATCATGGATCCGCATTTTGTACGCGCCTGATTTATCTTCCTCAAAGACACTTCGAAAGATTGGCTCCATGCTTATGACGGTTTTCCAAGCATGCTTCATCAGAACCACATCTTCTAGTCGCCATGTTTCGAAGTACCTTATCGTGCTTCGCCCACCTTGGATGAAAGCTACCTGCATATCTGTTGCTGGTGCCTCTCTTGGACTCAATGTATTGGCCATCTTATTTTGTGTTGAACTGCTGGAGGCGATCCTGTAGGACACCAGTCGAAGTGAAGTTTCCTCTTCAGCTTCTTTTTGTTGCTCGAACGAATCATCTTCTTCGTCTGAACCTAGTGATGGAGTATCTGGTGATTCGAGGCTCTCGCTTGATGATGATGATTCGACATAACTAGAATTGATTATTGCTGATTTGTGAAGATTTGTAGATTGTACATTTCTGTCGAATGAATGTAATTTCCTCGCAGGCAGAAGTTCCTCCACAGACGATGAAGTAAGTAAAGAACGAACACTGGGCGGATTGGCGATAGATTTTTGGCATTCTTGCTGGACTTCTACCGCGGAAAGAGAATGGCCACCTAATTCGATGAAGCTTTTGGAAAAGTCAACAGCCTCAATAGAAAGACCGATGGCTTTTGCAATGGAAGAAACAATGAATTGCCTTTCGGAGCAAGAAGTAAGACTTATTGGGGACATCATGGCGAAGATTGTTTCCCTAGGCGGATGTTGTGACAAACAATCGAAATCGTTCTCCTAAACGACATCTCTTTTCATTCACACGGCACTTTGGTAGGTTTAGCTTCACAAATCCCAGGATCAGCGTTCGGAAACCGACAGCAAGCTTTGACTTCACCCGGTTTCATTACCCTTCGCCACTGGCATTTACTAATCGGCACGGAGGTAAGAGAAGTTCGGTATGATGATACTTGATTATGCCGAGATCTTAAAAATGACCATGGTCACAAATACAGAATAATAATGATGGCCGCTGAGGTAACACCCATCAGGCTTGAGAGACTAATTGTTCAAACTTCTCTCCTTTTCAATTTCTATTCGCCCTTGCTAACTGATTCTTTACGAAACCGGACACACATGTCAATGCTAAGCTCCAATCGGGTTCCGGGGCCCACTTTCAATTGAGTCTTGGCATCGGCAGCCGACAACATTAATTGCTAAGAGATTTTTATGAATGTTCGATTCGGTCCAAATGGAAGAAAGAAAAGCACAGGGCAGAAGAGTCAGCCGGACTCACCAAAGAAAAGGCAACCGTTAGGGTTTGTAACCCTAACATGTGTAGCAGAGCCTGGTTAGCTTGTACACAGAGAATTATTACTGTCATATCTCGAGATCTATCGGATGATAGACCATATTGCCTTTTTGGCTTGCATGCCACAGTGGTATAGAGCGGCGTCCTAGCAGTAACCTAGAAAATCAAAACATAGGCGAAAGTTTTCGCGCTCATAGAGCTGTTTTATAAACTTGAATCTTCGAATACTTTGTCACAGGCTGTTTTGTGCGCAAAGTTCATAGGTAAACTGAGACCGCAAAAATCGAAAAATATGGTAATTGCCCTACATGTTCGTGAATTCTCATGACTTCAGCTGAGTAGTCTTTAGTGATATCTTTGAGAGCAAGTCATGAAAGTTATTTAGATTACAAAATTATTTGTTTTCGATCCTAGTTTAATTCTATTCCCAAGCTTTAAGCCTCATATCAAACGCACAGTGCCATGCGTTTCTCAGCGGGTAAACCTTTGTTATAATCCAACCAGAACTATCCGCCAACGATACCCACTCATCCAGTGTTCTCTCTACACCATTAGCTGCGACCATCATATTCATATCGCCGTACCTTGCCAGCCTTGCGCTACGAGTAGTGTCGAGAATAGACTCAAGCACGATCAGTCGGCTGCTCTCTCCTGGAATGATCGCCTTGGCGATGTTTTCTAAAATACGTTTCGCATCATCATCTCTCCAATCATGCAAAGTCCACTTCATTGTATAGACCTTGGAAGGCGGGATGCTCTCGAAGAAGTCTCCTCCGACAAGATTTTCTACAGGTACACGCGCCTTTACGTCTGCGAATTGGCCGTCCGAGTCATGGAAAAATGGTCTGACGTGATCAATAACATGCGGCTGATCAAAAATACCGCCACGTAGGGTCGTGAATGCTCTCAAGAGCAAAGTAATAAATGCTCCACCTCCTCCACCAATATCTATGATTGTTTCATCTTTGATCTGCGACCAAGGGTAATCTGTCAAAATCCCTGGAGCCTGGGCTGTCGCTCCAGCCCCAAGTGTCTGATGCAATTGGGGCACCCAATTTTGACTTCGGAAATAGCTGAACATATCCAAATCTGTGTCGTAGTTGATTTGCGCTGGCGAGCGTTTTGCATCTTTTGCTAGTGAATCTGGAATTCCACGAGCCATGTCGTAAAATTGGTTACCGTAAAGTGTGACCCAGAGATGCCATTGAGTCCAGTGCCCAGATAATAGTAAGGTGGATGTGTGGTTGTTTTGGTAAGTCTTTGTTGCTTCTTCATACGAAAAGATACCATTACTGCTCAGTACACGAAGAACTTGATGAAGGCGATCAGCCCGAGCGTGGCATGCTTTGGCCAAGTCTTCAATTTTCATTGGACCATTTTCTTGCAAAGTGTCCGCAACCTTCAGGTTCACTGCCCCGACAAGACATTTTGAATGGACATAACCTAACCAATAATCAATTTCGCTGTCTCTTGCCAACGAGTTGTTAAACATGCTCACCCAAAAAGTGATCTGCCAGCACCAAGTGTCCTGGCTCGATCATCTGTTCAATCTCATGGAGAAGGTTAATCGACTTGTTCGCCAATGCGCTCAGCTCTGAGTCTGGTAGCCTTCCATGGCTGTGATCGTGCAACGCTTCATTGAGCTCGGATTTGACTTCATCGGATTTTAACTCTTGAAGTGCACTTTCAAGTTGCTCATTCAGCGTGGTGAGAATGGAATTCATTGTTCATTCGAGATATCAATAAAATAGAGAGAAATTGGCTGAGAGATGGTTCGTTGTGAAACTTTTAGGTGTAACGAATTTGATAATTGGATCATATTATAGAATCTTATGTCGTCGGCAACCGAGGGCTCTTGTTGTACTACACAACTTTTCTGAATTTGAATAGCATTATCGGTGTGCTGTACTCATTTCTGTCCCGAGTGGGATCACCTCCAGATATCGATCAACAAAATTAGAAAACTTTCAACATTGAAATAAATATCAAAAAGCCTTGCTGCAACTAGTACTATAGTATTCTATGAGATCGTCTTTGAACGAATTAATTTTGACTATCGTCAATCATTGAAATGGGCACAAATCAATCTGATTGCTTAGTCCTCGACTTTACTTCCTACGAGGACTTGCTCTACTGTCTGAATACCGCGATTTGCGGCTTCGGCCTCTGAGAAAGTACCAAATACATCGCTCTCGTCCATTTTTCCAAGATTTTCTGGTGGAAACATTAAGTTGAGGCCGAGATAGATCAAAAACCCAACAACACCTCCAAAAAGAAAGGAAAGATCAAATAGCCTTGCGGCGCCGAACGGCACACGGATGGTGGGATTAACAGCATTAATGAATCCTGGCAACTGGGGTGTCCATGAAACTAACCAAGCTACAATAGTCCTCCAGTCAAATCCATGAAAATAATAATACGGCGCTTGCGGTTTGGGATCGTAAAGAGCTGACAGTTGGAGACGGCGATGACGCAAGACCCAGTAGTCGCAGATCTGAATGGCTAGAATGGGACCAACGATGATGGTGTACGAGGAGACAACATTCAAGAACACGGAAGCACTGGTGAGTAGTTGCCATGGACACGCAGCTGTAGCTACTGCGAGAGCAATTAAGGCCCCACGCCTAATGTTAATATATTGCGGCGCAATGCCTGCAAGATCCATGCCGGTGCTGTAGCCGTTTTCGAATGTATTGACAACAAGTTGACAGGCCATTAGTCCCAACCCGGCAAAAAATGCACTTGCTCTAGATTTAGAGGTATAGTCGGTCTCGAGCCATCGCAGCGTGATTTCGGTAGGGTTCCAGACAGGTTGTCCGTATATGGATTGGGTTGCGGATGCTGTTACACAACCGAGAAGAGGCATTAGAGTGCCGAACAGTAGGATAGATGTCCACTGTCCCGTTACTTGAGCTCCAGGTGTGCGAGCGAAACGTGTGAAGTCGGGTTGGCTCATTAAACCAACTGCGATGGATCCAACCACAGTAGTGATGGCTTTACATACGCCCCACCCAACATCACTACTTGGTAGTGGCCCTTGCGATAGAAGTGGTCCGCCGCCACCAGCACGAGACAACGCCCAGATTGTTATGGCCAAAAGAGTGAAGAAAGAGTACGTATTAAATGCTACGAAGATACGCACAATGGCTTTGCGTTCCAGTCGGGCGTACAAAATAGGTACCGAAAGAATGTTGAATACCAACCAACCCACAAGCTGCTTAGTAGTTACGTTGGCAGACATCGGGAGCGTATTAGACATGTGGTGGAAGGACGGAAAGATGGCACTGAGCATAGCCGTTACGCATATGCCGCCCAAAAATGACTGCACAGCAATTCCAACAATACCGCACATAATGCGCTGAATCATAGGAATGTATGCGCCACGGATTCCCCAGAGAGCGCGTGAGTAGACTGGGAAACCGATATGCCAGTCGGCACCGATGAAGCCAACCGCAATGGCCACAGCGGCGATTATCAGTCGTCCGACGATGATGGCAAGCATGACCTGCCACACCGAGAGGCCGAGAGCTACCATGGATGAGCCCATAGTGAAGTTGGTTAGGGAGACGTGCCATGCAAGCCAGAAGGCGCCGTATGTCCATGCTGTCCATAAACGCCGTGCTGGAGGTAGTGGTCGGGTATCATCGTTTATCCACCGGCTGGCGTCTTGATTCTTTAGCTTCAGATTCCTATGAATAGTTAGCAATCACTTATCAAGAAAAAACATTCACGCTTTTGGTTGTGCCATACATGTTGTTATTGTAAACAGTAGAGCCATGAGCATGTTGATATTTATGCGTGCACTCGGGGACCGAGAAATATAATGCAGGAAGAGGCGGACGAATTTCTTATCCGAATTATGTGTTAAGAAAATTATTAACGCTCATCTTTCAAATTGTGATCGTTGAACCATTTCTTTGCTTAATTTCTCCGGGCTTTACTCTTCTTAATCGGAAAATATAGGATGGACTCCATTCTTTGATAATGCGAATTGCTTCGTCATATTGGCCTTAGGTCAATGGCAGCTGGCCATGCATTGCGCAGTGACGAAACACTCCTTATTTCCCATCCACTTGATTCTGCCAAACGCTTCCAATCCTCATAATCCCGCTCTTGCCCATTTGCTCCGACCATCATAGTGATGTCCCCATAACGTGCAATACGCCCCGAGCGTCCTTCTTGAAGGACTGATTCGATCACTACCAAACGACTATGTGGCTCTACTATAATCGCTCGCCGAACGTTTGATAGTATCTGTACCACATCTTCATCTTTCCAGTCATGAAGACACCACTTCATCGTATACACACTGTATGCAGGTACATCTTTTGTGAAGTCACCGACGTGGAAGTCCTTCACCCGGTCATTTAGATCCCTAAATTTGCCGTCGGGCGAGTTGAACATGGGTTGAATGTGACTGATGACGCTTTCAAGTTCTAAAATCGCACCATTCATCGCTGGATATGCACGCAATAAGCTGGTCAAAAAGTCGCCTCCTCCAGCCCCAATATCAAGGATGGTGGTTTCGCCTACTTCAGCCCAATCATAGTCTGCAATCATGCCGGGAGCTTGAGCAATAGCACCACTTCCCAACGTACGGTGGAGTTTCGGTACCAATCCTTTCTCAGCGAAATATACAAAGATACTCTTAGAAGTGTTGTACTCGATCTGAGCGGGACTGCGCGTTTCGCCTAAACGGATGGCTGAGGAAATGCTGCGGGCCATATCATAGAATTCGTTCCCGTACAAATCCGTCCAGGTATGCCATTGTGTCCAATGATTTTTCAACAGTAAGGTTGAGGCAGAATTATTTGAGTACAAATCTTTTTCAGTATTGTACGAGAAGATGCCGTTGTTATGGAGCAAACGCAGAATTTGGCGCAATCGATGCGGTTGTACAGCACTCAACCCGGCAAGCTCTTCTACAGAACGCGGTCCATGTTCTAGAAGATCTGGTATGTTGTATTTTACCGCAGTCCACAAACACTTTGTATCATAATAGGCTTTTAAATGTTAGCAATTTTGCTTTAAAAACCAAGAACCGATACTTGGTACTAACCGAGATAATGCTCAGCCAATACAGCCACAGGAGATTGAATCAAGCGTAGGGCACGATCCAAAAGATCGACAGTCTGGGCAGCAATTAGACTAGATTGCTTATCAGGCAAGTTATCTGAATTTTGCAACGATGCGAGGCGTTCCTGATCCAAGGGGCCTTCTAAGGCGTTGCAGGTTTTTTCGAGCGCCGCTTGCAGTTCTAGAAGGGCCGATTCGACTGACATGTTGTAAATCTAACGAACTAGCACTTGAATCAGGCGTGGTAGCATCTTTATTATGATCCTCACTCTTACCAGTGGGTCGGGAGCCGACATGCTTGGCACGTCCTAATCTGTAGCGTCTCATATTTGCTAAACTCTCCGGCTCAACGTAATGTCTCCGACCTAACCTGATGTCTCCGATGTTGCCTTTTTATCTGCTCCAACCGTGCAAATTCAAGAACTTGTCACTTGTCACTTCGCACTTCGATCCAGAAAAAAGTGCTGTTCAGCACTTAACCCTTAATTTCGGCTGCCATTGGTTTCGGTCCCGTACATGGCATCATGGCGAGTTTCTTAACACCTGCGTGGTTATCACTTGAGAGGCAGAGTACAAGACCTCCGTTTCTATCATGGGCGGTCACATTAATGGCCTGTATGGCAATGTACATCGACACATTCCAAGCCACAATGGTGAATTTCGGTCTCTCGGCTATTATGAAGTCACTAGACATGACGCCTTTCGACATTAATTGGGTTCTGATTGCGTACAATCTCGCATTTGCAACAATTCTCCCTATTTCTGGCGCAGCTGCAGATAGATATGGCCTCCGCTTCGGATTCTTATTCGGCACTGGTTTCTTGACATTGGCGAGTGCACTGTGTGCATTGACTCCAAATAAATACGGCCTTATCATTGGTAGGGTATTTTGTGGGATGGGAGCAGCAATGAGTGTAAGTGATGCTATCCCTTCAATGTATAGATCATAATACTAACCAGACCTTCAAATGCTATGTAGACTGCTACTGGCCCACCAATAATTAGTCACCTGTTCTCTGACGAGAAGAAGCGCAACAAGGGACTTTCCCTTCTTATTATGTGTGGGCCTCTCGGAATGATTTCCGGCATGATATTTGGAGCACTCCTTGTTGGTAAGTTTTCATAAGTCTAGTGACGTCAAAAAATCCCTAATGAGTCTCAGAATCACCCTCTGGGTGGCGTTCATTGTTTTGGCTTGTCCTTGCTGTAAATGGCTTCCTCTGCCTCGTTGGCATGTTCACTATCCCTATCTTCGCAAAACCCCCGCCCGATCCATCCAAAAAATTTGACACCATCGGCCTCATCGTTTTTGTCACTGGCCTTCCTCTATTAATATACGGAATCGATGATGGTGGTAACAAAGGCTGGAAGAGTCCCGAGATCCTAGCGACTTTGATCTTGGGTGGACTTCTTGTACTTACCTTCCCGTTCTATGAGCGTCGTCTTGACAACCCACTCATACCCAAGCAATTCTTATACGACAGAAATATGATGCTAATGCTGTTGACCTTTGTAATATTTGGTGGTGGATTTTCCGCTTGGTTTCTCTTGGTTACACAAGTATTCCTCAACTGTATGAAGCTGACTGCGCTACGTTCAGCAATTTACTTACTGGTAAGTCGCTCGTGTCTTCACTGTCAACTATTTAATTCACCAAAAACAAAAGTTAACATGTTCTCACAGCCAGCTGCAGTGGCATCAACTGTTTCTGGGGCACTAGGTAGTTACCTTTGCTCCCGTACTTCCGTCAGGGTTCAAATCGGTGGTTCTTATTTGTGGACGGCTGCTTTTATCATACCGTGGGGACTAGTCACGATAGGTGTTCACAGAGCCTACGTTATCTGCTTTGCCCTTCTTTATCTATTTGGAAATGCACCCGCTGTTGTGCGCGCACAAATGCTTACCCTTGGCACTATCCCAGAAGCCCAACACGGACAAGCTACTGCTATGCTTATGGTATCCTACCAGACTGGTAGCGCTATTCTGCTTGCCTTTGCTAACTCCATTGCTAAGAGCTATACTGCAGATCCTGGAGCAGCCGAATCGTTACTTAAGGGCTATCAGGCAGCCTTCTGGCTTCTTCTAGGATTTACAGGATTTGCAGGATTAGTTTTTGTTGGTGTTTTCAAATCCAATAATTCCAATGTGGTAACAAGACTAGAGGATTCGATACAGTCCATGAGCGATAAATCTGAGGATGTCATCGATTCCACAAACAAGAGCGGCGACGAAAAAGTTTGATTTGCAATATTAGGATACGAATAATTTGTACAAGTGGTTTAACTTTTTTGACATTTAATTCAAGTAATATCTTAATCATCCATTCAGTTCGTAGAAAATGATCTTATTATTTAAAGGAAATCATGTTCAACAAAATTTCACTCCTATCGAGCAAAGACTAAACGTAGCTCTGATGGATTTCAAGCTTCACTTCTTTTTCAACTACTCAATTGTCATACTTTAAAGGTACTATATAAGCTAACATAAAGGCTTAACTGTATGCTGTTGTGACTAGATGGTTTAATTCATTGGTTAACGTTATCTTTGGCTGAAAACAAATAGGATAAACATGTTGTATTGTTAAGAGTATAGGTCTAAGAGACTACGTAGGCACTATGTGCTATGTGCTCGCACATGTGATAGTATATCAGTGTTAGCTAACAGAATTACTACCTAAAGTAGGCCATGCTGTAACCTTGATGTAGGTAGATGTGGAATAAAGGGCATAGGTAATAGAGAAAAACTCGACATGCATTCATTCATTAGTCATCACATTCATGGTATCGTTCGCAGCCACTGTTTGAACAGTATGACTAGCTTCAAAACAGAAAATAAAAGTAGCTGCTAACGCTGAGAACAATTCTAAAGCGTTTACACAGCAGTCAGTGCAATGTTATCCACGTCAATCTCTCTCCCAACCGATATTGGCACAGTTCCAGTGAATGAAAATTCTAGATACAACAATCCAGCAACAGCTGCGTTACCAGCTGGAACAGTGAATGTACTGCCCGATTGAAGTGAAAATGTAGTTGAGGTGATAGTGCCTCCTGCTAAAGCAAGGGGAGCGAGGGCAGGAGTTGCAATGTACCCAACGACTGAAACGGCAGTGAGTGGGAGAATGCCATTCACCTGTCTTGCTTGGAAGGTTAACCTGTAGGAGCCCCCCGGACATAGGGAAACTGGTTGGGCAAGCCGGTGTACTATGTTGTTAAGACCAAGGGCTACGGCTACACGGAAGTAGGTTGCGGAGCCGCCTGCGCCTCCTCCTGTTGTCGAAGTTCCTGTAGAAGTAGTATCTAGAAGTATCGAAGACGATAAAACGACCCAAGGTGGAGACAGAGTTGACTCAAACCCAGGATTAGCGACGATATTGGTGCCAATCACTACTGGACATTGAGCAATGCTTGTAGACGTTGCAGTAGTTGTAGAAGTCGTAGTGGTTGTAGAAGCCGTAGTGGTGGTTGAAGTCGCCGTGGTAGTTGAAGTCACAGTTGTGGTTGAAGTCGTAGTAGTCATAGAAGTTGTGGTAGTAGTTGAAGTTGTAGTAATTGTTGAGGCTGGAAGTGTTGTGGTCACAGTCTGGGTCGTCGGTACTGCTGGTAGTGTGATAGTCGAAGCTGGTAGCGTTGTGGAAACAGTGACTGCTGGAAGCGTAACAGTCGAGGCCGGTAGCACAGTAGTTGCAGTCACTTCTGGAAGTGTGATTGTTGAAGCTGGCAGCGTAGTCGAAACTGTTAGTGTCGTGGACACAGTCAATGTGGTAGGTACAGTGATTGTAGTTGGTACGGTGGTAGTTGTAGGTACGGTGATTGTTGTAGGTACGGTGATTGTAGTTGGTACAGTCGCAGTCGTAGATACAGTCTCAGTCGTAGATACAGTCGCAGTCGTAGACACAGTCAATGTGGTAGGCACAGTGATTGTAGTTGGTACGGTGGTAGTCGTAGGTACAGTGAGTGTTGTTTGTACAGTCTCAGTTGTAGGTATAGTAAGTGTAGTTGGTACAGTAGTCGTTGTAAGTACTGTAATTGTTGTCGGTACGCTAACTGTAGTGGGTACGGTAAGCGTGGTAGGTACAGTAAGTGTGGTTGGTACAGTGAGTGTGGTCGGTATAGTGATTGTGGTTGGTACAGTAAGTGTAGTTGGTACAGTTGTAGTCGTAGATACAGTAAATGTAGTTGATAAAGTCTGAGTTGTAGAAATAGTCGCAGTCGTAGATACGGTGAGCGTAGACGATACAGTTTCAGTTGTTGAAACTGTAAGTGTCGTGGAAATAGTCAACGTGGTAGGCACTGTTATTATAGTTGGTACAGTTGTAGTTGTAGATTCGGTTGTAGTCGTAGATATAACAAGTGTAGTTGGCACAATCTCGGTTGTAGATACAGTAAGCGTGGTTGGTAAGGTTGTAGATACAGTTGTAGATACCGTTGCAGTTGTAGATACAATAAGTGTAGTTGGTACAGTTTCAGTTGTAAATACGGTTGTTGATACTGTTGCAGTTGTAGAAACTGTTGCTGTAGTAGATATTGTTTCCGTTGTAGATACAGTTGCAGTCGTTGATATGAAAATTGTAGTTGGTACAGTTTCAGTTGTAGACACAGTGAGTGTAGTAGGAACAGTAGCAATCGTAGTTATAGTGAGTGTAGTTGGTACAGTCTCAGTCGTAGGCACAGTAAGTGTGGTAGGTACTGTCAATGTTGTGGGCATTATTACTATCGAAGTTGCAGTGAGTGTAGTGGATACAACCAATGTAGTAGATACAGTGAGCGTGGTAGGCACAGTCGTTGTTGTAGATTCTGTGATGGTCGTTGGTATGAAAAATGTAGTAGACACAGTAAGTGTGGTCTGTTGCCCAGGAAGCGTAACAGTCGAAGCAGGGAGTAAGGAAGATACGGTCAGCGGTGTGGGTACGATTAGTGTTGTTTCCGTTCCGGGGATGGTAATGGTAATAGCCGGTAGCGTAGTAGGCACAGTCAGCGTTGTTTGAACTCCTGGAAGCGTGATAGTTGTTTTCTCAGTCAATGTAGTAGATAGTATCTGCGTTGTTTCTTCGCCAGGGAGAGTGATAGTAGTCGGCACCATCAAAGTTGTTCCAAGACCGGGTATAATGAGCGTAGTTGATATGACCTCTGTAATAGTCACTGTCGAAGCTGTTTCTGTGGTAGATATAGTCAAGGTTGTTGGCTCCGTCACTGTGGTAGTGGTAGAAAATGTTGATATAGACCCTTCACCAGGTAGTGTGATAGTTGTTGAGACGACGACTGTTGTTTCTACAACAGGCAGAGTGATGGTACTCGGGACAGTAACAGTTTTTACATCGCCAGACAAAGTAAGCGTGGTTGGTTGGGTTACGGTAACTTGTTGGCCAGGTAAGATTACAGTAGTTGGCACAGTAAACGTTATTTCTGCAACAGGAAGTGTGATGGTAGTGGGTAAAGTCACTGTAAGTTGCTGTCCGGGCAAAATTATTGTTGTCGGTTCTGTCAACGTTGTCTCTACTCCAGGGATCGTAACTGTGGTAAGTGAAGTTATAGTAGTAATCTTCCCTGCTCCTGGAATTGTGATTGTCGTGATATCTCCAGGAAGAGTGATTGTGGTCGGTACCGTCAAGGTTGTTGACTCGGCTGGTAGAGAAATCGTAGTTGGGATAGTCAATGTCGATATCTCTCCTACTCCTGGAATGGTGACCGTTGTCGTATTTCCAGGCAGGGAGATTGTAGTCGGTACGATCAACGTTGCTACCTCTCCTGCTCCAACAATTACTGTGGTAACGCTCCCAGGTAAGGTAATTGTTGTGGAGATACCAGGTAGAGTGACTGTTGTAACATCACCAGATAGAGCAACTGTGGTCGGAACGGTCAACGTTGATACTTGCCCTGCTCCTGGAATGGTGACTGTCGTCACATTTCCAGGTAACGTGATAGTAGTAACTTCTCCCGGTAGGGCAATTGTAGTTGGAACTGTCAGGGTTGTCACCGTCCCCGTACCAGGGATAATGAGTGTTGACACAGCTCCACTCACAGTCACTGTGATAACCTCACTTACTCCAGGAACGGTGAAAGTGGTCGGAACAACTTGTCCGGGAAGAGTGGTTGTAATAGGTACAACCACCGTAGTTATTACGTTAGTTCCAAGGACAGTAACTGTCGTAACTTGCCCTGGAAAGCTAACGGTAATTACACCACTCTCTCCTGGAACTGCGATAGTCGTTAAGCCACCAGGAATCGTGATTGTAGATAGAACCGGTTGTCCAGGTAGCGTAATCGTTGTTGGTACAGTCACTGTTGCAACCTGACTTGAGCCAGGGACTGTGAGTGTTGTTACTCGCTCGGGCAAAGTAACTGTGATTATACTTTCTTGTCCTGGGACTGTAATTGTTGTCACATTTCCTTGAATCGTAAGCGTTGTAGGTATGGCTGACCCAGGAATTGTGATTGTCGTAGGAAGAACTACTGTTGTTGGCACAATCACTGATGTAATGTGGCTAGCTCCTGGAATAGTAATCGTTGTAACACGTTCGGGCAAGCTAACAGTAATGACTCGCGTCTCGCCCGGCAGAGTTATTGATGTCACGTTTCCGGGTATCGTAATTGTAGTTGTTACGGCTTCTCCAGGTAAGATGATACCAGGTGACGCGGTTACTGTCGTGATTCCGCCAGATCCCGGTATGGTAACAGTCGTGGTATTTCCCGGAAGAGTGAAGGTAGTCGAAACTCCCCGACCCGGTAACACGACTGTAGTTGGTACAGTAATTGTCTTAATTCCCTTAGACCCTGGAACAGTCACGGTCATGCTCTTCCCAGGCAAGGTGAGTGTAATCGGGTTTCCATGTCCCGGTAGCACAATAGTTGTTGGCACAGTCACTGTTGTGGTTTGTCCAGAACCTGGGATAGTGATGGTGGTAGTATTTCCCGGCACAATAATCGTGGATGGACTTCCGTCCCAGGTTCTTGTTACGGTGGTTGAGAGCGTAATAGTCGTATGGGTTGCAGTAGGACAAGTAGTTGCGTCTTTTGGGATTTTAACGGTTACTGTGTAAGCGCTACCCACTGAATGGGTAGTTCTCGAGCTGGAGGGCACTGTTACCGTGCTGAATGATCGGCTAGATGAAGATAGTGGTCTTTTACTGGAACACGATGGCGTTATGATCGTGCTAAATGTCGATCCAGAGAAGTAAACGGGTCCATCGTTGCATGTGCCATAACCCTTTTGGCAGATTTCGAGAGCGCAGCAGTCGCGTGAGTTTCCACAGTATCTTTCAAGCAGTTAACAGTCAGTATAAAGAAGACTCCTGTAGAGAAAGATCACTATACCCATCTTTAGAACAACATGCTCCAAAAGCAGACCCACGGCATGTCAACCCAAAGTTGTGACCGCAACGGCCATTCCTAGAAATTTCGTAAGCAAAAACTGAATCAATGAGTGGTGTAAGTAGAAAAAGAAAAATGGGAAACATGTTCAAAGGTTTGGGCAAACCTCAGAAAAGAATGAAAACGCTTATTCTCTATGTTTTCTCAGAGGTGTCTTTCGAATGTATATGTTCTTTGTAAATGTTTGCTTGAAGTTATAGTTTGGTACGCTAATTCAACAAGCCAAAGGCTATCTATTAGAAAGTCGACATTCATGGCTAAAGCAATGCAACGTAGTGATAAAAGCTGGGAAACACATGACGTGGCTACCGTTAACAACGAACAAAAAGCAAAACATCTAGGCCGAGGATACAAACTGTATTTGCCATAGCCCCGAATAGATCTGGCATATGATCGTTTACTAGGGCCATGTAAGGGTGCCGCCACGATACGGGTACCTGCGCATTGTGCTTCATGGGGAAAAAGCAATGTATTAGTGTGCGTTCCTGAGCCGCTGATTGGTGAAATATGACCTCGTATCCGAATGATCAACAGCTTGCGAGCTGTGGCAACGCAGTAGATATACCTTACCCTGTGTATTTTAATCTTCATTTCTTTGTTTCGCCCACCCGAAAACGGGCATGTGCAAGCTAGTGTATCTGAGTGACTGTGCCACACAAATCATCGATCTGTCTCATGTCAACTATAACAAAGAAAATCTGAACGGCTATTCTTAGTCTCGAAGTTTATCGTAGTCCTTATAGATCAAGTCATCCCCACGGGGCTTCCGACCATATCATGCGAAAGCGATCGATTGTGGCGAAAGACAAATTACCAGAAGTCGTGGGATATATTTGCAGATTCTGGACTTTGTTGCATCAAAACGCTCTTTTCGCTTCATAATCGCTAGATTTTCAGTCTCGCTACGATCAAAACGTTCAGCACGCTATTCTTCACTTGCTCACGTGCCCGACGTGATTAACAATGACGCTAATATTTAGTAATATCCAGCCTCTCGCCTCTTTGAGAATCTACGGTGAGTGATGACGTTCCTCGCTGGTTATTTCTCTATACGATTTCAATTAGTACTAGCTAGTAAGTATATTTAAGTCACATGCTTTGATGGGTCTAGAATATAGGTTGTAAGAACACAGGTCTGAGTGGCGCAAACTGTATTCCTAATCGAAAAGATCAGGCCAATTTAAGCCTATTCTATTGTTACACAAAGGGCTGTAGATTTTACCTGTTGACGAGAGTGATTTCTGAAAATAATTGAAAGAGGTTTGGTAAAAGTGCAATGAAATTTATCAGCACATCACATAATCACTTAATCTACGTCGGACAGCAAATCCATAGTGCGGCATGTGCTACCCAAAAACAAACGACAAGCGTAAAACCCTCGCTCAAAAAACCATTCGATATCACAACATCGCCTTACTCTTGATCGAGAACACTTGTGTATACGCAAAGTGGTACGCTAATCGCGCTTACGAACTTCAATAGTTGGGCAGACTTTATGCACTGACTGCCATTTTTATACTACTTGCGTGTATGAAAACTCTGAAATGCGCTGACTCAGCTCATATTTTATCTGATTAATCTCGGCCTTGTCCTTGACTAGTATTACCTGTGGAAGGGCCGGTTTCGCTCTATAAATATGAATTATCACCTGTTAAAGCCCTCAAAGTCCGCGATTCAATGACAAGTCATGAATCTGGCAGACTGTATTTCCCGTCCATATCGGCCGAGTGATCTAACAACTATGATGCATTTTACAATTGCACTACTTTTATAATTGTTCCTTATCGAAATATATTAGGAAGGATTCGAATCTAGATTGTGGGTGTGAGTTGAAGCCGTTGATCACTAACCATTACATGAGTGTATTGAATGACATTAACTAGAAGCAAACGGATGCTTTGCTATCGAACCGCGCCCCCAAAATTGCAGCATATGGATTTACGGGAAAAAGAAAAACTGTACAATTAACGTTGGGGTCATGGCACGTGTTCTAATAGACATAAATATATGTTTGCTATTAATATGCAAGTTAAATTCACTCCCGGTTCTTATTCCTGAAGGTTGCACACCAACTTTCCTCGTCCACCTCTGTGAAACATTGCTCAGAGCACTAGTTCATCTGATGAATAATAGAATTTGTGTACAAAAACACCAAGTCAAATTACTTCGCAGAGAGAGTAAAATTCTCGTTAATATTCAGGCTAAATAATCTTTTCTGGCACTGCCATATGTCTCGTAGGACCAAAAATTAGACATTTGATCTTGTTAAAAATAACAGTACGATTGATTAATGTCATATAACGAGAAAGAAGCTATGATCATTAAACTATACAACAAGCTAAAGGGTTGGGTATTGGAAATTCGTTAACGTCAAATTATAAAATCTTGCTTTATATCCTCTACTTGGTCTTATGCGATACCAAACTTGCCTCGTCTGTATCGCTGTGGCTATGCTGCACTGTATATGACGTCTTCACTGTGATACCAATTTCTTGGTCCAAGTCTGGAGATTGAGGCGCACGAGAAGTGCTTGTTATTGCGACATTGGTGTTGCGAGATCTGTTGCTCTGACCAACATTTTTAAGCTCATTGCCGCTTCCGTAGTTGTAGTAGTTTTGCCGGCTGCGAGCTGAAGAGCCGCCGAGGATGGGGAAGAGCTTGACAAGGAGGAGGCGTAGTGTTGGCAGACAAGCACTAAGAGACTGTGGTCAGCGTTTGATTTAGAGATGTACGGTAATAGACCACTTACCACATAATACCCACACAGATCTCTATTGTGCTCCAGACTGAGACATCGTAGAATTCCCAACTCGCGTTGGACGATGCAGCGAAATGTACCAGAGCTTGGAGACGAAGGATGCTGACGATGGTGACGAACGTGCCGACGCAAAACATCAGTGCAACACCGACCTTCTTCTTCCAGTTTAGCTTCAAATCCCACAACTGCCAAAGGGGTATGCCGAGAATCCAAAAGTCCAAAGCAATACTGATACCGGCGTTCGACGCGGTGATAGCGTTAATATCAAGACATGAGCCGTGGTGAAGTCCATCCCACTTCTTCCAGAAGTAACTGATAGGTTGACACTGGAAGATTGCAACAATGACATAGGAGAATCCCCAAAGTGATGTGAATATGACAGTTCCCCACAACAAACGCTGAACACCAGCGCTGGGGAAAACACGAATGTAAAAGAATGTCAGCGAGAGCTTCAGAAGCATGACTTGCGTGAAGTACAACGAGGCCATGATATAGAAGAACTTGAGCATCTCAGTAATCTCCGAAGGCTCCAGTGTCCAGATATCTTGACCAAGACCATGCTTTACGGTGCCATATACGGTTATGACAGCACTTGGCAAGGCCGATAATAGAGTCGCGAGCACAGCCCAGTCGTCGTATCCAATGTCAAGCCTGGCAACCAAGATTTTGTATGCAAATCGAACGATGACGAAGGAGGAGGCCACGACGACCATAACGTTCGATATCACAACATATTCTTGCCCGCGATCGCGATGGGGTGCTCCACAGTTGGTTAAGCTGATGTTCTTTGTAGCTGCGCCAGAGGGTTAGCATGGGATTGTCGTGCGGCGGTCAGAGAATGCGCTCGTACCCAGTGATTCAGGAATTGTGCAGTTGGCAGCCACACAGTGTGAGACGGTAGTTTTGAAATGATCATTCGTGCAGATGCAGTGCTGGTCTGTTGGAGTGCATGTGTTTGTGGTACGAAAAGCACCAGCAAGACATTGTTGCTGGGTCAAGTCAGCGCTTGGGAATGAAAACCAAGGTTGAAAAGCACTTACGGCACACGCAGGAAGTTTGGACGCTGTCGTCCCTTGCGCCAATGTCGTCCAAGACAAACATGCCAGCCATAAAAAAAGAAACGTCCGAAAAGAAAAAATCATGATGGCGGTTGAGGGTTTGGAGATTCTCGGAACCTCACGCAAAGATGGGCTGCTTTCTGTGGACTTTGCCTCTACTTGCTGCACGATCGGCTCCGCGGTGGACCATACAGATTGAGCTACATAAAAGCGGAGTGCCACAGGGTGATGCGCGCAGGGGCAGCTTAAGCAGCAGGTAGACAGTGTATGCGATTCAGGAACATGCACCATGGCCCACAGCACCAGGCCCGCGATGGTACGACATTTCTAGCGCAAACCTTGTGCAAGCGTCCAGTGTGCCGGCAGCGGAACATTAAAGCCGTGTGCATGGCTCATCGGACAACATGTCACCACTGAAAGGGGTTTGTCATGTTCAAGACGACGCAGTAGGTGGTGTGGGCAATCCGTCCGGTGTGACAGACATTCGGCTAATGTAGCTTGCCGAGGTCTGTGCCGACACGTGTGGTGATGCGCAACATGTGGAATGTGCAGCGTGCAGAAGACGATCGCATGCATCTGGTTGCGATCAGCACCGTTTGGTCTTGCGCAAGAAGTCGGAGCATCTTGTATCGAGACAGTGGGACCTGCGACCCTGCAACTCCGTGCTCAGGGTCTGATGATTGCGAGAATCCTCCGCCTGTGCGTAGATATTGTCTCTGCATTGTCAACTGCCACATTCGCCGTCTTCTCCGTGGCCTGCCGTCTCTCCTTTGCAACCAGAACCCCGCCAAGACCGTCTACCCCATAGGTTCTGATTCGCTTGGTCCGAAACACGAGAGAACGTCGGCTCATGAGTCGCACCAGTCACTAGCTGTGAATCCCATTACCTCACAACCATTCCGAAGCGACGGGCTTTGTGGTTAGTGGAGCCGGTCGAGGGGTATCCGTCGTGTCCGCTTTCTAGCTTGGGAGCCGTCACTGTGGAGCCTTGGGCACTTGATTGGGTCGCTCGGCAAGGCAAGCCACCCTTCCATTTCAAGTCCACCCGCCGTCCATGCAAGGTCCCTGCGCACTCGGCCATTGATTGCCGCACAAGCTTGTCAAACGACTGTCGATGTTGGGAGACTATGAATTAGGCAGTGGAGTTCACTCGGCGATGTGTCCTACAAGAGAAAAACAGATGCGAAAAAAGCTGATCCCCGAGATTATCCCCATAATATTGGCCACAGTATTGGCCATGGTATTGGCCATGTCAAAGAAAGGAGACAGTGGCACAGCATTCCTGTCGAGCATATATGAAGGAAGATGCAGGTCCTGTTGTTGAGAGCATCACCTCCAGACAAGCTTTGATCCATCAAGATGAAGCTCGTTCTCATCGCAAAACTCATCTGGGCACTCTTCCTCGGAGGCGCAATAGGGAAAGATGAAAAGTGTCGCAACTTGCCGGGCGATGCTGATTGGCCGTCTCAAAATGCGTGGGCCAAGCTCAACACAACTGTTGGCGGAAAGCTTGTGGCGACTGTTCCCATCGGCTCACCATGCCATGATCCCACCTACGACGCCAGTGCTTGCGATGCGTTGAAGCAGCAGTGGCTGAACCCTCTGACACAGTAAGTGAAACTGCTCGAGCAGCAAAACCGACTAGGGAATTAACATCCATGGCAGTGTCCCGTCCTCGCATTCAATCATGCAGTCCTATTTCGCCAATCAGAGCTGCGATCCATTCTCCGATAGGGCCATTCCGTGCACTCTCGGCAACTATGTTTCCTATTCTGTAAAGGCTACCGAAGCCTGGGATGTCATTACTGCTCTCGAGTTTGCCAAGGCTGAGAACATCCGTGTCTTGGTTCGCAATACTGGCCATGACTTCCTTGGTCGCTCTACTGGAGCGGGTGCTCTGGCCATCTGGACTCAGGATCTCAAGAACATCTCCTTCACTGATTGGTCAGACAAGTATTACTCCGGCCCTGCAGTGACCGTTGGCGCTGGTGTGCTCGGCTACGAGGTTCTCGAGGCTGCAAATGCAAAGGGCCTCACTGTTGTTTCTGGTGAATGCGCTACTGTCGGTCTCGCTGGAGGCTTTATCCAAGGCGGGGGTCACTCTGCACTCAGCACAACCTTTGGTCTCGCTGCTGATCAAACCCTGGCCTTTGAAGTTGTCACAGCTGAGGGCGAGATTGTTACTGCCACTGCTACCGAGAACTCTGACCTGTACTGGGCGCTCAGCGGTGGCGGTGGCGGCACCTATGGTGTTGTCCTCTCCGTGACGGTGCGAGCGTTCCAAGCCAAGCAAGTGGGAGGTGCAGCCATGCAACTCCTGGCTGCCTCTACCACACCCGAGAAGTTCGCTGCTGCAACTGCCAAGTTCCACGAGCTCATGCCCGCAATGGTTGATGCAGGAGCTATGGTGGTGTTCCTCATCAACACTCAGTTCCTCGTACTCAAGCCCGTGACCGTCTGGGACTCGTCAGCCGCATATATCAAAGACGTCGTTCTTGCTCCATTTGCCAAGGCCCTGCAAGATATTGGTATCACTCCCCCTATTGTCTACAGCGAGCTATCCTACCGTGACCACTACGATCGCTACATGGGTCCCCTTCCACGCGGTAGCTACGAGGTCAACCGCTACCAATTTGGAGGACGTTTGATCCCACGCCACGTCCTGCAAAACAATACCGCAGAGTTAAAGAAAGTATACTCCAACCTGGCAGCAAGCGGTGTGCTTCTCGCTGGCAGTTCTGGAAACTTCCGCAAACCCGCCGGCGCTCCTGATAACGCGGTTCTGCCTGCTTGGAGAAACACAATCACTCAGTTGCAGCTTATCACTAACTGGAACTCCACCGCGCCGTGGGCCGATATGGTGGCAGCTCAGGACCAGATGACGAATGACTTCATGCCGAAGATCGAGGCCGTCACACCTGGTAGTGGCTCATACTTGAACGAGGCTGATTTCCATCAGAAGAACTGGCAGTCTACCTTCTTTGGAGGCAACTACAACAAGTTGAAGGCGATTAAGAAGAAGTACGATCCGCAAGACGTGTTCTATATCCTTAAGGGCGTTGGAAGCGAGGCGTGGAACGTGGCTGAGAACGGCAGAATGTGTCGTGCATAGAGGAAACTGAAGAAATTCTAACAATGTAAATATTTTGCCTAAGACTTTTAATTCAGATGTTAAATAATTATGGTGCTCATGACATAAGCTGCTTAGCTTCACCATTCGCCCAGAGTCAATGTGTGTAGTGAACGAGAGGGCGAGCTTACGATCTGAGGTTACGCAAGTCTATTCTCGGAGATTACTGCCCCAAACTCCGGCGCAAATCATTCTCACGTGTTGATAAGATAAGCTCGGACATCCCAATCGCGTCTCGAACTTTTTCCTACCAAACATCTACATCACAATGGCGGTACAAAGGACACAAAGAGGGCCTGAGAAGCGCAAAAGGAAGAGGAAGGCGCGCCTCGACAGTGCGTATGTTCTAATGGACTGTATAATTAAAATCTAATTGTTAATACAGTTTCGTCGTCTAGCGAAAGCGAAAGCGACAGCGATGTATCAACGAAGAAGACGGCAAAACCTACAGTAGCAGTGGCAGAGAAGCAGGTAGAGGTACAAAAAGCCAAGAATATCAATTGTCCAACGCTCATAGAAAATCAGGAATCGTCCTCCTCGCCAGAACCTATCCCCGTCCCCGTTGCACAGCCCGCGAAAAAAGACAAGAAAAAATCAAAGTCCAAGGAAGCGACAGTTCCTGCTCCCACACAGGAGGAGGACACGCCCATGCGCGACGTCGAACAGGAATCTTCGCCGGCGCCGGCGCAAACAGAAGCAGCAGTCGCAGTCGCGGCACCATCGAAATCTCAAGTTCAGCGCCGCGAAGAGGAATTCAATACAATATATCTGCGAAAGATCACAACGGAGCTGGCAGATGATCTGGACAAGGTGCGCGAGGCACAGGACTTCAAAGCGAGTAGCGTGCCGATGTTGATTCACGCGCTGAAGCAGGGCGGCAGTTTGTTTTCAGTAGAGGAAAAGAGGAGAGTCGTTGGAGCACTGGGGTCATGAGAAGAGAGGTTGCCTTAGACGGAGTATTTGGAGTTTGCGCAATGAGAAGATGATACAGGATGAAGTAATCTATATAAATTGCTGAAAGGCAGCTGCGCTATGCATTGAGATCTTCTGAGAATGCCAGGATATCTCCCACGGCGAATATCTACCTGTGCTCTGTTCAATATGTTTCCACTTCCAACGTTGATCGCCAGTCCAATTCAATCTGCCACGCCAACAGGTACGGGTGTCGAATGACAACCATGTCATGCGCCAGCTTCATCACCTTGTCCCTCTTCTCTGTTTTGCGACCCGCCGGTAGCACAAGTAGATTATCATATGCCCTTTCCAGCAGCTTCTCCTCATATTCCCTCCTCAGCTCATCATCGTTCGTCCAGTTGATAATCTCCTCATATATACCTTCCAATGGGCTCTTCTCGTAGATCTCGTTCTTGACTTCCTTTGTGGTGCCATCCAGTGTCGCGCCCAGGCGCGTCTTCCTCTCAGCAATCAATCTCTTGATGTCCTGCGATTCCTGTGTTTCGTGGATTTCGGCGATGCGCGTGAGCGTGTGGGAGGGCTGAGGAAGGCGGCCCTCGAGGTACGAGTAGACGGGTGAGGATGGTAGTTGGGTAGCGAGGGCGCGGGCGTACTGTGGTTTTGTGCCGTGGGCGCGGGCGTGGTCTACGAGCTTGTCGATTGCGGTTTGCGATTTGTGGGCGTCGTCGCTATGGAGTATCAGCCAGTTCCTCTTGCGATAATTGAACTTAGAAGCATACGCGTTCATGAATATCTCTGCAAGCTTGAGCCCTACAGCTGTGTTCTCATCTACTTTTGCGGAGCCCAATCGCTCGTACATGCCCCTCAGTCCTAGCCAGGCCTGCGCGTCGTCGGGCTTGATCTTTGTCGCATCGTCATATGCCTTGGCTGCCTCGTCTATCCTGCTCTGCGCGTCATTTGCGCGCCCCAAAAATAGCTTCGCAAAGTAGTTGTTGGGGTCTTTCTCCAGCACCGCGTTCGCTTGTCCCTTGGCCTCGTCCCAATTCTTCGAGTCAATGGCAGCCTTGGCAGCTTTAAGCGCTGATTTTGTCGACATTATGTTGTTGCAAGGTTATAAGAAGAGAAGGTGCCGTCACTACGACGGAGACTCGGGGCTATTAATGTGCCATTGGAAGGTGAGACGCAGTTTGGAGGGGTGTGGTGGCATCTCGAAAGATCAATCAATGACGTGCACTAGCGCGGGACTTTTAATGCAGCCCTACAGAAACACAAACATCGCAACGTCAACCATCTTGTTGTATCGCCTGCTAGTGCCGTGTCACTCTTTTGCACCCCTGCTCGATCGCCCTCACGTTCTGAGGCCATCTACTAGAGCTTCCACGAAAGCTCACGCTGAGCTTCACACGTATCAATCAGAGCTTCCCCCGCCGCAGCCATGGCGTCACATGCGGACAGTGCACACGACCTGCTCGACCTCGACATATCGACATTACGCCAATTTGTTGAGTTCTTTCCCACAGAGGGTCTTGCCAAGGTGATTATAGGATATCTGAGTAGTGGCGTGTCCAAGTACCCGCTTGCAGAAGATTCAGAAGATGAGCCATCCTCGTCAGATACGAGCGAGGGTGGAATAGCATTGAGCCCAGATGTTCCTGTTTCTCAAGAAGACTGTTTGATCTTGATGACTGTACGTCCCCGTGTTAATTCCTAGCTCAACGAGGTATTGTTCTGGTCAGCTGACAGTAGTCAAGGAAGGTATCCTCGAAGCCAGGAAGTCTCCACTTGCGCATGTTCTACTTGGAGATTACTATCTCTCATTGGAAGAGTACGAGAGCGCTGTTGAATGCACTCGGAAAGGCTTGAAGCTCGCAGTTGCTGAAGCAAAAAAGGCCGATCTGTCATTCCAAAGGTAATGAGCTTGATAACCCAAACAATTCACAATATTGACGAAAGCAGAACACTAGATGCGCTAAGCAGTACTCTAGCTACAGCCTTGGTGTACTACCAGGCGCCTAAAAATCATCCAGAAGCCAAGGAAATTTTTCAGTCGATACTCAAACGCAAGCCGCAATTCACTGCAGCGCTCATTGGACTTGGATTGATCCTGGAAGAAGAGGAAGAGTATGAGAAAGCACATGAGTTTCTTGATCAAGCTTTGAAGCAAGATACTTCAAACGGTCGCATTGGCGCAGAGGCTGCATGGTGTAAAGCGCTGAGCGGCGATTACCAGACTGGACTAGACAGGCTGGAAGGGTACCTAGACTATCCGCAGCTGGACGCCTCCAAACAACGTGGCAGAGAACTCAGAGCACAAACACTCTATAGGATTGGTGTTTGCATATGGGAACTCGACTCATCCAAGACTGCAAGGAAAAGTCGTCAGGGAGCTTATGCAAAGCTTCTCGCTGCCATCAAGGCAAACCCGAACTATGCGCCTGCCTATACGCTTCTTGGCATTTTCTATGAAGACTACAACAAGGATCGGAAGCGTGCTAGGCAGTGTTTCCAGAAGGCTTTCGAGCTTTCTCCATCCGAGATTGTTGCAGCAGAGCGCTTAGCAAGGCTCTTCGCAAACCAAGGCGAATGGGATATTGTCGAAGCAGTTTCCCAACGAGTAGTCGATTCAGGCAAAGCTCGGCAGGTACCAGGCTCTAAGAGAAAGGGTGTGAGCTGGCCATTCTCATCGCTTGGCGTTGTCCAAATGAACAAGCAAGAGTATCAAAAGAGTGTCGTGTCGTTCCTATCTGCACTTCGCATTAGCCCAGACGACTACTACTCGTACGTTGGTCTTGGCGAAAGCTACCATAACTCCGGACGATACAATTCTGCATCACGCGCATTCAACTATGCAGAGAACCCCACCGATGGTGTTGTACTTAAGAAGACAGATGACGAAAGTTGGTTCACAAAATACATGCTGGCGAATGTCAACCGCGAGCTTAGCGAGTACAACGCAGCACTGGAAGGGTATGAAGCAGTGCTGTCAAAAAGGCCAAAGGAGTTTGGTGTTTCAATCGCTCTCCTTCAAACACTTGTCGAGAAAGGCTGGCATTGTATTGAAACCGGGTTCTTTGGAGAAGCGGTCGACAGCAGCGTCAGGGCTATCGAAGTGGCTGTGACAATTGTCGACTACAAGCCTGATGCCTTCAATTTGTGGAAGGCAGTGGGTGATGCATGCAGCCTGTTTAGTTGGACCCAGGAGAAGCTGAGCAAATTTCCCGTGGATAACGTGGAAAAACTGTTGCGCAGCGACTCAGATGTTGGTGTCGATTTTGATGCTGAAAAGGATATCGATGGTATTGGGAAGGATGACCTCGCAACCTTCTCTTCAGACAACGTGTCCTGTCTAACCAAAGTACTGAAAGGTTCGATTCTGGCTCAAAAGCGGGCGATCGCCAGCTGTGTCAACGACATCCACGCGCAGGCCGTAGCTTGGTATAATCTTGGCTGGACTGAGTACCGCGCTCATGTCTGTCTTGAGCAAGAAGTTCATGATGACCGAAAACTCACCACTTACCTCCGGGCAGCAATGAGATGCTTCAAGCGCGCCATCGAGCTCGAAGCAGGAAACGCCGAGTTTTGGAACTCACTTGGTGTAATCACAACAACATTAAATCCAAAGGTTGCCCAGCATGCATTTGTTCGTTCTCTACATCTCAGCGATCGGAATGTGCACACTTGGACGAATTTAGGGGCACTCTACTTGCTCCAGAATGACCACGAACTCGCCCATGTAGCGTTTTCACGTGCGCAGTCACAGGATCCTGACTATGCTCTGGCTTGGGTTGGAGAGGGTATTGTTGCACTTCTATTTGGCGATGCTAAGGAAGCATTATCTCACTTCACGCACGCCTTCGAACTTTCGGATTCCTCGTTATTGCTCACCAAGCGGCAGTACGCAGTGTCATCGTTTGACTTCCTGGTGTCTTCTTCTTCCGCGTCAAGCGACATCACAAATCTCATCCAGCCTTTGTTTGCTCTCCAGCAACTCAATTACCAAGCTCCATACGACTTGCCGCATAAGCATCTAGCTGCGCTGTTCTTGGAGCGCGTGGGAAATCCCGAGGCTGCTGTCACCGCTCTACAAAGCATTTCCGAAAGTGCAGAGCAAGAGTATGAAAGGACTGAGTCATTGCCTGCGCTTGCTCGAGTTGTGCAAGCCAAAAGCGACCTTGCCCGTAACCTTCTCGCCGCCGGATCCAACGACGACGCAATTGAAGAAGCGGAAACAGCACTCGATCTTATTTCCGAGTTTGACAGTGATTCACATCAATCCGCGTTGTCTGCCGATCAATTAGAAAAAGTCAAACTCTCGGCACGACTCACAGCGGGCCTTGCGCACTACTTTAGCGGCACTCTTGACGCAGCAATACCGTATTTCCGCACGTCCCTTGAGGCTACAAGTTCAAACCCAGATATCATCTGTCTTCTCGCAGAGGTTCTCTGGGCAAAGGGAGGTGAGGACGAGAAGCAAGTTGCCCGCGATCAACTGTTCACTGCAATTGAGAAACACGAAGGACACGTCGGTCTTTTGACCCTCATCGGAGCCATGACGGTGCTTGACGACGATTTGGAAACCATGGAAGCCATCAAAGACGATCTTGATCGCCTGCGAACAGACAAAAGAATTAGTGATGAGCAGCTCGCACGTGTGGAGAAGGTTATTGAGGCGATCTCAATTAGTCTCGGCGGGGAGGGACAGGCGATCGACACGGCTAGAAGGAGTATCATGCTTGCACCCTGGAAACATACTGGTTGGGCGGAACTCGCCGATGCGGTCGGTGGCGACGAGTTTGCTAGCACGCTAGCAAAAGAAACCGCGATGCGGAACGCACCGCCCAACGGATCGCTGGGTGCAATTGGCTTAGCGGGTGCATTGGCTAAGACGGGAGATGTGCGGGATGCGCAAAGAGCGATTTTCACTGCGCCGTGGTGTAAGGAGGGGTGGACAGGATTGGTGGCTTGTGTAGACGGACCTTGATCGACAAGCAGAGGAACATGACACTTACAAAAACGTAATTAACCATATTTAAGATCATTTTGACTCTTGAATAAAGCTGTTCCGTATCGAGATAATAGAGACTGGAGATGTTCTCATCATCGCTTTGCCGTATCTCTAGGAGTTGGCTCATATTCTCGGTCGGTCTAATAGCTCGTGTACTTGAACGAAAACTTATCCAGAGATTTGGAAATATCGAAAGTGCGTTCACGAAAAAGTAATTCTAGGGTAAAAACTTCACGTTTTGCCTCATAGCTAGTCCAAAGCTGTAGGTGCACCTAGTAAAGGTGCTTAGTTGTGACTCTGCAGTGCCCACATAACAACTTGTGTGCCGGCTTCTTCACTGTCGCACTGTCAACCCCGAATAAAGTGAGAATGGTTTTACTTTATCAAATGAGTGATGTAGATGGTCAGCTTGACTATGTACAACTGAATGAATTATGTAGACGTTCTGCGGCTGAAAAACACACCAATCAGAAACTGTTGAGAACAACAAAAATGGATCATTTGTGGTCGAAATGCCAATGGTATTTCGGAGAGCTCATCGAAGCGACGAGGAGACTTTGAACTTTTGGAAACAAATCCAACGCTTACATGGTCATATTTATAGTTGGTAAAGTTTGTGCAAGATCTAAAAGAATGATTGATAACTTTCAGAATTAGTCATTTGAACCGACATTGATTAACTGGACAGCACGCTCGTCACAGCAATAGAAACGCATAAAACGGAAAAAAAACATAGATTTCAAATATCTGTGATAGTGATTTCTTAGACATCATTCATATCTTTTCTATCCTGCCTGCCATTCATTCACGCTTTCTACCATAAAGCAGTTCTAGTCGGTCGCCATGCGTAAATATAACAGGGTCACCAACGGCATAGCTAGGGAGCACCTTTACCTGGGTAAGGGTCCTTTGCTTAACGACATAGTCACAAACGCAAAGTCTACCCATCGACTTCCTGTCAGGATCATTAACCAACCCATATACGACCCACATTTTACCTCTCCACATGGTAGCAGATATTCCTCCTCGTGTTACATGTCCGCTGAGAGTGTAGTCCTCAATACTTGGTTGCATATTTTGTATTTGCTCCCAACGTAGAACGGCGACGCGAATGTTGTAGTTTTTGTCAGTGTAGAAGAGATACACTGCATTGTCGTATACACAGACTGCCGGAGGCTGCAAGGCCGCAGCCCACGCTTGGATCCTGGCGCCTCCTCTCCAAGCGCCGTCAGTTCGCTTCTCCCACCAGAAGTTCCCGTCATCGCCATAGTGAATGCAGATGACGGCATCATTGATAACACAGACTGCTGGGGCCATACTGGTCTGAATATGTGTAAAAATGTGCTGATTCCAGACGGACGTTGGAGTTTTTCGATGTAGCACAAATATATGTTTGTCACCTCCTCGATAAATTATATGTGTACCTTCCGAATTGATGGCAAGTTCTAGTCTCCTTGAGGTGGTATCACCACTAATTACCGGCAAATTGTCTATGGGGCCAGTAACAAGATCGTTGGTGAACAAAATTCGCCGATCGCTTCGCCGGGCCCACGCATACCGCGCTTGGCCGGAGCCATCAATGGCTGCAGCAAAGAAAGCTTCTGCTTGAAAATTCTCAGCTGTATTCCAGGACTGAATGTTGTTTGAGCAAATGAGGCGTGACAAACGGCCGGTCTCTATGTCGCCGTTCTGCGGAACGCGTTTGATGTACAGCTCGTGCTTGCCCCCGCCTCCTCCATCGAACATGACAGGTAGCTCATATTTGATGTTGGCTGAGTATAATTGATTGAGAGCTGGAAGGTTCCAAGCTAAGAAAACTTCTTTGACTTTGTCGTCATCATTTGTTATCAATGAGAGGAATTCGGAGATGAACGCAGATACAAGTTCTACCCACATGAGAATTTCCTCTCGTTGGCTGAAGCCCGGAAGCTGACCTATCAGCTCATTCCACACGTCGTCGCCTACATCAATGGACATCTCAGCACTCTTCTGGGAGATAAGACGACAAACTTTAATCAACTTCTGGTACCATCCATCGCGGCTGTGATCGGCTTCCCAGCACACAATATGCGCAGCCAGTACACGGTTTACCCTTCCATTAAACAAAACAATACCTGAGCTAAGGTCATACCAGTTGCCGCTTTTAACGGAGCCAGTTTCTCCTGTCACCTGGCGGTCTGTGAGCTGATCGTTAGTGTCAGCACCGGCGGCCAGAGACCAGTAGATCTCATCTTTTCCCAATTCTCCTGATCTCTTATGACAATAAAAGCAAAAAGGTTCAAGCCGGACAAGATTGCTGTCAGCTGGTCGGCCAAGAACAGTGGCCGCATCCGTAACAGAGGTCTCAGGCTCATCGCTCCAGTAGACGACTGTGGAGCGACCCGTTTCTATAGCCGCGGCACTGAAAGTCTCGTCGCTCGTGCCAAATCCTCCGTCTTTTACTGGATCGATCATCTTGGAATTTGACTGAGAACTTTTGCCCAGAGAATATGTGGCAAAATCCTTCTGGAAGTGCTCCTTGGTGTATGGCTCGTCGTTACCGAGCGCCAGGACCGACGGCGTCAGCCACCCGGACGTAGAGTCCGAGTTTTTGTTTCGGACTCTAGCAGTTGATACTGCCTCTATGTAGGCGTCAAGCTCCTCTTCTTCTTCTACAATCTGATCATAGAGACCCATTGTGAAAGTCTCAATGGGAGTGAGTGTTTTCCCACTGCGCTGGCGGCCAAGCGCGTGCAGTGCAATGGATGAGAAGATGGAACTGCCTGGTTGTATCGAAGCAGCTCGCGAATTGGTACCTTGAAGACCAGATCGGAGCCGATCGAGGCAGTGTTGTCGCATGGTGTCAGTCGACATCTTCGGCTTTAAGCTTAACTCTCTTAGAGTGGATGCGATGTACGAAGAATTAAACGATGCAAGCAGGTGTCCTTGGATATTGGACTGAAGTTGGGATGAAAGAAGTCAATTAGAAGGATAGTTCCACGTATTTATATAAAACTTCAGACTTTCAAACAAGTGGTTAGGAGTATAGTTAGTTCATCGGAGTGTCTCCTTCTCTTTCCTCATAGTTAGCTCGTGGCGTTTTGATGTTTTCTTTTTTGCCAATTGCATGCATATATTGCACAGCATCACTGTTTAAAAATACATTTTTCATTCGAGGTTCCACGCACCTATCGAGATTTCATCACTAAAAGTTCGCTGGAATACACATATCATTTGATCCTACCATGTCAGAGTTCCAGCCAATAAAATTACTATTCACCCACATAGCCCTCTAGCCTTGAGGTTTTATGAAGAGTTGTTTTAGATCAAGAGCGTATTTACCCCACATCAGACATGCTGGTGGTGCGCGAATTGGCAAGGGTAATGTCGTCGAATACATCATAACTTCCACGTGGCTGAACTCTTGAAAACAGACAACAAATGATTTTTAAGATCTCATCTCTAAGACGAGTACTAGAATTAGGTAAACATACTTCCGTGAAATCACCGAGACCTTGGCAGGCAGTAAGCTAGAGTAGGTAGAGTAGTCATGAGACACTTCACAGGATTTTAAAGCGACAAGAAGGCCCGTTCAGATTTGCTCCTCCCGACAAGTCTATTCTTAAAACAACGCCACAGTTTCTCGATGAGATTCCCATCTCTAAGCGGACGATATCCTTGCCTTTAGTAACAGTTAGCTTGCGGGGTAGAAGTCTTCCTGCAACTGCCCCGCCAAAAGCAATTATGTGATTTTGTCTGGTAAGTTTTCGCTGACAAAGAAACATGCGCATTAGCAAGTAGCAGCAAGATAGAACAATGTGTTAGCTTAATATAATACAACTTTTTGTAAAAGTTGCCTTAGTACAATCTATTAATTCTGTTCTTGCATTTAAAGAGGACGTTCGCAGTACCTGTTAAAAGAAGTTGCTACGTGTAGTTTATTTAATAGTTGGACTAGCCTCGTACTGAAGCGGAAGCAGGACGGATCGTCCCAGACCAGACCAGATAAGCGGCGGGTCGCGTCACCCAGCGATGGTGGCGTGAATGACAGTGCATGCTAACTACTGCAACCGCGATATATATCTGTCATTATTCGGATCGAGAATCTTATGGTGGATGACGTGGCTAACTTGAGTTAAAATTTAAAAATTTAATTGTAAGTGGGTTCGCTCTGACAGAGGCTGGGCTGGAATAATGGCAAGGCATGACTGCCAATTCATGAAATTGGAAGGCCAGAACAGTCAATTGGAATAATTTTATTATATTTATAATCAAAGTAAATATTCATGTCTAGAAATTCCACCTATTTCTGAGTACGAGGAGAAAAGCGTTTAGGCGGCACAGAACAAAGCCAGCAAAAATCGTAGAGATGTACTCTCACAGAATCTTCATCATAATCATCACCACCAATACCTCTCCTTTCTTTCCAATCTCCTTTCTATATGAACCTATCACTGGTACAAAGCCTCCATGCGCATCGTCACGTACTCCCACGCCGTGACAGGCTCATACAACTTCGATCTAGGATCATCTTTATTCCAACATCCCAGCAACGTATCAATAACAGTGTCCATATCTGCAGTGGCAAAAAACGGGATAGAATATCGCGCCGACAAAACCTCTTGACCCATGCTCCATTCCCCTTCTTCCCGCTCATTCCCACTTGCAATCAACTTACCACCTTCTTTGTTCCCCTTTGCCCCAGGCTCCCCCACCCTATGCACACAACTCCTCCACCGCCTATTATTCTGTGAACCACAGCAGTTAAGGATAGGTAGTATATTGGATGTGAAAAGATTGATTAAGCAAATCTACGAGGTGTTCAATCGAGTATATATACAATGTGAGACAGCTAATGTGTGGAGTCACGTGATTGTTAACATACTCCACCTCTCCATCGATTCCCTCACATTTACCAGCACCGCGCCCTCCACAGGAAACGCCCTTTTCCAACCGCCACCTCTCTCCTCTTTTAGTATAGTTATATGATTAAAGAGGTGCACAAACTTAGTAGGGTGCGTAACTTGCTTATATACGCAGCTTGTTTGTAAAGCACGTTATGAGTGAAATATACAGGTATCTGAGCACGCTACTGCTAGCAAATGTATGCTAAGAGTAGCTGAATCTGCTTACATGCTGAATAAGTTCTAAAGATCTTGTGTTGTCCGATCGGCACAACTATAGGAAAGCACAATCTTCACCTTAAATTAACTTTTCAAGCCCTGTTTTATGATTCCGGACGTCTTGACTTCTATTTTAGCCTTTTGAGCTCTTAATTAATGTGTAATGTCGCGATTAGACAGATGGGGTACAGGTGGAGAGGCCAAAAATCACATTCACAGAATGATCAGTAGCATACTCAACACTCAACATTAAATTATCGGAGGCTAATTTGCTTAAGAAAGAACGTCTGCAGAATCAAAGTGTATTCATAATCAACTCACACAGTTGATGTGGCGCGACCCCGAAGGTCTGTATGGAAAAGTATCTCGCCACACAGGGTGTCTCGCTACGCAGGGATGGACGTTACACTATGATTTTTCATTGCAAACTGAAGATTTTGGAGTCTCACGCTCGAAGACTTTGTAAGGTATGGAAAACAAAGCATCTTGTTTTGGTGGTTTAGAACGCTTATAAGGTAAATTCAATTGTAATTTTCTATGTAAGGACTATCTAGAGCATGAGAGCAGCGAGACTTAATATAAATTGGAGGACAGCGACGGTTTGATTGTTTCCGGTGCTGATGAATGCAGACGGCGTCACTACTGTAGTGGGGCTACCAAAGGTTGAGCTAAGATTCGACGACGAAGTAGTTGTTCCGGTTGAGCTTGTAAAGAAGGAGCTGGTAAGGTAGGAGCGTGTAATAGTCGAGTGGCATTTCGAGAGGGCGTCGGGGTGAGATTGTGTCGAATGATTGGCAGCCGATAGTGCATTCTGCACAAATTGATTGTGAGCTCCCCTAGCGTTCAAACTGGACACCATTCCAGATTCACAATGAGAATGATTAAGTGTCTGAGAGCAGAAAAACCACTGCGGCTCCTAAGTAGCAACTTCGTACTGCACGACAAATTTCCCGCCGATATTTGTAGGGTTGGACCGTTGAAATTCAGTGCCAAATATCCCGTTCTTTACACACGGATGCGTGAAGTTGCTCTGTGTCAGAGTGTGATTGAGTGTGAGAAAATTGAACGAGACAGTGGATCCAACTGTAATTTTGATTGATATTGGTGAAAACCTCACTTCTCCATCGGCACCAACAGTGACACTAGCAGTTGGACGCGAGGTATAAGCCGCGGTTTTAGAGATATTGTTACAAGTCGGAGTCGGTTCTGGAGATGGGGATATGAGTGGCATCCACCCGCTTGAGCTAGAAAAACAAGAAGTCATATTGGCCGCGGGCATAGAGGTATTTTGAAATGAATTTGTCATTGTCCATGCTCTTACTAAGAAGTAAGGCAAAGCGATAATGAGGAGCGCCAAAGTGAATAAGGAAGCCATATCAATTGACAAGTCATTGTTCCCTGAACCCTTGTTTATAAAAGTGTATCTCTCCTCAGAAACAGGACACGGGAGTTGTGCATCTGCGAACGGTTTTGGAGAGCTACGGGTTTGCGTAAAACCAGTGCGCGGAATTCAAGAATGTGTAATCAGTAATCGGGATGACGTTTTGAGACTTCTATTAGCATATAAAACCATGACGATCTGGGCATTTACCTAGAGACAGAAAACCACGATTATTCTAGAACCCAACCCAACAATAACTAATCACCAAATGAGCGAGCTTGATCGAAATGTCTTCAACGGCGGTTGTTCCCACGAACCCAAGTCAAGTGAAATCACTCAAACGGAAGGGTTACGAGCTACCCCCAACCTCAGGCAAGCCTCACGATCCGAAAGTAAAACCATTTCAGCAAAAACCAGTCTGCGGCGAATCAGGAGCCTCCTTTCCAGAATTTCAGCAACGTGGGATATCCAACCCTCCCCGCACCAATTGAATCAATAGGTTCAACTCACGCTGAATCCGATGCGAACCTCAAAGAAACCGATGACGAGGGTGAAGATCAGCTGGATAAACGAAAAAGAGAAGCCTTGTTGAATGAGGGTGCCAAGGGACTGTCAGAGATACGCCAAACTCGTGCTCATGCTGAAGTACCCGACAAAATCAAGAAACTTCATCGAGAATTGGCAGGCTTTGTGCGCCAATGGTGGAAAGGGGGAAAAGATTCCCAACTCGCATCAACACTCTATCAAGAATATCAATGAGAAAATCAAGAAAAAGCTGCCAAGAACTTGCAAACGAAGAATTTGAACAGGTCTTCCAGAACGAGTTCAAGCAGCAACTAGAGAGAGTGTGTGTTAGCAAAGAAGAGTTCTATGATTTTAAAAATGCGTTCTGGAGCTACTATGGATCACAACAACAGAAAAAAGGAGAGGGCATCCAAGATTAAAACGACCAATTTCGAGTTTCCAATAGACTAGATTGGGTTGTAATTATAATTGTCATGTGTGTGGACAACTCTCATGCCACATGCCCCTCTAGCCGCCAAATCAACCACGCCGACCACGCAAATGGCACCGCCGCCAGCCTCAACAGCCATACCGCGTCGCGTCCGACGTCGAGCAGATTCAAGCCCGCCAGCACCACGGCGCAAACCAGCGCGCTAGCAACTTGCGGGAGCGAAATAGCCATATTGTGCAAGCCCTGGACGCCCGCCACGCCGGTACGCACCTCGGCAAGTTCGGTGTTGATCAGTGCGAACGGAACCCACATGGTCACGGCCTGGGTTGCGCCGATGAGGGAGAGGAGGATGAGGGAGGCTGTCGAGGTTTGAAAGGGGATTGTGAGGACGAGGGAGGTGGCTGCGAGGAGCTGGGAGAACAACCAGAGGCGCCTGAGGTTGCGGGTGTGGTGAGAGAGGAGGGTCAGGAAGAGAGTGGATACAAGGGTTCCTATGGAGATGGAGAGGGATGCATAGAGGGGGTAGGGTTTTGCGTGGGTTTCTGGCGAGGGTTCGAGGTTGGGGGTTTGGAGGAATTCAGAGAGTGCAGGGAGATGTTAGTTTTGATAGAAACGAAACGGGATATGTACAGTGGGGGGATTACCTGTTTCGTAAGCATACCTAAAGGTTTGTGTTAGTTGATGCACTGATGCGAGCAAGTGATGACCTACGTAGACATGTAATACAAGACCGGAAACCACCCAAACCACGCAACAAGCTGCACGCTGCACACCTTGGCTGTCAGCGGCGGCAGCCGTCTCCAGCGCCGCACCAGCTCGCCCGGCAGACACATGGTGTAGACCCGCCCGATGGCAGACGCGGACTGCTGGCGGAGAGGCGGCTTGGCATCATCGGGCGGAACAAAGCAGCAGACCAGCCCAACCGTAGCAGCGGAGCAGATGGCCGCGACGCACGCCAGCATGCGGAACGTGACTACGGGGTCCATTTCTGGGGACTGTGTAGTCAAGATGAAGCCGACGGTAGAGAGCACGACGGATCCGAGAACGTTCCAGCGCATAGACCAGGCGGCGGCGGCAGCTTGTTGAGACGGCGGACAGGCGTCGACGACGATGGCACGCACGCCGACTGAGTAGGCCGTTAGTGCAAACAAGATAATCACCAGGCACGCGACGGCGAGTGCGCGCGGCTGCCAGGGCTTTGCTGTCGGCATGTCGGTGAAAGGCGCCGTGAGCTCCGAGGCAGAGGCCATGAGCAGGGCCGAGATGACTGTGGTGAGTGCGCCGGCCATCATGACGGGTTTCCGCCGCCCAAGCGGGTGGTGAAGCTCGTCACTCAGCTGGCCCATTATCGGTTGGATGAAGGCGCCAAAGATGGGACCTAGAGCCCAGGTCACCGATATGGACGAAGGTGTCATGCCCAGGGAGCCGAGGTACGGCTGCTTCTTTGTCAGTTGACTGAAATTATGATGACGATGATGGTGGTGGTGATAATGGGGGAAGAATGGGTGACAGACCGTGCCACTGGATTGTAGTAGGAACCAGCAGACTTGGAGCCCGAGGCTGGGACATGTTACGAGGAGTAGGCCGCGTGTGGATAGTCGTTCGGGTGGTTTTAGCTGGTAGGACTCGTCGAGCTCAAATGACAGCTGTTCATCTTCTTCCGAGGCCATTCCGTGTTGGATGCAAAGTGCCTTTTACAGTCATTGTGATTGTTTGTTGGATATATACCGCGTCTTTCTATGCCCCTTGTTCTTCATCATGCCATGATTGCTTGGCCCTTGTGGCATTTCTTGTTTAATTACTGCGATTATCCGGTAGGCTCCTCTTTTACTGGTAGTTACTTTTCTTACTAATCAATCTACATCTACATCTGCACTACAATCTTCTCGCCAGATATCTTCTTGTCCCGAATCAGCTCCATCCCCGCCATAATCGCCTCAAACCCACCTTCTAGCACCCTTAGGGGATGATTCTTGAGCTTTCCCTCAGCAACTAGCTTCTCTGCCACATCCCAAAGCCTCACCCCGAATTCTTTCAGTTCTTCATCTGCTTCACTTCCATACGGCGCCGGCCACGTACAGCCCTCGCCAAATACCCTCGGACCGACAGTAAAGTTGCACTTGACCACCTTGCGCGTAGCTGCATGCTCCTGCCACGGGTCCAACGAGACGTATTTGCCGCCTGCACGCCCGATAGCCGCGAAGCAGAGGATAGTCGACTCAACGCTAGTAATGCAGTCGAGAGCGTATGCTAGGTTGTTTTTTGTGTAGGATCTCTGTGTGATTGTAAGTATTTTTTTTCTAGTTGCAACTGCGGACGGGTAGCCAAAGAGGGTAATGAAAAAAAAAACTACTACTTACAATTTTCTGCGCACACTCCTTGTCATGCCTGTCAAAAACCTCCTCAGCACCGTTACTCCTTGCCAGGGCAAAGTTCTTGGGTGAGCACACCGCAATTGGAATCAACCCAGACCTAGATCCCCATCAGTCAGCACAGTCCAGCCCAAACGTGAATCCCCAATGGCTGTCAAGACTTACAACTTCAAGAGCTGGATAGCAATCGTAGCAGTAGCCGTACTCCCGCCATACACCAAAACATGCCTGCCCTTTTCTTCCGGCTGATCCGGTAGCGGTAAACCCAGCAGCTTCAGCGCCAGACCGGCAGTGCACAGTCCCACAGGTAGACTCGCAGCAGCTTCATAACTCCACGCGTCGGGGATCTTCATCCACATGCGGCCGCGAGTCACGTTGTAGTTGGCAAACGCCCCACGCTCCGGACTCGCTTTGAAGAGCTCGTTCTGCGCGCCGCACACGCGGTCGCCTATCTGCACGTTGGTCACATCTGCCCCGATGGCAATCACCTCGCCTGCAAAGTCTGCGCCAAGGATTGCGTAGGGGAGAGCAAACGGCCCGCGCATTTTAGTGTCGCTGGGGTTGACGCCAACGGCATGTACGCGGACGAGGACTTGGTCTGGCGGCAGGGAGGGGAATGGGCAGTCGCTGCGGACGATGACGTTGTCGTGGTCGTCGACAACCAGACCCAGTTGGGTGGTGGGTGGTGTAAACGGGCTAGTCATTCTGGCAAGGAGTGACAAGGACGATGAGGAGAAGATTGGATGTGGTTTGGGCTAGAGATCAATTGGTTCAACGCAACAATGTTGTAATAAAAATGCTTTTATTTATATCACGTAGAGGCGGTGAGGCTTCTAAAGCAATGCAAAGCCGCACGTTCTCGCATGCATGAGCGTTACTGCAGAGACAGCGAGCGCCGAGAGATTGGTGGGTTGATCCCAGATAGATGAGAGATGGGTGGATTGGGGAGATGGTGGTGGTGCTTTCTGGACTCGGGGGAGTGGTATTGTTGCAGTTGGTAGGCCGGAGTTGTAGTGCTCCACATGCGACACTGTAATTAGGGCACAGACTTAAGCTAATGATTTAATCGTGTAGCCAAGACGCTACGGAGTTGTCCTCCGCAGCGTGTAGGGCCCTTGTAGATGAAGCGTATTAGCATTGGCCAATTTCATATACTACAATACGCTTAACCCAATCTGGCAATTTTTCCATCTCCAGATAACCATGGCGGGGATCACTGTATCGGGCCGAAAGTAGTGTACATACGTATAAAACTTGCCGTGCTAATAGACTGTAATCTAGCAGATTAAGCTTTTTCTCTTAATGACCCTTGAAATAATACCCGGCGCGGGCCGAATCTAGTATGCAGAAGTTCATTTACAAGGGCCCCCCTTGTGTTCGCCACGTCACGTTACAGAAGGAATGCCGCCGTACCTACGAACCGACGTAGCTACCCCTGTAGCCGCGAAGCTGATCCGTTCCGTATCAGTAGAAACGGTAGACCCTAACTAATACCAATCGGAACGTCTGTGCCCTAGTTACGACCTCACTTATCACCATGTACGGTCTGACCTAACAATTGCCGTAAGGGCTAAGACGTGAGGTTGTAGTCGGTATGCGATTGATTAACTTGAATGTAACCAACCAATGTATTTAGTCCGGTCCCATCACTAGGAAGTCCAGCCATACGCAATCCCCTCGTAAACTGTCACACGACACCGGGAAACCACGCTTGTAGGAATTTTTTGTTTTTCACAATGGGCCTCTCCAAAAAACCCTCCAAAGCAATCCTCTGCATGCACGGGGGCGGATCTTCTCCCGCCGTCTTCCGCTTCCAGACCTCCTCCCTGCACGCCGCCCTAGCCCACGAGTACGACTTCCTCTATGCGTCGGCACCGCACATCGCCACGCCCGGACCCGACGTACTCCCATTCTTCGCGGGCATGGATCCATTCTACAGCTGGTTCAGGCCCGTCCACGACGACCCTGCCTCGGAAGTTGTCATCTTCAACAAGGCGGTGCGCAAAAGCGTCGATGACTACACAAAAAAAAACCCAGGCGCCAAGATTTTTGGAGTACTAGGTTTTTCCCAAGGCGCCGTGGCGTCGACTATGCTCCTGTGGCAGCGGCAGGTCGGCCGGGTGGCTTGGCTACCCGACGTCAAGTTCGGAGTACTGCTCTGCCCCGGCTACAGTGCGGTTGCTACTGGGTACATGCGGGATATCTGCGAGCAGGAAAACCGCGGTGAGGAGGGGATAATGGTGCAGGTGCCGACACTGCATTTGCATGGACGCCAGGATGTCGTGAATCTGCCCCAGTCGAGAAGGATGTACGCGACTCATTACAAGGGCACTAGGTTGCTTGAGTTTGACGGCGAGCATGAGGTACCGAAGAGGCTTGGGGATGTCAAGAAGGTTGTTGATTATGTGCTGGGGATCCCTGTGTAGGGAAAGTGTAGCAGATGTGATGTTCAAGGTCTGAAGAATTAGTTGATAATAGAAGTCATGTTGCATTAAAAACGAGAATGCTCGTATGAGGCCATCCCACTATCAGCCCAGTTTGTAGTTTGAACCCGGGCCCCGCTTTATCGAGCCTTGAAGTCGTAGTATTCCTCGGCATCGGTGATATTGACAAGCCGGAAAACATCCACAGCCTTTGTTTCCAACCTCACTGTCCAATTCAGTCTACTCACCACCGCCAAAATGTCCTCCAACCCCCCGCTCCCAGCCTCACCAGCAACCTCCGGCCTCGACTTCACCGACAAGCCCTATCACACCTCACATATCGACCCGCTAGCCCGTTTCCACGAAAACGTGACCCAAGTCCGGCGCTGGATCGAGGACAACCTCTCCGTACGTCATCATCACCTCTCCCACCCAAAAACGTCAACTGACGTACCCAGAACTTCTCCCACCTGAACGAGACAATCGTCCTCCAGCTCGGATCCGACACCTTCCCGCACCAGCCCCTAACCATTGATGCAACGACGGTGCCGCCCGTCCTCTCCACCACCGTCCCCTCGACCCCCCACAAATCGATTACCATCCTGCCAGAGTACATTCTCGACGCAATCGATGGGCGCATGCACAGCCAACACGCCTTTGGCAAGCGAGCCACGCCGCCCACCCTCGGCGCCATACCCTCCTGCTTCGCCCCCGCCGGCATTCCAGGGCCTTGCAGAGCCGTAGATGCCGAGACGACGCTGCCTAAGCCGACCGAAGACGTGACGCAGCTAAAGCACGATTTGGCGAAATGGGGGTATGCCATTTGCGCGAATGCCCTGAGCGCCGAGCAGGTGCAGATTATCCGGACCGCGGTAGAGGAGCAGGCTGAGGCGGAGAGGTTGGTTGGGGTCGGGCATTTGGATAATGCGCATAAGAAGGCGGGGGATCAGCCGAATCAACGGGTGTGGTCAGTTTGCCCCTTTTCCTTCATCTTCTTCTTCTTCTTCTTCTTCTTCTTCGATGTAGTGCGGGTGCTGATGTGTGATGCCCGCAAAACAGGAACCTCCCCAACAAAGGTGACGAGTTCCTCGACCTGCTCAACCACCCGCTCATCGACGCCGTCATGCCGTGGTTTCTGGGCGGCAACTTCAGCCTCTTCACCATGTCGGCCAATATTGCGCGCCCCGGCACATCGGGCATATACATGCACCGTGACCAGATGGTCATGTCGCCGGATACGACCGCGCATGCCTATGTGCTCAATGCGTTATGGTATTTGACTGATGTTTCTGATGAGAAGGGTGCCACGCGCGTGTATCCAGGGAGTCATGTGATGAATGTTTTGCCGGCTGATTTAAATGATATTGTAAGTCATTCTTTTTGTTGGTGCTGGTGTTTTTTAATCGGACCTGGGACAAAAAGCTGATACACACCACAAAAGGGCACATCAATCCCCGCTGCAGCACCAGCAGGCTCCTGCCTGCTCCTCGACAGCAGATGCTGGCACTCGACGGGCGTCAACACGACCGACGAAACGCGGCCGGTTATCCTGCAGTCGTTTTGTAGGTTCTTTGTTCGGCAGATTGAGAACTACCAGGCTATTCTGAGCGACGAGGTCAAGGCCAAGTTGTCGGAGCGCCAGAGGGCGCTGTTGGGTTTGCCGAGTTTGCAGCCTGGTGGCAAGGGACAGGGATTTGCGGTTTATAACTGGCCAGGGACGCAGGTTGGAAGAATGAGGGCCGCTGTCGGGAAGGAGTAGATTCGTGCGTGGTTTGGTTTGGATAGGTGGTGGTTTGAGCTATGTCGTACGCTTGCTATATTGATAAACTTGCCCAACGACGCAACATCACTGCATTCATTCATCAAACCACACCAGCCATCCATTGAGACAATCGTTCACGAACAGGACCATCACATCTACCCAACATGGCTATTCTTCAGCATCTCCTTCCCGGGAATAGTCCCCTGTGGAATCCCATGCTCCTTGGCCCACGCCTGCCAATCTGGCCTGGCAAACAATCTGTCCCACTCGACGATTGCATCCTGGTTCAAAAAATCCGCATGGCCGTTCTCATCCAGCAACGTCGCTTTTCACCATCAGCCAGCGTCTTCTAAAACAAATAATATTGCGGTTTTTCATAGTACATACCGTAAAGTGGGTGCGGAGCAACTGCAAGCAAGGCAAGTCAAGTCAGCATGTCTTTCCATGGTTTGTGCTGGATTGTGTGATGCTTATGCTTACCCTGCCCAAGACTAGCCTTCCCAGCCGGAACAATCTGGTTGTTCCCAGCCCACTCCAGGACGCGGTCCCAGTTTGCGCACGTGTGCCGCGCCCCGTCCCAGTTGACAACGGGCGCCACCTCGTTGACTACCCAATGCAGAGACAGCGGAGACATGTCAGGGTGGCATTTTAGCGAGTCCATTAGGCGGTGGAGGCAGTGGTCTCGTCATAGTCAGTACGTAGTCCTGATGGAAGAAAAAAAAGGGAGTGAGTGACACGGAAAGAAACATACGCAAATGACTGTTATGCGACTTCTCCTCCGCCTCGGTCATGTTGTGATAGTAATGGTCCCTATGCAGGCCATTATACAGATATTTCTACCATTCTTCATCAGCAATTATCCAGTGAACCGGGTATATCTTGGCTTACAACGCAGTGCAGGTTGTGCCCAACCCATACACCACCATAGCTGCAGTCGTCAGTCTCTCTCATCATCCAAGCCCGCGCAATGGCAAACGTACTATTCACCAACATCGTCGTCCAGCCAGATGGACCCCTCCTCAATCCCCAGCCTGCGTATCTCGGCGCTCGGGACGCGGTCGCGGAATGCTTTTTGATTTCCGTCAGCAGCATCTCAACTATGCAGGCTTGAGATGGATAATACTCGACAAAAGCGAATTCCAATTCCGATCCAGCTCCGGCCGCGGAGTGCCCAGGTACGGGTGATGTTGGTCCGGTTCCTTGTGGTCGGCCGGAACCTCCTTGTATTCTAGCACATGCTGCTCAACGTCAACACACCATTCATTCACCCCCCCAAACAAATGAATGCCGCAGAACTTACCCAAGCGCCATACCGATCCGGCGCGGCGAGGGCTGGACACAGGCTCTTGAAATAAAATTCCCGCGCAGCAAAGAGAACTAGTATTGTGTACACGAGTTGCGCGAGCACAGCGAGCACAGCATACATGTACCGGTTCCTGGACTTGCGGGTAGGCGGCAGAGGTTGGACACCGTCCGGAGTCAAAAGGAACTGCTCCTGCTCGCCGTCGCTGGTGCCATCAGGACTGTTGGAGAGGAGAGAGGCGTATCGGGATTTGTGGAACATTCTGTCTTGCCAATTGGTGTTTTGCGTGCTGTTGCGAGTGCTTAGTGAAGGGAATGCACGGGGTCACGTGTGGGGGGGTGCAAGGATGGCAAGTGAGAAGCTGCGGGCATAACATAAACTAGGGTGTGTTCGAAATAGAGTAACTGACGTTGCCTCATGACGCATGGCACCCGAAAGCTTAATCCCACATCCCGGGTAGTGCTCATGCCAGGGACCCCTGCCCCGGCCCCTACGCCGCCGTCCATCCCCCGTCAACGCACCAAACCTGCCCGGTAACATGGCCTGCATCAGCCCCATCCGCCAAGAATGCAACCACCCCTGCGACCTCGCTCGGCTCTGCTAGCCTCGCTTGTGGGATTCTTGCTAGGAATCTGTCCGTTACGGCCGCACCCAGCTTTTCCACCATCGGCACCGCCGTTGGACCCGGGGCGACTGCATTAACCCGTATCCCATGCTTGGCGTACTCGACCGCTGCCGTCTTGGTCATGGCGATGACCGCGCCCTTTGAGATGGCGTACGGAGCGGAGTTTGGCGTGCCGATTAGCCCTGCAATGGACGCGGTGAGGACAATGGAACCCCCCGTGGGCTGCGCTGTCATGAAGCGTAGTGCGAGTTGGAGGATCAGGAAGGCGCCGTGGATATTGTACCGGAAGACCTCCTCAGCATCGGCAGCCGTCACATCCAGGATTGGGCAGCGCGGCCCACCCATGCCCGTGTTGTTGACTAGAATGTCTAGCCGGCCGTGCGTGGTGCGGATGTAGGTTTCCAAGTCACGGATGCTGTCTTCGGATGCCGCATCGAGGTGTCGTGCGATGACGCTGGCGCCCAGCTCGGCAGCCAGCGCTTCGTAATTGGACTTGTCGGCGGCGATGACAGTCGCGCCTTCGGAGACCAGGCGCCGGACAATGGCAGCGCCGCTGCCGGATGCGCAGGATGTTACAAGGGCGATTTTGGAGGTGAAGCGGGCCATTCTGGGAGGTGGATGTGTGGTCGTTGGGTGGTGCGATGAGACGCTGAGATTGTGGACCTTCAGACCCTTGAGGAGTGAGTGCTGTGGGTTGGAAAAGAGGGGGAATAGCGATGGGAGTACTGCTGCAAGGCCGTCTGATCTGTCTAATGCGGCCGTCGTGCTATGCGCCGACTCGTCGTTAAATACCGCACCTTTACACCTCTGATGAGAATAGCGGGGATTAAACGGCCAACGCAAGGATAATAGAGCTGGGTTTTTGTGATAACCCAACATATCATTCATTGGTCTGGGCACGGGTTACCACGCCAGCACTGCCCTCTCCGCTTTTCTACTGCCTGCTAAAAATCCCCCGTGCAGTACATTTCAGATAGGACCTGTATCTTCTTCATGTATCAGCCGTCTCAACGACTGCTACTGCCAAAAATGCCTTCAACCGAGTATCACCGACTAGAAACGTCCAAAGACGACGACCTGGACAATATCTCTTTTACAAACCAGGAGAAATATGTCGTGCCAAAGAAGAAATCTCTTCTCGTTTGCGTTTTAAGCGTGCTAGCTGCGGTTCTCGGGCTAGGTGCTTACACAGCGGCAGTGCTGTACTATGCGCAGGAGTTCATTCACAAGCCGTACTGTCCGCGGTTTGCAGCGAATGATACGGTTCACTTGTGGGTGGGTTGACTCCTGATATCCAATACATTGTTCATCATGTATCTGAGAGAAGAACAGGACAAAATCGGGTACAAGCCCATGTCCTTCGATCCAGCCACGCCACACCACTCCAACTCCTTCCTCGGCAGCCCAAGCGCTGAACTTGACGCCAACTGGCGCAAGCTGCTATTGAGTTATTCCTCCCACCACCCATCTCTGCAGATCACACAGATTGACTCTATCCATAGCGTTCTCGAGCCGGCTCCCTGATTCCGAATCACACAGGCTGGGTCCCAACTCGGACGGCATACCTTTTGATGACGGCAAGGGCGGCTTGTCAGTCTACAAGCGTTCGTGATAATAAGAAAATCTCACTGACCTCTCTAGCGTCGGCGGCATCGCCGTGGTGCACAACCTGCACTGCATCGTACGTCAACTCTCCCATCTCCTACGGTGTGTACTAACTCCACGCTTGCCAGAACTACATTTACCAGACTATAAACGGTGACTACTACTTCCCTAACATCACCGAGAAGCAACAAAAAAAACAAAAAAGCCATCTTGGTACGACTTCAATAGAGTAATTGTTGTTGTTGATGCTAACCGTTACCATAGCACACTGCCTTCACCACCTCCTGTCCTCGGCCAAATGCCAGGCGGACATGACGCCGGTGCTGCTGCACTGGACCGTGGATGACCACGTCCCAGTTCTGAAATGGGACGGCGTACAGCGGTCCTGCGTGGACTGGGAAAGCTTGATGAGCTGGGGAGAAGAGCACTCGATGACGCACTCTGAGACTATGCCGTCAGTTTCTAGTAAGCAGCACTTCTTCTTTACATCATGACAACTATACCCTGCTAACATTGCTTCCTACTGCAGAAATGAAACACCCTATCTACGGTAAGAAAAACTAGGTCCATACTTGGTGTTGAAAAACAAAGCTAACGCAACCAGGTCACTTTGTCGATGAGGGCGGCAGGTTCATCCTTGCCAATGCTGAGGGAGTGGTGGACTTTGAGGAGTTCTCACAGAGAGTTGATTACCAGCAATGGGCGAGAGAGCAGGGCATCGGGATGGGGAAGGAGGATGCAGAGCAGTTTTTAGAGGAGTTTGCCAGGGAGCAGAATAAGCATCAGAATCACTAATAAGTATTAGTATGCAAATTTGAAAGGTTTGTTTACCGTACAATCTAAGCTATAGACTAAATATTATACTATAATATACCAATAACACTCCTACTTAACCACTCTAAATCACCCTCTGTGCCTGCCTTCAGAAACTCTACAGCAGCCTCTCTCCAACGGCCTACCTCCTCCTCTGTACTGCCCCAGAGCCGGGGTGCAATGCGCATAAAGTACACCAACATAACGCCGATGACAACCGCGAGCTTGCAAACAAACGCCTCATCTACAATTCCCTCTGCGTGTTGTTTATAAGCATTCAAAAACGACCTTAGCAAGCCTCTGTCGCCGTGCTTGTCCTCCAACACCATCGCTTCAACGCACCACATGCCTACATCCCCAGCTGCTTCGCCAAACTGCGCAAGTTCCCAATCTACAATGTAGATGTCCGGTGTGAGATTGTTGTTGTTGTTGGAGCCACCCGAAAAGCGAAGGAGGGTATTCATCGGCCGGAAATCCCACGCCGTCAGCGTGCGCACCGTCCCCGTCCCGCGCAGCGCAGCCAGGATCTTCTCGCTCTCCTCACCATCCGTCACCACGGACTGAACCAGTTTATCCATAAATCCTCCGGGATTGTAGAACCGCCCCAGCTCTGGGTTTATTGGCTCAAACCCAGATGCTCCCAAGCTAGCGCCTGCTACTTGCAGACAGCCCAGCCATTTCCCAATCCGCGTACCAATTTCCGCCATGTCTAGCGTCGGATTGCTCCGGAACGTGTCCAGGAGATTTGCATCTCCGGCCCAGGACATGATGAACCCGTTCTCCGTGGTCCTCAGCACTCGTGGGACGCGCACACTTGGCTCCGCGCGTGACGCGTCTGCCACGGCGCGGGATGTCAGTGCGCGGACTTCGGTAGATAGCCGGGCAGGGGAGACGGCATCGTCGCTGAACTTTGGGGTGCTGTCGGCGCATTTCAGCACGGCTGGTTCGGTAGGTGGATGGTCGGGGTGCAGAAAGCCGTTCAATCGCCAGATGTAGCAGGATGTACCGGCGTCTATGGGGGTTGCGGAAGTGCAGGTGATGTTGTTTTCGGTGAGGTATTGGTCTATCCCGCCGGTCCAGAGACGCGGGTTGGAAGGTGGTTTTGTTGCTGTTTGCATTTTTGGTTCCGAGCTGGGTTAATAATATGGAAGAATTAGCTAGGAGACTTTGGTGCTGCAGCGGGAGACATATATCCTAGGCTTTATTTATTTCCCACGGAGGACTTTTAGAAATAGCCACGTAGGGCAAAGTTAGCAATCCGCAAGGATTGCAGTTATACTCTAAATTATTAATAAAATCCGTGATGTGTAGGCCCGCGCTTGCTAAATTAAAAAGCTCAGCGTCTTTGTAAGTTTATATGAATGCAACCACTTCCCACTTGCCACTTCCCCTAGTCCTACGCTGGCAGAAAATCAGCTTTAAAGTTCAAACATGGGATCACAGCAATCTAGTGGGAAAGAATACGGGGATGAGGATACTAGGCTGATTCAATCTGAAATTAGGCCAGCTCCTGCGCCACGGAGGCTTAGCTTAACGCTTTTGCTGTCACTGTTGAATTTTATCTTACTATCAACTTTGCTGTTGCTGCTTGTAACACGCGGTGATTCGAGGCCGTGTGTGCCGGATATACATCCGAATTGGATTGCGCCTGAGAGTAAGAGATCTTTGCTAAAGGATATTATATTTGATTGCTAATTGCTTATAGTCCCGGTTACCAAGATCCTCGAGGCCAATGACGACTACACACTTCCACCGGATGAGGATGAGTTGAAGGCTTGGAGCCACATCATGCCTTGTAAGGAGCTCTCAATTCTTGGAATCGCTGGTGGTGGGATAGCTGACTTCAAACAGTGGGCAGAGGACTTGTCATGGTCAACAGCACCGGCCTCCCCGACATGCCAGGCCTGAACCTGTCCTCTCCCCGCGGCGCATCAGGCTGGACTGGTATCGCGCACCAACTACACTGTCTTGTGAGTCTAGTTTCACCATGCATTCTCACACCATGCACTTATCATTAACTATCCTTAAACAGTACTCAACCAAACACGCCTTCTACGACCTCTACTACAACCGCACGGGCGACAAGACACAGCCTCTCTTTGGCGTAGGCTGGCAGCTCGAGCACCTCAACCACTGCTGGGACTACTTGCGACAGACCATGATGTGCAACCCTGATTTAACAATCGAGTGGCGGGGAGAACACGAGGGCACGGGCTGGGGGTATCAGCGGCAGTGCAAAAAGTGGGACTCGATTTACGACTGGCTAGAGAAGCACCGGATTACAAATGATCGGGGGATTTTGGCGCTTGGGTACGAGAGAAGACCATTGGATACAAGTGTTGTACCGGGGGTTTGGTCGAGCAAGGATCTGGAAGACATTCATGTCTAGCGGTTTGGTCTGATTTAACCAATAGCATCCTACGCAGAAGACGAAGAGATGCAGTTAACACCCATGAGCGCCTCGTTGGCATTAACAGTGGATTTTAGTTGAAGCACGGTGTGCACAATCTTTGCATAATAAGGTCGTGCAGCGCTTAGTTTAAGGTGCCTTCACAATTGGCTGTTTATCATTGAGATCAGCTATTTGATAATCTGCTCGCTATACTTTCTTCTAATAATTTTTAGACGCTACAACACGATTACAACCTGTTCATGGGTGTTGACTGTATCTCTTCGTCTTTTGCGTAGGACGCTATTGGTTGGAAGCACTAGAGCAAGGAATACCAACATTGCAAACTGGACTCCTTACAAGCAGCTACAGAAAAACCCACCTACTTCATAAACTCGGCAAACTTCTCCCGACTATCATGCCCCTCATTTAACCTCGTATATGCTGCCTCAATCTCAACCTTGTACTCCTCCTCCGCCCGCGTCCGCAGCACAAGCTGCTTGAGACTCAACGGCAACGGCCGCCCCTCGGCCGCCACCATAACCGTCTCGAACGGAATTCGGATCTCCTTGACAACCTGTCGATTTAACGGTTCGATAACCGTTTCCCAGATCTCCTTTGCAACATTCCCTCTGTCCCGTCCACGCACCGCATTCTCGTACATGTCCAAAATCACAAATGGCGCCGGCCGGCCAGCACCCCCTACAAACAAATTCCTAACATCGGGGTGTCTTGCAATTGGCATTTCGAATTCGGCTGCGTCAAAGGACACTCCGCCAAAAAGTTTAACCGAGTCATCAGCCCGCGCAAAGAACTCCCACCTCACCTCCCCGTCACAATCCACCGGCCGCCACAGCTCCTTTGTATCAATCGTATCAGCATGCTCAAACATCCTCACGTTCCAAAACGCGCACATGTAGTCCCTGATCTCTCCCTCGGGCCGGTCAATAAACATGCGGTACACCTCGCTATCCTCGGCCGCACTCGTCGGCAGCCCTGACTTGTCGATTGGGACGAGCCGCACATGCGCCTCGGGGATGAAGTCGTACGTGTGCCAGAACCTCTTCTCCTTTGGTGAGAACGAGAACCTCCCGCCGGTTTCGGTGGCGCCGATGACAGACCCGAGGCGCGTGTGTTGCACCAATGCGTCGCCGACGACTTTGTCCAGCCGCGCCCCAAGGTACGTGACAAATTCCAGGGCTTGGAGCTTATGGCGAGTTGTGGCGTCGTTGAACAGCTCGACGACGGTAAACGGCGTCGCCACCAGCCCTTCCACGAAGTTGAGCTTGGTGAGCTTGTCGAACATGGCCGGTGGCAGACCTACCGCGTCAGCCGGGGGCAACACGCAGCAGGTATTCGCAAACACGCCAAAGGCATTCGTCAGGATCAGCCCCGAGTTCCAGCGCATCGGGCAGGCCAGTATCAAACTCCTGCCATACAGCTCTTCGGTACAAATCCCCCTTGGCCAATTTCGTTTGGCCAGCTGCGGCGACGCACAGGCCGCCACCCAGAAGCCATTGTTCATATAGATGGGTTTTGGCGGGCCGGTTGTGCCCGAGGTGTGAATGATTAGGATTTCTTCCAACTTGTGCTCCTCGTAGGTCTTGGTGTATGGGTACGGCACAGTGTTCTCCGCGTCGAGACACCATTCTAGGGATGGGAAGGCGTGCAGCGCGATGCCAGTTTCTTCCAGGCCGAACGGAGTTTGGGCGGCAATCTCGTCCTCGGTGTACAGCCATGCTTTGCAGCTGGATGCCGCCAGGAGGCCGTGCAGGGCGCCTTTCATGAGGCGGCCATCTGGGGTGAGCAGCTATTTTTCCATGCATCAGTATATTTCAAGTACTGCCTGGAAAAGGGCGTCTGACCTTGCGGTTGGACTTGTTCAGCGCAGCAAAAATAAACGCATAGCGGATGTCATTGGCTCCAAAGTACGACACAGTATCATTGTCCACCGACTTGCCGAGCGTCTCGTCCAGCCAGTGCGCGATTTTGTTGATGCCGTCGTTGTACTGCTTCCAGGTGATGGAGCGGTAGCCGTTAGTCTCCCAGTCATCGTGCGGGATGCGCGCGAAGATGTTGGTAGGAATTAAGCGGGCTTTTTCTTCGATTTTGCGGACGAAGAGCTTTTCACTTGAATCTGTCATGTTGACGGGATATAAATTAAACTGGTACTTTTGACAGGTGCTTTGAGCGCGTTGAAAGGAAAGAAACACAGCAAGGATAAATATTCAAAAGTCGTCTATCTATTGTCCGAATAAAAATACTCGGAAGTAATATATCTTAGCAACCACGTTAAAAGTAAAGGCATCGTAGTGCTAAACGTAGTTTAATCAGCTCTAATACTCCCTGCTAACACTAATGCTTCTTATAAGGGAGCTGAATTGGGTGTAGATCCGTTGTATTGCTATCACGAGATTCAGTACACTAGTTAGTGTTGGGCCACAACAACGAAGTGGAATGGGCGCTCGGAAGGATCACCTTCCGATGCCGAAACGCCAATTCTCGGATTATAATGCACGTCCATAACACCCCTGCATTGCCTTAAGCGTTACTTCTAGAACTGCAACGAAGTAATTTAGTATTTCTTTAGACTACCGTTTGCTTGCAATACACGCAAATAACAGTCATTTATATTCTTCGTATACTGGTGAATTACTGACATGGGCATTGTCTCCACCTCTTTAGCAATAAACCTTTTTAGTTAGTCTAAATCCCGAGGTTTACAGGCGTAAATTTTCTGCTTTAAATATGCCTAAACGGGCTCAGAGGACCTTTTATACCGTTTGAGACACAAGCCCGTACTATCCACTCTTTATATCCACAAAAGCAAGGCACTAAAAAAGCCCTCTAGCAAGAGCTCATAGATCCGCCTTGTCACATATATCTCATTCTAGTCAAGTGTAAAAATGGACTCGTCACTCAAACACATCTGGTCCTAATTTAACTGTGTCTAAAGCTGACGCTCGAGCACCTATTAAGCCCTTGCTGCACGCTTTGTTACGTTAAGCCAAGCTTTCTTTATTGCCTTGCAGCGTCCATGCTCTTGATCATATAAAGTTGAATGCCAAGCTTTTTAGCGACTTGACTCTTTAATTTACAACGTTGTTTGGCGTTAAGAGTAGCGTAGAAGATAAGCTTGTGTAATAATTGCTTTGTAAATTTTAATAAGCTGTCTTGTTTTATTAGTGCAATAGGCTAGCAATTAGCTTATAAATTAGTAGCCTAGCTATATTTGTCCTCATGCATAAGTTGTGCTCTAATTTCATTTTAGCAGATGCCTTTTGCTAGCTACGTGTAGATTTTAAGTTAATTATTTTATGTAATCTATTCCTAAAGGGTAGAAAGAGTCGCTGCTATATGAACAGTTTAAGTAGAGGCGCTTGAAGCAGTAAAGTGTATAAAAATTAGTGTTTTAAAGAGCATTAAAAAAAGGTTCTTGTAGACTGACGTTGCAAGTTTTTACTGCCAAGGACACTAAACCTCGCTAAAACGCCTTATATGGCGCTACGCTCCCGAGCCGGGGGCGTGCATACCCCGGTACGCTAGCTTAAAGGCCAATGCGGCGATTTTCAGGGAAATACGAGAATTGCGGGAGGCGCCGAAAGGGTGCCGAGAAGGAGCCGAGACGTGGAACGAGCGCACGCTGAACCTAAGACTTTCGTCCCTTGGCTACCCACAATTAAGCTCCGGGAAAGTTATTGCAAGGGACCCATGGTCCTTATCTTTGACCGATAGTAATTAATCCTTCTCGAAGGCTTTCTCCGGAGCGACCGCGGAGCCCCGAGATGTCACTCATTTGGGCAATCACTACTGACCTCCGTGTCATGCTCACGACAGATTTTAACCCTACTCCAAATCAGCTGTGCAAATTGCTCGTCGGCCGCCATCTCCCGTCTTACACCATCCCAAATTCCATATTCACAATGCCCACATCTTCAACAATGCACTCGCGTGAGAACAGCACCGTGCGCCTGTCCTCCGACTACGACGAGAAACTCGGCCTGCTCGACGGTGATGCATCCAGCCCTCTAGCCGGTGCGTCATCACGCACTCGCTGGGCCATGGCTTTGCTGGCGCTGTCCAACGCCCTCTCCCTGTGTGTGCTGTTCTACGCCGTGGTGAGGCCAGAGTCTGTGCCGGCCACGGTCATGTATCCGCTGCGGCCGAATTGGTTTCCTCCTGAGAGTACGTTTGGGCATTTGCTTGACCAAGTTTGCTGTAGCATTTTGATAGTAATGGAATGAATTAGTCCCCGTAATGAAAGTCCTCCAGGGCGATTCGCTGTTCGGGCAGGAGCCAAACAATCAGAGTATCGCTGCGTGGAACTCACTTTTGCCAAGTCAGTCTTCTCAAGTGCCTTCGTCTTTGGAACAGATGATGAGAAGTTGTCTAACGGAAACAAAACAGAGGGTCGCGGCTGGGTCCACATGCGCAACAAGACAGCCCTCCCCGATATGCCGGGCCTGAACCAATCGCTGCCCGAGCACATTGCACTGCCGTCGGTATACCACCAGCTGCACTGCCTCGTACGCACCTCTCCTCATTAATCCTTGCATCCATGAGATACAAACTACTAACAGACAAAACAGTACAGCACGATGCGCAGCTACTATGACCTCCTAGACCACATCAACAATCCGCACCAGAGTCGTGACCTCCCCACTGAACCGGGCTGGAACAAGGAGCACCTGAACCACTGCTGGGACTACCTGCGGCAGAACATCATGTGCGCGGCCGATGTGACGCTGGAGTGGCATCGTTGGAACGAAAAAGTCGAGACGGGCTGGGGGTATGAGCACCAGTGTAAGGACTGGGATGCGCTGACCGAGTGGGTGCTGGAGAGGCGAACGTCGAATAACTGGGGCTTGTTGAGGGGGGAGGGGGAGAGGATTCCACTGAAGGAGAGTTCGTAGTGGGTTGATTGTGTGTGTGTGTCTGTTGCATGTGTATTTCATTCATCTATGTACGCTGCGTTGGGGTTAAGCTAGTTGGAAGCTCTTTCATCAACATAAACCTCGCCGCTGTTCTCCAGGCCAAACTCCGTCTCCAACTTCTCCCTCAAAACAATTTCTCCCTCTGCACACGCCAACATGAAGGCAACACCAGCAATGCCAGCCGCAGCATACCAGACTGCACTGACTGCCTCCCCAAACACTTGCACAACCTCACCCCTCACCGTCCTCTGCAGACTCAATAAAAATGCCCGTGTCGCAGAGCCATACGCCCTTCCGCCGCCCAATTGCCCCCTAACCTGCTCATCTGATATCCTACCCGCAAGCGCCTCAAACCTATTGTTAAATATCGTGGCAGGAATCGTCACACTCCATATACTCCCCAGGCTCTGCAAAAATGTAAAGGTACTCGTAGCAACCGCCTGATCGTTCTCCCCCACGGCACCTTGGAACGCCGGCAACAACGTATTGATCACCATACCCAGCCCAAGCGAGAACAGCACCTCCATCAAGATCCAGTCCGCATCTCCCGATGCTTCATCCAAAATACTAAACAGCCCGCACGCGATACACATGCCCGCAAATCCAAACACGTGCAGCATCTTGTACCGCCCGAATTTACTAACCAAGACAACTGAGACGATGCTCGCGGGGATGGCGACGGTAACAATGGGCAGTAGCTGCACACCGGCCCGGGAGGGCGTTGACATGCGCACGCCCTGAAAGTACACAGGTAGCAAAAAGTTGATCCAGTTGCTGAGCAGGCTGCTGGTAAAGGCTCCGGCCGCCACGGTAGCCCCCACGCGATGAGATAGCAGGCGGAGAGGCATGACGGGCTCGACTGTGTTGCTGCGCTCGAGATATCGCTCCAGGAGCAAAAACAGTCCCAATCCTACCACACCGGCGGTGAGGGCAGCGATGATGCGGGCATCACTCCAGGGGTATTCGGACCCAGCGTACGTGAGAGCGTACAACATGGCGCCGGTCGCGGCCACGAGCACCACGTTGCCGGCATAATCCACGGACTTGAGGCGCTCACGGCGACTTGAGCTTGTGTCCCTGACCCTGTCTTTCAGACAAAAAACCAAGACCAGAAAGCTCACCCCGCCAAACGGCACCGGCAGCCAAAAGACCCACCTCCAAGCGCCCGTCTGGACCAGCACACCCCCCAACAACGGACCACTAACGGCGCCCACTAGATACGCGGACAGCATGACGGCCATGTAGTTTCCTCGATACCGGACAGGGACGAGGTCAGAGACTACAATGGCCGACATGACGTTGATGCCACCTCCGCCAAGGCCCTGGACTACCCGTCCGGCAATGAGCTGCGAGCCGGACGCTGCTGCGCCCGATATTATTCCGCCAATGACAAAAAGGAGCACGGATAGGCAGGTGGGATAGCGGCGGCCAAATAGATCAGATAGCTGGCCTAGGGGCGGAGCGACTGCCGCGCTGTGCAGAGTGGTGTTAGTTGTCGAGCATGGGGGAGGTTAAGTGGGGCGGGAGGTTCAGACCTTGCCAATGCATACCCGTTAGAGACCCATACATAGCTCGGCCCTATGCCAAGCACGTCTACAATGGTCGGAAGGGCGGTGGAGACGATGGTGATCTCGAGTGCCAGCATGAGCTTGCTGGTTGCGAGGGCCGCGACAATGGCCCAGAAGTGGAGCCCTTTTGCTGCTTCTACAACAGTGACTGCCTCTGACTCTGGCCCTGTCGAACTCGGCCTCGGCTCTACATCATCTTTCAAGTCCGTTGAGGCGTCAACTGTCTTCTCGGTCGGGTGTTCCGAACAAACACCTAATGAGTCCTGCTCTGTCATGGTTGATGCGCCGTAGAGATGAGTGGGCAAAGTAAAAAAGGCAAAGGTAAATAAAAGGATAAACGTTGGATGGGATGACTCGGGATAGCATTCTGTTATATAGACTTTGGGGCAGCGCACTCACGTGACTGTATATTCACCATGTACATTGTGATTCACTTGCTATTCACAATCGGCAATTGATTTGGCATTTGTACTTTTAAATTGCTATACTATTCTTTATGCTTTTTACTACTACTCATCCCCTGGCAACCGAATCTCATGACCCGTCCCCTCGCTCAAAAATGGATTCAAACAAGCACCCAGCATCGCAACAGCCGCACACGCCCAAAACACCAAGCTTGTCACATTATGCGATGAGCCATACCCTAACAACGCCCCCGCCAACGCCGTGCTCCCCGCTCGCGTTACCATTGAGCAAAAAAACGCAATGCTGTGCGTCCTGGCGAGTGCAGATGGGTGCGGGCATGCCGCGTTGATCAGGACGGTTTGGGACGGGGACACAGTGCTGGTCATCAGCGCGGTGAGCATCTGCATGGGCGTTATCACGGCCCAAATTGCAAACCCGGTTTTGCCAGATGGTGGAGGGGTGCTGGAGGGGACAAGAGCTGCGAAGGGGTACGCGTAGTAGAGGAGCGGGAAGGCTGGATAGAAGATGCGCCAGATGTGCAGAGACCCAAGGCGTTGGGACAGGCGTGGGTAGAAGATTAGTTGGAGGGGGAGGGAGAAGATGCCTGTTTTCGATTCGATCAGCATAACTTCAATTGAAGTAAAAGGTGCAGTGTGGTGTTGTACGTACCATACATGACCGAGTACACAGCCAAAGGCAACGGCGTGAAGCCAGCTCCTCCACCAAAGAAAAACGGGAGCTGTCTTTTCGCCTCCTCCTCCCTACTGGAGACAGGCGTCACGAGTAGATTCGGGAAGGCGATGCCCGCAGTCGCGAGGTGCGCTTCGTAGATGAAGGCCGCGAGGAGGACCATCATCATGTTTTTGGTGAAGATGCGCGTGGTGGGCAGCCTGGCAACGAACTTGGGTTTGGGCGGTGGTGACGGCAGGTCCGGCTCGTCGAGAAACGCCATTTCCTCGGCTTGGTTGACGGGGGCGTACAGTGCCTCTTTGCCGGTGCGGTTGCGGAGCAATGAGAACCGGGAGAGGATGTAGCGTGATAGGGCGATGCCGGGATCGTACCTATGGCGGAGGGGTTTGGACGTCTGCATCATAGTCAGTTTCGGTCGGGGTGAGTTTGCGAGCATACCTCTTCAAGGAATAAAACAGCCGTCACCAACACCACCAGCAAAAAGCCCGCGTTGAGAAGGGCGGGCAGCGCATACGGATACCGGGTCAGCAACCCACCGCCGTGGGCCTTGGGCGTCAGCTCGACCGTGCCGGCTGCGATGAGGGCACTGAGGATGATGGCAAAGCTGGTGCTGATGTTCAGGAGGACAAAGGCTCTTGCTTGGAATCTGGGGTTGTCTTTAGCTGAAAAGTGGCCACAGAAAGGAAACTATAGACAAACTTTTTTTCTTGAACAACCTCAGCCGTCATAGTCCGCACCATAGCAACAGTACCATTGGTCAGTCCCTCGATAAAGCGCAGCACGAGGGCCTGTTTGAAATTGGCTACAAAGCCGAATAACGAGCACGCGACAACTACCATCTAATGTCAGCACAACCTCCACCCACACACCATGGCATAAAAATGGCTTACAAGACCCCAACAAACTCAACACAACAACAAACTTCCTCCCGCCCCAAGGCGAATCCGCGATGCTTCCAAGAAAAACACTCGCGAGGCATTGCGCGATGGTGTAGGCGGCCTGCATCAGCGTGGTCTGCTGGACGATAGCGGCACTAGGGAGGGACGGGTCCAACGACTGCAGCTGGAAGTAGACATAGGATGAGATGGAGACTTTGACGATGGGCTCACAGAAGCGCACGAGGAAGAGGATGACCAGTTGGTCTTTCCGCGGGAGGGAGGCCCACGTTACTCTGGCTTCTGCCATGTTGGACTGTCTTGCCGTGCTGCTGTGTTTGACGACTGTAGAGTAGCCGTGAGCAGCATTCGTTTTGGTTTACGAGGATTGGGTGTAGAGGTTACGCCAAGTGTTACGTCAACGGTGTTGCCTAGTCTCACGGAATATATCTCGGATAGCCATACTCGTTTACCGCTCATTCCCACATCCGATAAGAACGGCAGGAATTTGCCGGCCATAACAAGGATAATAGAGGCCGGCGCTTTTGACTTCAACTGTGTACTATGGTACCAGGCAAAAGTGCTGTTGGTGGGGAGGCTAAGGGTCGTAGATCAGGCCGGCGTTTTAACATTTCAAATAGTCTCTATTTTCTAAAATACAGCATGACTCGAGCACAAACACAACGAGATGGGGACTGCCGAAAAATAAAATACATTTAATTACTTAAAGTAGTCTAGCAGTACCTTAATTTCTGATCCTTGTTACTTCCTCACCGACAATACTTTTGCCTGGGTACCATAGAAGGACTACTCGGCCTCTTGCGGCGATTCTCGTTATTACATTAAGCCTGCAGGTGGGGCCCTTTTTTAGAGAAAAAAGTGAACTGCCAGGAGGTGCCATGCAGCTTAGATTTAATAACTAACTACACGTGCAGGGGTATCTATCAGATCTGTTTTGGATCTAGAGGTACAGGGGGGTTCAAATCGTACCATTGTTGTATGCTATCATCTTCTAATACCCCTGCGCTGCTTAAAGCGCTGCAGATGGAGACATTGAAAGCGCTACTTCGTAGTGGCATTTTAATTGGCTATGCCTGAGGATCGCGGTACCTTTTCGTCTAAGTGGTGAAGTCTTCCGAGGGTTGTTCTGTTATACTGCCAAGCCCGGACAGTATGTAATAAAGCCAATGATTGCTGAAGAGGAGAGGAAGTCTGTCACATTTGCTCCTAGAACTTTACCAGAGGGAAGCCTGAACGGCCAGGTGTCTTCATTTTTCTCTCATACGAATTCTTTTATTTTCTATAAGCAAAGTACACGGATGTACTAAGCCGTTCAGGGCACCCTCTTGTATAACTACCCTTAGAGTGCTTGTAAACAAACACCAGCACACTGGCCTTACAATCCTGCCTCATCTCACCACTCCTCCTTGCCTTACCATGGCCCCAGAACCCATCGCCGTAATCGGCAGCGCCTGCCGCTTCCCAGGTGACCTTACTACCCCCTCCAAGTTATGGACCTTTCTCTCCAAACCCCATGATCTCCAATCCCAAGTCCCAAAAGACCGCTTCAACATTGACGCTTTCCACCACTCTGACGGCAGTCACCATGGGCGGACCAACGCACGGCACGGCTACTTCCTCTCGAACATCAAGACCTTGGACGCGCAGTTCTTCGGTGTCCAGGCCGGCGAGGCTGAGAGCATGGACCCGCAGCAGCGCCAACTGCTGGAGGCGACATATGAAGCGCTCTGTGATGCCGGGCAAACACTTGCGGGATTGAAAGGGTCGAATACGGCCGTCTACGTTGGGATCATGACACATGATTTCGAGCTGACCAAGGTCGGGGATTTGGATGCGATTCCGACGTATCTGGCGACGGGAGCGGCTACGAGCATTGCGAGTAACCGGTTGAGTTATTTTTTTGATTGGCATGGGCCGAGTGTAAGTTTTTGCTGGTTATGAGGGAGAGAGGTGGACATGTTGCTGACGGACCTAGATGACGATTGATACGGCGTGTAGCTCGTCACTTGTTGCGGTCCATCATGCTGTGCAGCAGCTGCGCAGCGGCATGAGCAAGGTTGCTGTTGCGGCGGGTGCAAATCTGATGCTCTCGCCCCGTAAGTCTTTATATCTTGTCCACTGCGATCAGCAGCTAACGGGATTCAGTAAACTTTATTACTGAAAGCAAGCTGTCTATGCTTTCGCCGACAGGGCGGTCGCGCATGTGGGATGCTGCGGCGGACGGATATGCAAGAGGAGTGAGTGCCTATTTCTTTCTTTCTAAAAGAAAACAGCTTACTGACTCGTGATGACGATATCCACAGGAGGGCATTGCGTGCGTTGTACTCAAAACTCTCTCCCAAGCTCTCGCCGACGGCGATGTAATCGATTGCCTTATCCGCGAGACGGGTGTCGGCCAGGACGGCAGGACCACAGGCATCACTATGCCGAGCAACGTTGCTCAGGCGGCGCTGATCCGCGATACATACTCCCGGGCCGGGCTGGATCTGAGCAGGCCTGATGGGCGACCGCAGTTCTTCGAGGCGCATGGTATGGGAAATAAACCGAGACCTGGTGGTACACCATGCTGACTGAAAAAAACAGGCACCGGAACACCGGCAGGCGACCCTCAAGAAGCCGAGGCCGTATCGACCGCCTTCTTCTCCAATTCGCCCCAAGACGTGCAGGACCTGTATGTGGGGTCCATCAAGACGGTGATTGGCCACACAGAGGGAACGGCTGGTATCGCAGGCCTGCTCAAGTGCAGCCTGGCTGTGCAGAATGGCATTGTGCCGCCCAATATGCTGCTCGACAAGCTCAGCCCGCGCGTTGAGCCATTTTGCGACCATCTGCGTGTGCCCAAAGAGGCGATGCCGTGGCCGGCTGTTGCAGAGGGGCAGCCGAGGAGGGCCAGTGTGAACTCTTTCGGTAAGCTTTGCCTTGTCTTTTCCTGCAAGTATGCTGCTAACAGATGGCAGGCTTCGGAGGCACAAATGCACACGCCATCGTCGAGGAGTATATTCCCCCCACACTCTCAACTCCCGCCGACAGCACCTCAACCAACGCCCTGCCGCTGGTCTTCTCGGCCCGGACGAAACGCTCCCTCAAGGCCAACCTGGAGAGTATCCTATCCCTCGTAAAAACAACCCCAGACATCAACATCACAGACCTAGCATGGACGCTCCTCCAGAAACGCTCCATCCTCCCCCTGCGCCATGCCATCGCAGCAAGCAGCGTCGAGTCTCTCTGCAAGACGCTCGAAGCCGCCATCAAAGACGACGTGGGGTTGGAATACACACCCAAAGCCACGGATGCAGCCCGGATCCTCGGCATTTTTACAGGCCAGGGCGCACAGTGGCCGGCCATGCTGAAGCAGCTTGTTGTGCGCGTCCCGTTGGTGGCGACCATTGTTGATGAGCTGGACGTGGCGCTGCAAACCCTTCCCGAGAAGTACCGGCCCGACTGGACACTCAAGGAAGAGCTGCTTCTGGAAGGCGATGCGTCCAACGTGCGCTTGGCTACATACTCGCAACCCCTCTGCACAGCAGTCCAGATCGTTCTGGTCCGGTTGCTGTCGGCGGCTGGTGTTGAGTTTAAAGCAATTGTCGGCCACAGCTCCGGCGAGATCGGCTGCGCATTTGCGGTGGGGTTCATCAGTGCCAGCCAGGCTATTCGTGTTGCGTACCTGCGCGGTCTTACGTCTTGCCATGCTGCCTCCCCCACCCGACAGGGGGGTGGAATGTTGGCAGCGGGAGTATCCGTCGACGATGCACGGGAACTAGTCGAGCTAGAGGCGTTTGCGGGCCGTGTGTGCATCGCGGCATGCAACTCACCCGACAGCGTTACCTTTTCGGGCGACATAGATGCCCTGCAAGAGATGGCTGACATACTCGAGGACGAGGCCAAATTCGCGCGTCTGCTCCGCGTCGACAAGGCCTACCACTCCCACCACATGCTCCCCTGCTCGGACCCGTACATGGCCGCCCTCAACGATTGCGGTTGCGCGGTAGCCGACGGGACGGATACAGACACGGACACAAAGTGGTACTCGTCGGTGCATGAGGGCAAGACCATGACCAAGGCTGACGTGACGCCACAATACTGGCGGGACAACCTTGTCTCGCCCGTGCTCTTCCGCCAAGCGCTGGAGCAGGCAGGGTTGGAGAATCCGCTGGATGCCGCCGTGGAGATTGGCCCGCACCCGACACTGCAAGCGCCGGCGACAAACACGTTGGCTACCGTTATAGCGGACGAGATCCCTTATACCGGGTGTCTGCAGCGCGGCCGCGATGACGTGACTGCGTTCGCTGCGGGTCTGGGCTACATCTGGGAGCGGCTTGGTACGCTGCACGCCGTCAACGGAACCGCTTTTGTGGCGGCAATGCAGCCCGCCCCGCCAGTGGACATGTCAAAGTGCCTCCCGGCCTACGCCTGGGATCACTCGCGCGTCTACTGGTCTGAGTCCCGCGCTGCGAAGGCGTTGCTGCATGGCCCGCGCCCGCACCTCATGCTCGGGACGCTTCTGCCCAGCAGCACGGCCACGACGCTTCAATGGCGCAACTTCATCCGGCCAAGAGATCACGAGTGGATGCAGGGCCATGACCTCCAGGGCCAGGCGGTGCTCCCCGCCGCAGGGTACGTGGTCATGGGGATGGAGGCGGCGTTGCATGTTGCTGCGGGCAAGAGCGTGGGATTGCTTGAGATGCTGGACTTGAGCATTGACAAGGCGGTTACGTTTGATGATGCAGACAGCATGGCGGAACTGACGCTTACTGCGAGCGTTGCGTCTTCCGACGATGCGCACATCGTCCTGGAGTTTGAGATTGCCTCTTGCCTGTCCCGCGAGTCGACACTGTCTTTGTCTGCCCACGGCCGGATTATCGTCACCCTCGGAGAGCCCGTGTCGCTTCCCAGCCCTGGCCCGGCACCACCGCACGCCAACCCCGTCGACATCAAGCTGTTCTACAAGGAACTCGGCAGCATTGGCTATGACTACAGCAACAACTTCCGCTGCGTGTACAGCATGTCGCGGAGCACATCACGGGCCTCTGGTCACATGGCACACCCGCGACTGGTCGACGGTTCCAGCCCCATTGTTCTGCACCCTGCCAATCTCGACCTGGCTTTCCAGACTGTCATGGGCGCCTACTCGTCCCCCGGCGATAAGCGCCTGCGGTCGCTGTACGTCCCGACGCGGATGGGGCGGATCGCGCTTGTGCCAAGTGTGTGCGCGAGCACGCTGGACTCGCTTGAAGGGGTGCGGTACAACGCTGTCAACACCTACGATGGCGGCGACTACCTCTCCGGTGACATCGAGGTGTTCGACAATGAGGCCAATGCGGTGCTGTACAACGTTGAAGACATGCACCTCAAGCCCTTGACCCCGCCGTCTGCACATGAAGACCACAAGCCGTTTACCAAGACTGTGTGGGGCCCCCTGAATCCCGACAAGATTCTTGACATTGAAAGGTTGTGGGCCACTGAGCAGGACAAGGAGGTTATTCCAATCATCGAGCAGGCTGTCTACTACTTTGTCCGCAAGTTTTTGGCGGAACTGACCGAGGAAGATAGGAAGAACGCAAGTCTGGGCAATCAGCGGTACATCTACTGGCATGAGCATGTTATCAAGCTTGCCAGGGATGGGAAACATCTGTTTTACAAGCCCGAATGGGAGGAGGATACGGAGCAAAGCATCGACAAGTTGCTACAGGAGTAATTCATCCACCACACTACCACCAACACACAATGATATGACTCGCTAACACGCATGATAGGCACTGGTACCACCCTCACCTGCGACTGGCCAAGCTGGTCAGCGACAACAGCCTGTCTACGATCCGTGAGAACAAGAACCCTTTCATCTGGATGAACGAGAAGGGGCTTTTAACAGAGTTCTACACGAGCTATTTGACCAGCGGGCCGACGTGGGAGTACGGGCAGCATCTGGTTGGCCAGATTGCGCATCGGTTCCAGAACATGGACATACTAGAAATCGGTATATTTTCTCCACCCTTGTTTCTGACTTGCAAAGAGCTAACACCAACAAGGCGGTGGCACTGGCTCCGCAACAGCCTCCATCCTTGCGATCCCAGAGCTCGGTTTCAACAGTTACACTTTCACAGACATCTCGGCCGCGTTTTTCGAAAAAGCAAAGGAGAAATTCGCCCCCTTCCTCGAGCGAATGGACTTCCGCAAGCTAGACATCACTAAACCGCCTGCGGAGCAAGGCTTCAAGACCCACGCGTACGACATGATCATCGCGAGCTCCGTGTTGCACGCTACGCCCAACCTGACCGAGACCATGGCCAACGCCCGCACTCTGTTGAAGCCCGGCGGGCATGTGGTTATCTGTGAAGCTACAAATAAGGATCACATGCGTGTTGGGTACCTGTTTGGTTCGTTTGCGGATTGGTGGGCGGGTATAAATGAGGGCCGCACGTTGGATCCATTTGCTACCCGCGAGGAGTGGGATGCCATTTTCAAGAAGACTGGCTTCTCAGGGATCGACAGCGTCACCACTGACCGCGAGAGCCACCTCTTCCCCAACACCCTCCTCAGCACACACGCCATCACGCCCGAGCAGCTACGCCTCGACGATCCCCTTTCCGCCTCGCCCAAGCCGCAGCTCCCACAGCTCGTCATTGTGGGTGGTGGCGCGGCATCCGCACCCATCCTGAAGAAAGTCAGCGAGCTGCTATCGAGCCGCAACCCGCTCGTCGTACCCAGCTTGCTCGAGTTGGAGGCCGCAGAGGTGCAGCCCCAGGCAACATACGTGATCCTCTCGGAGGTCGATAGCCCCGTGTTTGAGGTGCTCACCGATGAGAAGCTCGCTGCTGTTAAGAAGTTGTTCTTCGGGTCGAGTGCGGGTGGGGTACTCTGGCTGACAGAGGATGCCTGGGTTTCGAATCCGCTCCAGGCGATGGGGATCGGTATGTTAAGGTCTGTCAGGTTGGAGAACGTGGATGTTGCGTTCCAGTGTCTTGATGTGGACCGGCTCGAGGAACTAGACGCCAAATTCCTGGTCGAACAGATCTTGCGCCTGGAGGAGGGCACGCCGGAAAATACGGTCTGGACGCTTGAGCCGGAGATCTGCATCGTGAATGGCCGGCCACACGTGCCGCGTATTAAGCAGGACACCGCACGGAATGACCGCCTCAACTCTGTCCGCCGTCCGATCTTTGACGAGGTCGACGTCAGCACTGTACCCGTGGTGCTGCAGAGCACGTCACCCCCAGTCCTAGTTACAGCCCAGACCTCCCGACCTCTGGGTATACTGCCCGACGCAGCCAAGCAGACGATCCGCGTGCACCACGCCACTGTCAAGGCTATCCGCGTGCATGGGCTGGGGTACTTCTACATTGTAACTGGCACGACGGCCAACGGCGCTGTGCTGGCCTTGGCGGAGATGAACGCATCTACTGTCATCGTGCCAGTCAAGCATACCTTCCCTGTAAAGGATACCTCTGTAAACACCCTTTTATCTGTTGTTGCAAATCTGGTCGCGCAGGGAGTAGTCGATACGCCGCCGGGTTCGTCGGCACTGGTGTACTCCCCACCGAGCTTCTGCGTAGATGCGATTAAGCAAGTTGCGGAGACAAGGAACGTGCATGTGCACTTTGCTACCGTAGATGCGTCGGTTTCAGAGGGTATTGTCCTGCATCCCCGCACTACGGAGAGGGCGTTAAAGCAGAAGATCCCGAGTGGTATTGCGGCCCTGTATGATCTGTCCACCGACAAGCATGCCACTTCTCTCGGCCCACGACTCGCCCACATAATTGGTTGCGCTGCACGGGATTCAAGCTACATCTCCCGCGCTGAAGCAGTAGCTATCGCATACCCGGACGCCTTGGAGGCACTTCAGCTGCAGCTCGTCGCCGAATCCATATCTACCCCAGCTTTGGACTCAGCTATCATCGCCTCCTGCCCCGTCACCAAGCCCGCCGATGCACACGACGCCCTAAATGCAGTAGTAAACTGGCAGGAAGAGGCCAGGGTCTCCGCACGCGTCAGTCCCGTGGGCACCGGCACGCTCTTTGTCAAGAACAAGACGTATCTCCTTGTCGGGCTTTCCCAGTCCATGGGGCGTTCAATCGCAGCGTGGATCATCAAGCATGGCGGGCAGAATGTCGTGCTTTCTAGCCGAAATCCCGAGACCCCTGAGATTGGGTGGCTTGAGGATATGGAGAGGTTGGGCGGGAAGATTACCGTGCTCGCCATGTAAGTCCCCCGGCATCGCGTCTGAGAGCGAAAAATCATCTGACAAAAACAACAGGGACGCATCCAACGAACAATCTGTCGACGCTGGCCTCAGCACGCTTCGTGACATACACAACCTGCCGCCGGTAGGTGGTGTGGCGTACGGCCCGCTGGTGCTCAGGGACGCGCTGCTGAACAACATGGATCTGGAGACGATGAACATGGTACTCAAGTCCAAAGTCCCCGGAGCCAAAATCTTCCACGACCGGTTCTGCGATCCGGAGAAGAACTCGCTTGATTTCTTCGTCATGTTTTCGAGTGCCGCGTTGTTTGGTGGTAATCCAGGCCAGACGAATTACACTGCGGCGAATGCGTATTTACAGGCGCTTGGGCAATATAGGCGGAGCAAGGGTCTCGCTGTAAGTGTTTTTGTGTTATTGAATATGATATTTGGTAAATCTGCAAACTGGCAAGCTGACAAAACTAGGCTTCCACAATCCACATCGGCGCCGTGATGGGCATTGGCTACCTCACCCGCAACAGCCGCGAAGCCGAATTTCAAGAAAAATCCGACGTCGACACCCTCGGCGAAGCCGAATTCCTGGCCCTGTTCGCCGAGGCAGTTGTGTCTGGCCGCCGGGTTGATGGCGTCGACGGAGTACACGCCAAGAAGGTCATTGACATGTCAGAGACGGAAATTGGCAGCGGTATTCCCGCTCTGGAGTCGCGGCATAAGGATACTATCAAGTTCTATCATGATCCGAGATTTGGGAATCTGAAGACGCCAGAGAATAGGGGGGATGCCGCTGATGCGGGCGGGAGCAAGATGAGTGTCAAGGAGATGCTAGCAATGGCGACGACGATGGAGGAGGTTCGGGCGGCTATTAGTGGTGAGTTGTCTTTGACAGTTTGGCATTGGTGGCCTCGATCTAACTGTGTAATGATACAGAGAGCCTCTCTGACAAGATGCGCGGCATACTTCACATCCCCCCAGAAGAGAGCGTCAACGCGGCTGCTCCCCTCCTGGACCAGGGCGTCGACTCGCTCGGTGCCATTACCGTCGCCTCATGGTACGCAACACTCCCGCCAATTTCCCATGATAACACAATCCACTAACAAGCTTCACACCCACAGGTTCTCCAAACAACTCCTAGTCGACATTCCTATTCTGCGTGTCCTCTCGGGCGCGTCAATAGACGACCTAGCAGCCGAAGGCGCCTCCCGCCTGGCCCCCACCTCCATCCCCCTGGTCGCTGACGCACAAGGTCTTGCAACAGACTCCCAGGACTCTTCCACCGAGGCATCCTCCGATGGCGCCTCAACCCCACTATCTACCCCCGACGAAGCTGAAAAGCTTGTCGAGGGCGTGGTACGCAAGGCCCCCATGTCCCTGATCCAGCAGTACTCCTACACGCGGCAGGCCTCCCTCCCCGACGTTACAATCTCCCACAACACCATCGGAGTGATTATAGAAGGCAGTCTAAGCACCGAAAAGCTCGCAGAGGCCGTGACAGCAGCTATCGCACGCCACGAAACCTTCCGCACAGCCTTCCGCCCCTCGGGATCCTCCCCTACACCACTACTGCACGTCCTCCCCGCCCCAGCCTGGGGCCTGCGCGCTGCCTCCGTCGTATCCCGCGCTGAGGCAGAAGCCGAGCTGGCCAGGCTGCAGAAGGAGCCCTACGATTTGGAGAACGGCGAAACCTTCAAAATCGCCCTCTTTACCTGGTCGCCCACATCCCACCTCCTCATGCTCGCCTACCACCGCCTGGCTGGTGACGGCTCCACCACCGAAAATCTCGTCGCGGAGCTTTCCCAGCTCTACTCCGGCGCTGCCCTCCCCCCTGCGCCACAGTATACCGACTTCGCGGTCAAACAACGCGCCCTCCTCTCCTCGGGGCGGATGGACACGTCCATCGCGTACTGGACAGGTCTCTACACACCTCTCCCCGCACCGCTTCCCCTACTCCCCCTCCCCGGTGTGAAGAGCGCCCGTGGACCCGTGAGCTGGGATCAGCACACGGCTATGTCGCGCTTGTCTGCCGTGCTTGCGTTTAGGATCAAAGAGCGCACCAAGAAACTCCGCACGACGCCCATGACATTCTATCTTGCTGCGTACGCCGCGCTGCTTTCGGATTTGTCCAAGCAGAAGCACATGTCGATTGGTTTGGCAGACACGAACCGCTCGTCCATGGCTGACCTATCTACCATGGGGTACTTTGCCAACTTGCTGCCCTTGCGCCTCACCTCCTCCGATACATTCACAGCCACTATTGAATCCGCCAAGGAGGCAGTGCGGCAGGCCATGGCACACTCTGTCGTGCCGCACGACTTGATCTCTTCCCGTCTGGGACTCGATGAAATCTCGCCGCAGGAGATGACGCACGCCCCTCTCTTCCAGGCGGTATTCGATTACCGCCAGGGGGCTGCAGAGTCTGGCACTATCGGAGGTGCAAGTATTGTCGAGGTGTTGGCGAGCCGGGAGCGCACGCCGTATGATGTTGTTTTGGAAATGAGTGATGATCCGACCAAGGATCCTCTTGTCACTATCAAGCTGCAAAGCAGCGTGTATGGCGAGGGCGATGCCGAGGTGTTGCTTGGGATGTATGTTGAGTTGTTGACGGGGCTAAGCAAAGGACAGGCATTAACCTCTTAGATCTTGACATGGAATTAGAATCTAATCCTTTGACATCTCGAAGAATAGTGACATCTATTATTTCTAATAAACTAACCATCTGTCTATTTTCAACTTTCCTCTAGCAGATTCTAATCTTTAAGACTCTGTTCTTGTAACCTCTTGACCTTGCAATGCATCTTTACTACGCCAGCTGTAAAGAATAGACATGTAGTCTGCAAATCCCCCCTTCCCCACAAAGCGCCTCTCGCTTTCTGCTTCAACACATTACTCCTATTCTCTGTGATGACTTCCTGCTCGTCAGGTGTTATCATATAGTTCGATGTGCAGCCAGACATTGCGGAATTTTTTTACCGCGTGTCGTGTAACGGCATTAGCCCATTCCTCTTCTGCCTCAAGCGTTAGCTCAATCACAACGTCATATTTACCATATTTCGAGACCGCCCGCGCTTCTGCCCGTCATTTTATTTCCAGAACACTTCTACGCTGTAGCAGCGACTATGTATGCAACGTGCTGACCAAATTGATCACGTTGATGAGTCCCGTTCGGCGCGGCACTCATCTGGTTAGGACGTGGGAACAGAAGAATTAGGAAAAAAATCCCTGCTGATCAGGCCGTGAAAGGGTGCTTTGACCCTCACTCAGGCCGTGCCTATTTCGAGTCCATGACGAGTGTGTTGCGTCCGTACACTTTTATCCTGCTCCTCTCGGCCGGAGTTCCATACGTTGGTGGTCTGGAAACTAGTGGCGAAGATGAGTATGTCAACGTCGTACTCGCATCCGTTTACTTCTACACTTGTGGGACCGATTCTTTCGATTCCTCTCGCACCGGTTGGCACGAATGTGATGTTTTTTTTTAATTAAAGACGGTCAGGTAATCGTTGTTGAAGCAAGGTCGTTTACACCAAGATGGATACCATGGTTTTAGAGCTTCCGCAGTGTCTCGATCCTTGACAACATTGTCGATCCTTGATCTCTGAGATTCTTGCTGTGGTAAATCCAGGCTTTCCAATGTAGATATATAATCAGCAACCTCACCTTTTTTATCGGCATCTAGGTTGCTTGGATTCCCGATGAGAGCGCTTTACGAAGGGAGTTTAGTCCATCCATCTTTAACCAGGTCGATGTCGGGTTTAGTCGGGTCATTGGCCAAGAAGGCGTTGAAGTTCTCGGCTCTGTCTCTCTGCCAACCAAGGTGCATGGTAATTTCGGACCGCCACATGTCTGGGTGCGTCGGCTTGTTGTTTCTGGGGCCAATAGCACTGGGTGTACGTTGAAATACATACAGCTGCTTCGCCCAGTGAGCGAGATATGACACAGCCTGAACAGCCGTGGCGCTGGTCCCCACAATGCCCACTCGTTTGTTCTTCAATGAAGTGAGATTTGGTTCTGCCTCGGATCCTCTGGTGACGCTGTACTGCCAACGACTGGTGTGGAAAGTTGGTCCTTTGAAAGCGTCGATTCCTGGAATGTTTGGTAATTTGGGATAGTTTCCAATGCCGTACGCGGTCAAGACAAATTTGGCGCGGATCGAAATCGAGGTGCTATCCTTTTCAACGTGCAGCTTGGCTTCCCACTTGGAGCTGCCATCCTCCCAGGCCAAACTATCGACTCTCGTGCCGAACTGCGCCTTGTCTTGGAAACAAAAGTGTGCCGCAATACGCTCAACGTGGGCCCTCAATTCTGCGCCGAACAAGTATTTGTACTGTGGCATATACCCCGTGTCCTCGAGGAGTGGCATGTAGATGTAACTTTCAACATCGCACTGGAGCCCAGGATAGATGACGACCTCCCCGGCAGCTCGCAGGACCCAATTAACCTCGATGACCTTGAATAAGGTGCAGCTTGATGTTTGGCTCAGTTTCTTAGTGGATTTATTCAGGGTTCTGGGTCCTAGTATAGTGTTTAGTAGTGAAGTATTTGGTCTCTTGGTCGTTAACGCGGGTGAGCGTAACAAAACTTCATCATTAACTATTATCGTAAACTAGGTAATTAATCTTCTTCTTCTTCTTCTTCTTCTTCTTCTTCTTTGTAAGCTGGGCGTAAAAAGTAATTCATTTATCCTTTACATCGCCCATCCACCCAGCGTACTACCCTCCCGTGAGTCACTCTCCAAAGTCATCCACTTGCAGACTTCCGTCCTAAACCACGAAAGTCCCTCTCTAAAGATCTTTTGTGTTCATCAGCTTGTCGCATGACGCTGCCTGGCAATACCCCCTTCTCCTTTTCTAGAGATGCAACTCTGGCTTAAAGGTTATGAATCTCGTTTTGCACAACCGCAAGCCAAACTTTAAGCAAGCCCTCAGTATTCAGGTATTAGCGCTTTGCCTTGATATATATTAGCAACCTGTTTTGTTTAAAAGAAACATAGTGCCTTACTTTTCCAGCAAACTTTCCCTCTCTGCTTTCTTCGTCCGAATCTCCTTCAGTGGAGTGCTGTCGCTTTTTTCCACAAGGTGCCTTGTTCATTTTTCTCTGGATTACATATGACGCATTATTATTCGAGCCCTCAAGGCTTGAATTTAACTGCATTTATGTTAGGACCTAGTGACAGTAAGTGGAATGGCCACTCCGTAACTTACCTAGACTTCAACGTCTTTTAGTTTATACTTATAATACAGTGACCCATCCTCGACGGTAGACCCATTCGAAACTTGTGAAAGGCTCATTTAGAGAGACGTAGTAAAGCAGAGTAGAGAAGCAATAAAGTGATGAAGTGGTGAGGTATTGAAGTAGTAAAGTGGTGAAGTGGTGAAGTGGTGAAGTGGTGAAGTAGTAAAGTAGTGAATTGGTGAAGTGATGGAGTGGACAAGACGCTTTTCTTAAGGAAGAGACCCATTTATGCCTACTCTGCTACTCTACTTCCTCAAGGCACACTTGTACCTAATCTTTTCAAGCCTAGTAGCTCCCTCCATCATGCGTACCCTTGTGCCTCACTGACAAGTCTAGGTTGTTCTACAAGTGCCACAGTTTTCATCATCCAAGTGGACGATATCTTTGCCTTCAATGACAGCTAGCTTGCAGGGTAGTAGTCTTCCTGCAACCGCCCTGCTTAAAGCAATTACATGATTTTGTCTGGTAGATTGTTGCTGATAAAGGAACGGGCGTTTTAGCACGCGTTAACTAGAAATAAAGATAATTACTTAGAACAACGTAAAATTTCTTAAAATTTATCGTAATTTGATCTGTAAGCTAAATCGTTGCTTTTAAGGAGCGTGTTAGCAATGTTTTTTGTTAAAAATCGCTGCGCGCCAAATGTATAGTGATTTGAACTGGCCTTCTCCCGAAGCAGAAGCGGGACGGATCGTTCCGACCAGAGCAGATAAGCGATGAGTTGTGTCAATAGGCGACGATGGTGGCTTGAATGACTGCGTATGCAAACTACTGCAACAACGATATTCCTCATCTAATGTTATTTGATTTTCAACTCTCTTGGCGGAAGACGTGGCTAACTTAAATCGAAAAGTGAAAATTTCGATCGCAATTGGGTTAACTCTGGCAGTGGCTGGGTTGAATTGATGGCATGGCATGGCATGGCTTGAGTGCCGCTTCTTGGTGAGTCAATATTTGAACAATAATTTCATGCTATTTCATTCAACTTAGGGATACTGTTTACCGTTATGGACAGTATGAATCAACCAATTGCGAGCGCGATGAGAAAACCGTGTAGGTAGCGCTTATATGTCATTGAACTCAAGGTCTACTTGAGACAGCGGCAGAGAGCAAAGTTGTCGAACCCGGATAGATGTAATCTCAAATCATTGCCACCGCCACCTCTCCTCTCTTTTCAATCTCCTCTCCACCTAAACCTACCCCTGGTACAAAGCCTCCATGCGCATCTTCACGTACTCCCACGCTGTTACAGGCTCATACAACTTCGACCCAGGGTTATCTTCATCCCAACATCCAGGCAACGCATCAATAACGGTATCCATATCCGCAGTAGCAAAAAACGGGATGGAATATCGCGCCGGCAACACCTCCTGGTACCCGGTTTCATCCCCCTTGGCCCCAGGCTCCCCCACCCTATGCACACAACTCCTCCACCGCCCATTACTCCACCTCTCCATCAAATCCCCCACATTAACCAACACCGCGCCCTCCACAGGACGCCCCTCCTTCCACCCGCCACCCCGCTCCTGAATTTCCAATCCCCCCACCCCATCCTGCCAAAGCAGCGTCAACGTCCCAAAATCCGAGTGCGCATTAATCCTGCTCCGCTTATTATCTCTGATCTCCTTCCTCTCCACCTCGGGATAATGCAGCAACCTCAACTGGAATAATTCCTTCCCATGCGTTCCCTTGAGATCAATTCCTTTCTCGTGCAAACTCAGCGCGACATTCAGCGCGTCCAACACCCTCGCCACTAACCCCGCACACTCTGTGAAATAATTTTCCATGAATGCTCTGAAGCCAGGGAGTTGGTGTTCCTCGAGCCAAATGTTCGGCTGCATATCGTCGTTTACATTCCCGCTCTCAAACGACTCCTTGAAGTCAGGAGTGTCGCGCAGCTTGTTAATTTCCGCTTCGTCGTAGATGTGCTGGCTGACTTTTTCGACGCCCGGGGCGGAGTAGCCGCGGTGATGCGTGCCGCCTGGGGGGTGGGGGGCCAGCATCTTAGTTGTAGAGGGGAGGGCGAAGAAGGCGCGGGACTAGGGGAGGGTGGGGGAGGCTCAGCGCTTTGCGTGCGGGAAAAGAAGGGAGAGGGAGGTGAGGGGGTTTTGTCAATACGTACCCATTTGAAGCACTCTTCTACTAGCTCACTCTTCACGCCGTGGTGCAGGAGGTACACGAATCCGTCGTTCTGGAACGCTTCATCGATCTGTTTCGCGACGTGCTGTTTTTCTTCATGACTAGCATCATCACCATTTTTAAGGAATGCAGAGAAGTCTACAATGGGGATGGCACTCTTTGAAGACATGGGTGATTATTTTGATATACCTGGATTTGTGAATGAACGAGACGTCGACTAGGAAGAGTAGAAAGATTGAGTTGAAGTAGAGAATATGCTGACACACATGTGTTCGGGATAGAAACACGCGTCTACTTACCGGTTGCCTGGTATGTAGATCATCTCCCTTCATTGAAGTTTAACCAATCCAATCATCCACGCCTAAGTAAGCGCTATTCACTGATCCGCATCTGCAGCTATGACGTCATTCCTCCCAACATCACCTCTACATTACAGTCACCCAAGCGCAACAATTTCAACCAATTGGTAGGGGAAAAAAGGGTATGTACGAATTCCGCGCCAGTCTTCCTATCCATACAAGTCTCATCTATCGTCGCCACGAAAGTGTTCCCGAAACCTCATCCGAACAATGCCCAAACCCCAACCCAAGTCTTAATCCTAGATCGTATCCATCCATGAAGTGCGCAAAAATAAAGGACTGCCTGCCCATGCTATGCAATACCCTCAAAAGCTCCAACGACGCTGCAACCGACTTGAACACGCCACTAATGTATATCTTCTCGTGTCCTTTTTATCGCAGATGAATAACTGTTTGCTACTGATGTTCATGACCTCTGTTCATTCTCTATATTAGCTTCTCGTCACAACAAGTGCAGAGACGTCTAGGGTTCAAGAATCACCAAACATGTTCGCCACACCCGCTAGCCCGGGGCTGTTGCCCCTGACTATCGCCGCTGGCTGGTCGACACTCATGTACTGCTCCTGAAACGCGGTTCTCTTCTTTGGGGGCGCGCGCTGGATTTTGCCTTGCTCGTGGATGCTGACCCCCTTGATGCTACTCAGTAGGTCGAGAACAATGGCACGCTGCATCCGCTCATCTGATCTGTTGGCAGTCTTCAGCTTCGCGAGTCGGCGATCGACGCGGTAGCTGTCACCCATGCCTGGCAGAGAGAGGATTATAGAGCGCGGAATCTCATCATCCAAATGAATGATACCAGCGATGAGTGCGGCAAGCTCCTTCTGACAGTCGACAAAGTACGGCTCGTGAAGGGAAGTGATTGCGGACTTGAGGATGTCGTTGCAGAAGTAATCGCGGATTGGTGACTTCTCCTTGAAGCGTGGGAGCAGCGAACGCAATACCCGAACGACAGTGTTGACGGATCTTGTATCGCGGACGCAGATGGTCGAATTGCAGAACATGAGGATAGGCTCGAGTACTGATGGCATGGACAGTATGAAGTCGCACATCGGCTGGTTATTAGGATCACGACGGTCATGCTCGTCTTGACGGGAGAATTCTGGATTCGTTAGCGAACCAAACATAGAAAAACGATAAAGATTCACAATGAATGTCTTACCTTGTCTCGGATCAAGCAGGACAGCGACGAGCGAAACAGATGAGTAAGTAAGTTGACGGAGAATACTCTCCGTTTTCATCTCACCTGTCAAGTCATCATTGTCCGCTGATTCCGCAATCTGTCGAGCAACCTCGCTCCACTCTGAAGAGATCTTCCTGTCAAGCTCCCTGAAAAGCCCTTGTATCATCAAAGGCAGGAACTGCTGTCGTAGCTGTACCGGGCATCCCTCGATGAGATGTGTGGATACAGTTAGTAGTACGGACAAATGATGCGCTGTCAAGGCATGCGCGTGCCCAAACAGTGCTTGACTGAGTGGCCCTGGCAAATCCTGTATCCCGTAGAAGAAGTCGCGGAAGCGCGTCAAGGAGTACAAGATGTAGTATGAGCTCTCCCTGATCTGACGCACGGTTCCACGCACGGTCGATGCAAAGCCTTCGTATGTCGATTTAGACCCGCTGACTCGGTTGAAGAAGTCATCTCGGCTCTCCGTCGAGATGCCAGCCTGCCAGAAGCGGTCGGTCAGCACCCTACGAATAACTTGCTGCAACTCTACTGGAAGGTGTGACCAATTGCTGTCAATATCGTTGAACGCCTGGGCATAATTCACGAGTTGAAGAAGGTTAGGGAGAAGAACTGGGATTGCCTCAGCCCACAACATCGCTGCAGTTTCATATGCTGGAGATCCATCTTTGAGCTTCTCTGTAGAGGCAGCAAGCAGAGTCTTAGTGAGTCTCAATGGAAGATGCTGAGACCGTTCGAGCATGGAAGCTTGCATAGCTTGGCCATCGCTGTTCAGCGGTTGCTCGGACCAGTCCTGCACGCCTCGGAAGTTGCTTGCTGACAAGAAGTCTGGCAGCCGCTCCATCCCGAGGACGCCACAGAAAGACTGGAAGTTTGACACAGACTTGGTGAGCTCTTCACTTCGCCATGCATCTTTGACCTGATTCAGCATCTGTCGCATGCGTTCTTCTTGCGCAGCTCGGTCTAGTGTAGTACACCTATGAACGATGATAAAAAGGAAAGCTGAATACGCCATTCGTTGACGTTCGTCAGTTGTGGGATCGGCAATCAACTCGCTGACTTTGCTCTCTAGCTGGGGATACACATTCATGAAGTCGTCAGCGAATTTCATCGCCAGCTTCTGCATCTCTAAGCTGCAGACTCGCTCGAGCTCTTTGACCGTCTCTGAATATTGAGGAAACGCCGGGTCATCCGCTAGTCGGATGGTCAGCATGTACTCCAGGAATGTAAGAGCGAAAGCAGGTCGATCGCCAAGGGCTCTCGTTGAGAGAGTAGACATGAGCGTGATGATCTTCTTGGCAATCTCTGGATCCTCAAAACGGGCCTGAAGAATTTGTCTTCCCCAATCCTCAAATGAGCTCTCCATTATATTGCGTCTTTGCTCATCCTCTTGTGGATCTTCACCGTGCGAGGATAGCCACTTTAGGTAACCTTTCAACGCCGCCTCGATGACGGTGACCTGAGCGTCAACCTGCAGGGCAGGCGCAGAGGTCTTGGAGAATGTCTGCGGCTGGAATGGAGGATGGTCACTATAGAGATTTTGGAGCATGCTCGTAGCCCGACCCAGAATATGCTCCATGGCCTCTACTGGCGTTCTTCGTACAAGTACCTCAACAACATCGGCGCAGAACCTCCTATAGTTACCTAAGAAAGCATGTCGTTCTGGAACTGTGTCAATGTCCTCGTTCAAAAATTGCAATGTAACATCTTCAGTGTCTTCTGGCAACGCCTCATATCGTATCAAACGCGCGCAGCATGTCTCCAGAAGACCACCAACCATCGAGTTGACGACGCTCGAATCTCGGACGACTGGAGATCGCAATAGCTTCGTCCAGCAATGAAGTACGGGTATCGAGACAACGAGGCTAGGGTTTTGCAGAGTGTCGAAGAGAAAGCCAAAGATGCCAGGAAGATCACTTCCTTCTGGAATCTTTTCGGGTTTCTGCTCAATAAACAATCCGAGATGGTTCGCCAACTAATCTCGTTAGTTGATTGTAGATAGAGGTATAGATTTGCGCTCACTTCTGACAGCTTCTTACAAAGAGTGTATTTCTGATCATCCAGGTCATTGATGTTCATGTCTGACAGTGTCCAGTTGTACACATCCCGTAGCAGACTGACGCTTGCAGGTGTAAACATGGGGCAAACAAGGTCAACAAACTCATCGTCATGGAGATGATGTCGACTGTAGATTGCCTGCAGTACGTCGACGGCGGCCTGTGATGCGCGTTAGTGTGGTCTTGATATAACGGGCACGGGGCCACGAACGAGTTGCAACTCCACTACTGCAACTGAAAGCGCTTTGCAGACAGACTCAATGACATGTGTAGCAGAAATGGCTTTGGGGATGATCCAGGGCATGGCAGCTCGGAGCGCAGTCATGGTCTTGACGGCGCCTGTCCTAACAGCCTCCTGGTTCTGACAGTCCTGCCCCAGACACCAGTCCAGATTTTCACATAGTCTTGTGAGCCACCCTTCTTCCCCGTGTCGCACGTTCAAGCTCTTGTCCCGCGTGGGTAGGTGTTTTTGCATTACTGCTATTGGTGTGAAGATTTCGACACATGCGCGTCCTAGGTCGCTGCCGCGCAAACCAGCCGTTGGGTCTTCGCGATTGAAGATCTCCTCGGACAGCGTTTCAAGAATGTACAAGACGACGGCTTGGTGGTGCAAAGATGTGGTCCACAGCGCAACCAGCTGTTCGTCCATGTTCAACCACTCAGCGCCCCAGCTGCGCTTTGCGACTTCTGTCCAGAGCTGTGCAATCTTGTTCCTTAGGTACACAGCATCGCCCTCGGTAACGTTCCCTGCGAGCTCGACAACATAATTTCGCAGCGCCTGCTGGCCGTCTTCTGTAAATTCTTCCCAGTTGTACTTGATCGAGTACTCGAGCATAGTGAGACCATAGTAGCGCAGCTGTGCAGGTTGCGTCTGGTCGCGGGCGAGAGTGTATCCGTGCGAGTGGGCTTCTGGGTGCCGCTTTGCCTGCTCGAGGTATTCGGTTGCCTGGCGGCGTGTGTCATTGCTCGAGGCTGGTGAGTAGATGGCTTGCAGGGCTTCGAGGACTTGCGACAGGTCGGATGGCGAGCTGCCGTTGAGGTGCTGCTGCTGCTGCTGCTGTTGGTGATGGGCATGGCTGCTGCCGTTGGTCTGCAGGGCCTGGACTGCCCCGGTGTCCATGATGCAGGCGGCGTCGAGGGCGCTGGGCGTGGGCGTGGACGTAGGTCTGGATGGATGGATGCTCTGCAGTAGCCAAGGCTGGGGCGTGGGAAAATGTCGTGCGCGGAAGGCTGTCAGTGCCAGTCACAGCAGCAGCAGTAGTAGTAGTGGCAGTGGTGGTGGTGATGGTGGTGGCGGGCAAAGTGACGATGGTGTTGCGCAAAGGAACGTGGAGAGCGGTAGGGCAAAAAGTGGTACCGCAAGCGTGGGTGGAGGGACGAAGCTGCTGGAGAAGCTTTGGCGCGCGCCGTGACCCCCAGAACCAGACCCCGAACCCGGCGGTGAGGGATCGATAAACACCTCACGCAGGCTCCAAGCGCCAGGGCAAGATGCGCGGCTGGCCACGGGCAGCGACAGAGCCATGCTGTCTGCTTCAGTCGCTGCAGACGCGCTTAGCAAGGCTACCGTCCGGCTGCGAGTAGGACGCGTGTGGGCGACGCGGTGTCAGCTGCTTTTCGACAGGCTAGCTAATCCGTTTCTTCTTGGAAATTGTCTACTCAGCATCACACCCCCATTGACTGCCCTCCTCATGTAGCACGCATGTCCTGGCACGCACGCGCAACCACCATATGTGCAGCAACGCCATGGACAAATAGGAAGCGCGACAACTGCGCTGACATCGTGACCTGAGCATCGCACGACCCAGTTCGTATTACATCACCATGCATGGCCAACCAAATCACTCATGACCATGACAATTCATAACTTCGTTGACGACGGCCTCGCCTGCGCCTACATAACGCTGCAACTATTCTTCTGGCACTGCCTCAGGTAACCTTCCTCCTCGTCCGTGTCTACTGGCAGCCCAGACTTCCGCACCACGCCCTTGACAGTCAGCGTCTGGTCGCCCTCTGCGTGCCACCACCTTAGTATTTGCTGCTCAGTACCATTGCTGACCTCTGACGTGATGGTCCAGTTGCCGCCACTGGCCTCCACGGTCGGCTCTGGAAAATGAAATATTGGCAGGTAAACAACTGTTGAATGGTCTTGCGGTGTAGAGCTTGGCGCCGAAAGGCTCACTTTGAATGTGCACGTCTTCAGATCAAAGCCGTAGTGTGATATGTCACCATGCACAGCAACAGGTGTTGGGCGAATGAATGCCTCAGCTGCACGCAGACCCCGGACAGTCCCGTCTGTTTTGCTCGAGCTCATGCGTTCTGTTGAGATTGTTTTCTTCAGGGTGTCGGGCGTCACGCTAAGACTCTCCAACGAGTGAGAGTGAGAGTAGGACGGTGAGTCTACGTCCAACGATGCGCGCGAGTCTGCTGGCGAGAAGACGCCTGCAGGAACAGCCTTGTCGTCTAGCGAGTAAATGGAAAGATCTTCTCCATTCCACTGGTCGCCCCGGAGATGGTTGTTCTAAAAGATGTGAGTAAACAACTTCAGTTATATATAATAAAATCAACTTACCGTCACAACATATGTCCACAATGCAAACCCACTTGCCTGGCTCTCCTCAAGGGCAAAATGGTTAGCGTCCAACGCTGCAATCTGGCTGCTGTAATTGCCCGTCTTGTACGCATACTGATCATCCATGTCGTACGGAATCCCAATCTCCGTGAAGACGCAAGGATGGACGCCCATGTGTTCAGTACCTTCTTCTCTTATAGCTCTAAGTTGATGCGCAAAGCAATTCCTAATAGCGTTCTCGCCAATCTTGATGGCGAATGCTGGCGTGAGATACTTCCCGCGTAGCACACCAAATACATCGATATTCCATACACGATTCCTGCACTGAGCGTCAGTCATGGTCCATACTTGCAACACAGTTCAAACCTACCATTTCTTAGTGATGAGAGTGATTCCATCGTAGAAATGAGGCGCAAACACCATGTTCGGATCGTCGTCCTCGGTCCCCGCGATACTTGGTGGTACCTCTAAGACCGGGGGCTGGCAAAACATTATTGCATCTGGAAATACCGTTCTCACCATCTGCTTGTATTTTCGGTAGTGTGCCAGCCAATAGTTGTTGGTGAAATATTCGTAGTCGATTGTGACGCCACTCCCTGGGACTTTTGCAAAGTAATCCTTTTTAAGGAGTGTATCATTCTGTGGATCCCAAACCCCATGTTGTGCCCATATGCACTCACCGAGCTTCCACCCAGGATCACGAGTCCAGCCATAATGCGATTCATCGTAGTCTGAAGGTAGCCAAGCAGTCTTTCCTTCCGGATCTATCAACGCAGTGCCCGACTTGAAAGGCCCCATGCCTCCAAAGTCCCACGTATCGATCTCGCAAGCTCTACCCGATCCGGTAAGTATGGCTTGCCAAGCAGTGGGCGTAGTCCCCTTCTTCAGTTGCTGTTCCTTGGGAATCATTGAGATGTCGGCGAATCCAATCATGCCTCTGTTGGGCTCGTTCATGCTCTCCCATCCAATGATTGGATCATACTCCAGATCGCCGGCATCATGGATCCGCTTGGCAAGATGCTCGCATGCACCGATGTAGTGATCCTGCAAGTAGTCTTGGATGTTCTTCCCGTCGATGATGGCTTTGGGCGCAAAGTCCTTTCCGGCAAAGAAGAGTGTAAACATGACCTGGCACGTCATCCGTGTGTAATTTGTCGCCCAGATCATCTTGGGAAAGGCGCTCGGGTCCGGATATGTGTTTTGTACGAGGGAAGCTTCAGTAACGGCGAAAAATTGCGGATCTAGCCCACAAGCGTAGAGAGTCCACATTGGTGCTCCTGAACCACCAGAGAATCGCGACCACTGTTCAATGCGTCAGACAACGGTAGCACGTGAGGCCAAGAATGCTACATACAACATCTTGGTGAGGGTCCATGAAAATGTAGAATCCATACTCTTTTGCCTTGCGTAAGATAGATATTGTATGGTCAATCCACTCTTCATCATATTTTCCTGGTCCGGCATGTTCTATCGCCTCCCACGTGAAGATGTATCGGATTGTGTTGTACCCCCAGCCGCGGAGCCGTCCGAAATGCTCGGCCGCATCTTGCAGAGAAAACGGGCGGTTCACAAAAGACACATTGTCGCCGTCGAAGAATTTCTCAGAGATGTGCGAAGGCTGGTTGGGTGTTGCGGGGAACTTTGCGTCGGCGGCGCAGTTGATGCCGTGCAGGGTGACCTCGCGGTTCTGGGGATCCCGGAACGTCCGTCCGTCAATGCGCAGTCTCAGTGGTGCCATGCTGGGGGAGGTGAGGGGGACGAGAAGAACGTGTGGGGAGAGGAGACACAGGCAGAGCGAGCGGCTAATGTATGTACACGCGAGTCGGGCGCATGCGCGTCCCCAGAGGTCTTGGTCTTGGAGGCTGAGGCGGAGGCGTTGCACTCCCACATCGGACGTCATCTGGCTAGCGCGGCAAGGATTATCGCTAGCGGCCAAGGGTCCAATGCGCATGTCGTGAAAGGACAACTTTCAATAGTCAAGTCGCAACGACCACATTTCACTTGCACTCTCGCACCTGCCCATGTTATAGCATCGCACTTTCCTCGTGTATATATTCCTTCTTTTCCTTCCCCAGCCAACCCACAGTCACTCATTCACTCGCCCAATTGCTCCTCCGCCATGATCATCCGGCTGTCCTCGCTCGCGCTGGGGCTACTTCCCCTCGTCTCCGCCCTCTCTCCCGCGGACATTCCAGCAGACACTCCCGTGTCGCAGCTTATCAAGAACGCCAGCGTGAAGCTTGCCACTGGAAATGCACAGGAGGCCCTCACGTACTTTGACGTCGCCATCTTGCGCGACCCCCAAAACTACCTCACCTTCTTCAAGCGCGGCGCTGCCTACCTGTCGCTTGGCAGGACCACGCAGGCGCAACATGACTTCGACAAGGTGCTGGAACTGAAGCCAGGATTTGAGGGCGCCCTGGTTCAGCGCGCCAAGATTAGGGCTCGGAAGGCCGACTGGGCTGCGGCGCGCAAAGACTACGAGGCCGCGGGCAAAGCAGACGACCTCCTGCAGCTAGACGAGGCTGAGAGCGCCGCGTTGCTAGCACAAGAGGCGTTCGACAAGGGCGACTGGGAGAATTGTATCACGCAGGCTGGGACCGCCATCATGATTGCTGGCGCAGCCTACGACATTCGCAAGACCAGAGCCAAGTGCCGCTTTGAGAAGGGCGAGGTCGTAGAGGGCATCAGCGATCTGCAGCACCTTCTCCAAATCAACAAAGGCGACATTGAGCCACACCTTCAGAGCTCTGCCATGGCCTTCTACTCCCTGGGTGAGGCAGATAAAGGTCTGAAGCACATCGCGCAGTGTCTGCAGTCCGATCCTGACTCCAAGGCCTGCATGAAGCTCAGAAGACGCGAGAAGAATCTCGAGAAAGACTTGAAGAAGGTCCGCGCACACTTTGAGAAGCGGCAGTTCGCCACTGGAACGAAGCTCCTTATCGACCGTGGGGAAGAGGAGCCTGGCCTCCTTAAAGAAGTCAAACAAGACTTCCAAGACTATGTTGAGCAGGGCTACATCTACAAAAACTCGCCACAGGGTCTCTACCAACAACTGGTCGAGCTAACTTGCGAAGGATATGTCGAGGTAAGTTATCATGCCATGCCATCACCTTATCATCAATTGCTAACTGCCGTCGAGATGAACAATCTCAAGAAAGGCACCCCGTACTGCACAGAGGCCCTCCAACTAAATCCTGAATCTCTCCACGGTCTCATACACAAAGCCTCACAACAACTCGACGCGGACGACTTTGAAGACGCCGTCCGAACCCTCGAGCACGCCAAAGAACATCACAATGGAAGCCAGAAGATCCAGGAACTTCTCCAAAAAGCACAAACGCTCCTCAAACGCTCCAAGACTAAGGACTACTACAAAGTCCTCGGTGTAGGTCGCGACGCAGATGACCGCGAAATCAAAAGGGCATACCGCAAACTTTCCAAACTGTACCATCCCGACAAGGCGAGCGCAAACAACATGACACCAGAGGATGCACAGAAGAAGATGGCCGCAGTCAATGAAGCTTACGAGGTGCTGAGTGATGAGGAACTCAAAGAGCGATTTGATCGCGGCGATGATCCGAATAGCCAGGAACAACAGCAGAACCCCTTCCAGGGCAATCCCTTTGGTGGTGGTGGAGGTCAACAGTTCCATTTCAGGCAAGGTGGTGGTGGAGGATTTCCTGGGGGTGGTCAGTTCAAGTTCCAGCAAGGTGGAGGGTTCCCTGGTGGTGGATTTCCTTTTTGAATAACCATTCCTTCGGAGAGTATTACAGCACAGGCGTTTGGGAATGTCTGATACACGCACAGGAGTCCGTAGAGGCATTTTTGGGGCGTTTTTGAATGTATGATATCATTGCTTAAGTGAATTGATGGGAAATGAAAGTCGAAGTAAACACTTCTTGCTTGTTTGTCTGAGGTAAATCGTATTATCGTGCAGATGACAGACATCTATTGTGTAATTGTCTTTTGTACCGTGACATAACTTCTTGCTCGAAGAGCATATCATGGCTTGTTGGAATCTTCCTCAAGGCCATAGAAGCAGTCGATTAATAATTGTACAGAGCTGTGGTTGAGCAAACTAATTCTCGCTTCATCAGAGTGTTGTCCTGTCCTTCATCGATGACTGGCTGTGCAAATTGTAGGGGAGTTGAAAACATTGAGAAGAATGAAAAAATGGTGATATGGTAATAGTGACTCAGGCATTGTATAAGGCATCACTCGAACTTAGAGAACATTAGATTGATCGATTTAGGTGTTGAATCATCATACATGAAGAGAAATGCTGATAGTGCCAATTTAATCTGTAGTAACTAAGGCAGTATAGTTGGCCCGATGTTGTGTCAATCCAATCTAGGAGGCATTCTGGAACCTTGACTACCATTTTGAATGCCATACGTTCATTCTGATTATCTGTAAATTTCTCCGACCCTTGGTCCATTTATCTCATGCTCAGTGCTAATCATCATATCTTAACGCACACGTCATCACGCCCCATTTTCTTCCTTTTTGACAATATTACCAACATTGTAGGACTCTCTTCTCTCGATCCAGGGGTTTATTAAATCTTTCTTCGGTACCACGCGTACACGGAGTAAAACGGGGATAAGTTCATCAACAAACTCATTACAGGTGACGGTACGTAACTCATCGACTTCTTCCCAATCTGCCTTCGCATTATAGGCCCACCGATCGACCATCAGACGTCGTGCTGGGGAACCGGTAGTAGTGCCTTGGTAAATGATCTGGGTCGCGGAGTTTGGGGGATATGTATTCGTTAAAGTACCGTACTTTATGATTGCGTCGATAACAAAAACCTGGAACAAAGGGTCAAGAATCTTTTCTGCTAAAACATACAAATATGCCAGTGAAAGATATATATCTCGCGGGCTGGCTTCGGTGACGATCCTTCGGGAATAAAGCCAGTGACAGTACATCTGGAAAATAGATGGTTCTCCATCAGACATATCTATGGGCTTGGAACCGTCTGTCCTCCACTCCTGCTTCATGACATTCTTGAAAAAATCCGAGCTACTAGTAAGGACATTTTCGTGTATGTGGAAGGTCTCCGTGCCAACAAGGATGGAAACGGTAGTGCTGTTCAAACTAAAGCCCTTAGCATGTGCGCTCATTATGAGTGAAAAAATATGTCGAGGGAGTTACTTTGGCAGCCCATATTCTCCATCAGCATCTACAAACACCCGTTTCACATGATTCGTTGGCGACGGAGTGGACATATTCGAGAAGTCTTCTGCTTGTTAGTCAGGAAACAAACTACGCAAAATTCAAAAGTGACTATGAGAATCTGTCTCTACCAGATTTTAATCACTATATGTGTAGCAAAAGTAGGCTACGACAGAGGTGGATGACGAAATAATGGAGACTAAGAGTGAGAAACTGGCAATTGGGTTTGGATGCTTGGCGTGGCATGTGCCTTCAACTTCGCCCAGGAGGGTCCATATCATCGTACGATATTGTCATAACGGGATTAGTCAACGCATTATTCGAAGGACGTAATGCATCGAAACTGGGTAAGCCTGAGACGAGCATACCGTTGAACATGCAAATTGATTGGATACATACTTCTTGCAACACATACATAATCTAGTCTCATCCTATGACGTACACAAAAATCATCACATTCGTTATGTTGGGAGACGGTTTCGTATTTACATGTCAATTCACACACCCATTACTCACAATGCGGTGCGATACATTAGCTACGGAGTACTAATCCGGGTCTACTGAGAAGGCTATGTCTTCTCAGTCCTAAAGTTCGAAGCGAGCTGTCTACATTGTGTTTGTGATAGTATACCACAGCTCGACCACATGATGTTGAGCAAAAGATTTTTTTTAAAAAAAAAAGAGGCTATTGTAAATTGCATTTACCAGACTCACACTAGTACTTGATCGTATAGAACAAACTCTACCATCGTACCTGCAACAACAACTTGGTAAACTATTTCCATGGCTTAAAAGTAAGTTTCTCGGTGATTGGCCTCAAATAAAATCGGTGACTACTGAAGTATCCAATTTTTTTAGCATTGCTCTAGACAAGTCTACAAATTTGAACTTCCTCTTCATCATTTAAATTCCATCACATTATAACAGAAATTTTCATCAGGGTGAGAATTGTCTCAGAAAAAGAAACGTAATGTTTAAACTCTTCATTGCTGGGTTTCACACGACTGGTTTCCATGGCTGTTTACATTACCATCATCACAAGCTCTGCAGCCTCTGGCACTGGAGTAAAATGATATGAAGATAAGGTAGATCATGCATAAATACTTCTCACAACTTGACACATTCTACGCTTGCGATTGTGTTGCAACCAATGGTATATTGAACAATAATACATAGGTAAAGATAAGGATTATAAAATCGACGCAGCAACTCAACAACAAGTTCATTCGTTCCATTGTGAACATATTCTTATTAATGCGCGCACAAAAAACTGAAGCACATATTTAGAATCGAGAAAAAATCTAACTAAGTATTGCAAGGCAGTTCATATATCTAAGGATATCCTTGCACATTCAACGTAAACTCAATTACTAGATTGTTCAGCTGTGAATTCGAGAAAATTATCCCATTTTATCCTGATCTGGGGTGAGGAATAAATTGGCTCCAGGTAAATCTTGTCGGAAAGATGTGTGAGGTTAATGAAGCACTCGAGACGACTATATAGACCCTGGCGATATAAAACAAAGTATATGACGCGATAGACATAATTATAAAATATTAAACCCACATATATCAATCCACCTGTCAAAAAGAATATCACATGCAGTATGTTCAACTAAGGCAACTAGAATATTTTTGAAACAAACAATCACAAATAAAGAAAAAGTGATAAAACGATGATAATGGGTAACGGACTGACAATGTCAAAACAAGAAACTATCCAAAGTGTTGTCTCGGTTTTGGTGCGAAATGGCCCATTCCAGGCCAAGAGATTACAACCGCCGTATATAGCGGCCACAACCATTGCGACTGAAAAGAAGATACCACTAAGACGGCTAAAGATTTTATAAATCAAAATTCGAAATATTTTGGCACGTCCTCGTCTTTCGAACAATACGATATCCAGATTGCAACCCAGTTTCAATAAGCGGTTGTGATGTGAGAACTTACTATAAAAAATCGCCTTCATGACTCAGTTCTTGTCCAACAAGGCTGTGAATACTGCATTAAAGCCCAACGTATCAGCCTACAAGGACAGGAATCAATCACCAGTAAGCCATGCTGCCATGCCAAGAAGGGGTAGAATAATTATTAAGTTGGTTTGATTAAATCCACCAATGCAATTCAAGAAAAGAGGTGGCTACGTCGAATGTCACACGCAGTTCGGCTGAGGTGGAGTGGATCTGGAGAACGAGTGACGATCTAGTCTGGCTGACAGGTGCAAATGGAAAGGGGACTCATGGACGAAACACTAAATTAAAGAAAACAATGTTTAACTTGGTTTCCATAAGAAGAACAAAAGTTTGAAGGGGAAAGGTGAAAGCTTCGTAACAGTCGTTAACTTCTGTTTATTTTTATGCCCGTTTTAATGACCTGCAATGAAGCCATCAAATGTAGATTAATCCGCAAAATCTAACGCGTTGCCATCCAAACGCTTTTTTTTTTTGCAAAAATTCACTTCGGTTCAATTGAGCAGCGGTGAACATTATTAAGAATGGATTTAGGCTAAACACCTAACTCGCCTCACCAAAGTCCGAATGTCCCGTTTCGTTCGCATGCTGCAATGCGCCACGCTCACCTGCGCCTTTCCACCCACAGGTGTTGCATTTGATGTTGAATTTTTGCGTATCGGTAAAGTAGTGTGCCTTCTTTAATTCTCCGCAAAGTTGTCTCGCCGCCTCGAGGATGACATCATCATTTGTGTCGAACAACTTAATGTCGTTTTCTGGGTCAAACGTCGAAGAGCCAGCGGGAACAAAAGCAATGGTATCGTAGTGAATGCCCGAATAGACGAGAATGCAGCGTTTTTCTTTGCCTTCGTTGAATCGATCTACTCTTAGGTCTTGCACATTGATGCTGGCAATCTCGATGTTGAACTCTTGCGACAGAATGCTAAGCTCAATACCACCACCCCAAGAATCAGAGTATGAGATCCATTTACAATAGTCGTCTGGCGCTCGCTGTAGGACAGCCTCGTTGTAAAAGTCTGGGTCTCGTTGGATGGCTTGCGCGACCATGGATCGTAATTCCGTCATTGAGTCGAGGGTATCAGTGAGAACAGCGCTCCCTACAGCTCGGAACATACACGAGTTATCATCCGGCATGACACGCAACACCACAGTGCCACCGCGATCAGGAACAGGAACTTCGGGCGTGTCCTTGTCCTTTAGCGCTGAAGCCTGCTTCCGTTGAAGTGAGAGTGGAGCGGACTTTGACTTTGACTGCTCCTCCTCTTGCTTTCTCTCGCTTGGATCCCCAGTAGCTTGTCCAATGACGATGATTTGTGCACCGTTGAGCTTCAGATCCGTGTCTTTGAGGAGCGTAGACAAGCCATATAATGCTGGGTCAAGGGGCTGCGGTGGAAACCCCCATTTTAACTCAAAAAGTGGCAAGTTTGTGGAAGTAGATATAGAGGACAGTAGGTCCGATACAGCAGCGTTGTCTTCAAGGGAGAGTGTGTGTTGGCCGTTGGGCGCTCGAAGGCGGATACGAATGGGCATCTTGATGCTGGCGATAATAAGGTGACAGGTGGTGAAAAGAGGGGTTAGGTTAGGAGCTCACGAGCCAGCTGAGCAATCGTGGAGGCGAGGGGTGATGGTGGGGCAGTATGGAACAAGCAACTTGGGTGGAGGCGAGGGCGATGGTGATGCGAGCAGAATGTCTACAACTGGTGTGAGTCGAATCAGTTTAGGAGGTTAGTGATGAAATGTGAGGATTTGAAACATAGATTGGCACTCTTTGTCAGCTACAACAACCGACACGTTCGTCATAGGCGGTGAGGGGCGTGAGTCGAGAGAGATGTCGCAAGTGAATGTTCCGGAAAGCACCACCGCGGCTCAATTGGACCCCTGATCCCTGCTGGCCGTGCCAAGGGCTTGTTGTGCACGGGCCAGTTCGCGACTTCCACATTCGCACGACGCGACAGCTCAGCAACTTGGGCATCACCAAGTTCCAACGTTAGATTGGGCGTAGACACACCTACGTAGACAAGATGGCGACCGCACGCGCGCCAAGCTCGACTCCTGTCCCCACGACCGAGACGGCAGAGGCCGCCGGCGCAAAGTCGACAGTCACGCCAGAAGAATGGAAGGCCATGTCGACGGTCCTAAACAACATCTACGCCTATGAGTCGGAAGAGTGAGCACTTAATCGCAAATTTTTCATCATTTTTTTGGTGCTAATATCTCGTGAACAGTGGATACGACCCTACTAAGCTCTTCCAGCGCAAGGTCAACAAGCGCGCGGTGCCCGACTACTACGATATCATCAAGGAGCCCATGGCTTTGAGCACTATAAAGCATAACGTCATGCAGAAACAATACAAGGATTTCTCTAGCTTCGTGCGCGACCTTGCGCTCATCCCCCACAATGCCCAAGTCTACAACAGGCAGGACTCGCAAGCCTATGTGGACGCGCTCGAAGTCAAAGCTGTCATAGTACGCGAGCTCAAGAAGCTTGCCGACGAGAAAATCATAACCGAGGAAATCGCGGCCCTGCCATATCTAGGAGAAATACCAGAGGCAGAACCGCTCCCACTGGACGAGGAAGAGGAGGAAGATGATGAAGACGACGAAGAGGAGCTCGAGATTGATGAAGATGAGGACGAAGATGAAGAAGACGAGGGCAAGCGCAAGAAGAGGCGTCCACGATCGTCAGCAATCGCTAAGCGTGAGAGTGGCGTGAGATCAAGAAACAAAGAAGGGGACGATGCAAAGAACGATGACCCGGAATCAAGGAAGAAGCGAGGACGGCCGCCGCGTGTCGACACTCCTATGGAAGCTCGCATTAAAGCCATCATGAAGGCCATTCGCAAGCCCCGAAATCAGCTTAACAAGCTCATGGTCAGCGCTTTCGAACGTGTCCCCGACAAAACCGCAATGCCCGAGTATCACGCTGAAATCAAGGTGCCCATGGCGATGGATATCCTCAAGCGGAAATTGAAGCGGAAGAAGTACAATTCGGTAGACCACTTCATGGTTGATGTCGAGCTCATGTTCGAGAATGCGAAGCAGTACAATGAGGAGGAGAGCCAAATTTACCAGGACGCCGTACATCTGCAAAATGAATCTCGTGTCATCGCTAAGATCGAAAAGGACAAGCCTGACACCGACTTTGTTATGGAAGAGGGCCGTATCCCTATGCCCAACGGCATCATCCATAATGGCGAGTTGTGGAAGGTTGGTGACTGGGTACACATCCAGAACACAAACGATCTCACAAAGCCTATCGTCGCACAAATCTACAGAACATGGCAAGACACCGAGGGTGGCAAATGGGTGAACGCGTGCTGGTACTACCGTCCGGAGCAAACCGTTCATCGGTTCGATAAGCACTTCCTTGAGAACGAGGTGGTCAAAACTGGACAATACCGCGATCATCGCATTGACGAAGTCGTAGACCGATGTTTTGTCATGTTTGTCACGCGATACAATAAGGGCAGGCCACGCGACTTCCCTCCAGACAAGGAGATTTATGTCTGCGAAGCACGTTACAATGAGGACGCTCATAAGTTCAATAAGATAAAAACGTGGGCGAGCTGCTTGCCGGATGAGGTTCGCGATAAAGACTACGTGATGGACTTATTTGACGCTCCGCGCAAGCTAAAGAAGGTTCCAAGTCCGATTGCATATCTACTCAAGGATGAGCAGACTGAAGATGATGAGCTTCCAAAACCAGACTGGGGTGCTGAAAATGCTCCACCAAAGATTGGTGCTGTTCACCGTCGTCCGCGCGATGCTAAGGTATGGTTTTACCGTCATCATAACTCTCGTAATACGAATACTGACTGTACCTTTAGGACTCACCGCCTCCAGAACCCACACCACCGCCTCCCCCAACACCTCCACCAGCACCACCGATGGCAACCCCGCTGATTGCTAGGGCACCACCGAACGGCTACGGTACCGAGCTACACCGGAATCACTCTTTCCCACAGGCGCCGGCCATAACACCCATGCCTGTGCCAACACCACAACAACATCACACCGTACCAGCCTATACGCCCACTCATCCCACACACTACTCACAATCACCTGTCCCACCCTTCCAGCAAGGACCCCAAGCGCCAGGCTACCAGCCCATTACTCCCCACGTTCCGTTCACACCACAGCCTACCGCACCAATGCAGTCGTTTCAAACCCCTCGACCTGCGCCAGGTTATCCTCCGCAATACGCTCAGCAACCTTCTGCCGCATACAAAGCCCCACAGCCAGTCGAAGTATACGTACTAAATGATCATGCCAACGCGAGCATCCCACAAGACATTCGCGAGCAATTTCAGCGCGACGAGAAAGGTCGTATCCTGTTCTTTACTGCACCACCTTTGAATGTTGACCAGCCCCTTACGAAAGAAGGACGCGCTCTCGGTCACTCGGCACGCTACCTCGCCGCACGAGCAAAGAAGGAACAGGCCAAAGCCGAGAAACGCAAACTTGACAACGCCAGTGCACCTGAACGTGAGGCAGCCGCAAAGAAAGCCCGGTCAGACAAAGAAATAGCATTGAAAACTGCGGTTTCCGAACTCGGCGCAAAGGCAATTCGGGCGTTGGAGGATCAACTTGCTATCACGACAAAACGTGAATTTGAACTTGCGTTCAAAGGGCAATCGGAGAAGGGTGTGAGAATAGCGGTGGATTGGTTGGCAAAGGCGCAGGAGCAGGCTATTTTGCGAAATACGGAGAGGGAAGTACATGCGAAGCAAAGGCAAGAGGGGAAGACGATGAGCATCACGGGGATGACGGTGAGGTTGGAGAAAGAACTTTAGGGCTCCGTTCATATGTTGGTTTTTGAGGTATCAGGGAAAGACGTTGTACGATCACGGATGGGATGTGGTGTTTCTTCAAATCAGAGAGAATGTATATTCAACATTTCTGAATAGGATATGGGGATTTTGTTCTATTACACTATATTGAGCACAAGCAGAATTTCACAGAGATAAAGGAGATTCTGGAGGATTTTCTTAAAATCCCCTAATTATTCCCAATTTGTTCACTCGTGTTTGGTTACACGCGTACATTGAATTACCTTCAACTGATGCCAATCAACGTTCGCAAATTTTATCAACGCTATATGTGCTGACAATGAAACCATTCATTGAATTGGAAACGTGAAAACAACGCATTCAATCCGCAACCAAATTCTAGAATTGATTGTCTACGCTACACAAGCAAGACGTTGAGGAAAGATTAAGGAATGGAGATCAGATGAAAGTTGTTTAAATATCATGACAGATACAATGACCATTGGAAAGATTTTGTGAGGGACAGGTTCTATTACTATAAGTAGGTATGAAAGCAAGATAGCAATCAGGCATTGTCGTCCAAGTGAGAAAATCAATAAGGTTCTAGTGATGAAAGACTCTAGAATATTTTCCTATACAAGCCAGTAGATTATTGAAGTCGAATCAGATGGCTGGGGAGTGCATCAAATGGTGATGTGTTAAAGTTCGCTATTGCATTTCGAGGTGGAAAAGACACCACGATAGGCATTGGAGAAAACCGGTGTTTGCGAGAATTGTGTCATCGAATGGACAATACCCTCTCTTTGGAGAAACAAAAAAGCAACTAAGAAGGGTAGTTAGAATGGAGTTGTTGGAGAGGAAATAAACACGCCGCACCTAGTAAAGCACTAGCCATGCTAAGTGAGCATGCGTGGCAAACACGTGAAGTCGCGTTATTACAATCAGACTTCTAAATCTCAGTGTTGAGAAACCTCAAGATTTACAGCTGCTCAAAGCATAAGCAGCTTGAAGATCAGAGTATCAGATGTTTGTATATTTGTCACTCATCCCATATTCTCCACATTGAATGTTTTCTCACCAGTCCACTTCCGAAAGTCGCGCTCAACATGAGAGAGCTTCGCTTCACATGTAGTATTGTATTCATTACCTCAAGTTACTCAAACCATGCAACGTATAGTGCACGCACAAGAAGTCAGTGCGCGGGGAGGCTTTATCAGATTTTCGAGTCTGGCGGGGTTCATGAGCCACTGCGGCTGAAAACTTTGAATAGTCCCCTCTCAAGTTTTGAGGGAAAGCTTTCCTCAGAGATACTCATTTCAATGCTAACTTAGCATGTGTAAATACCTAGAACACTCTGTTGTTGGAAATTCACATGTCGAACCAGCCACAACAAATTTGACATGACACCACCACCACAAGCGAACGTGCGATATCGTTCTAACTCCCAAATAAATTCCAGCACATGAAAAGTACGGGAATTTCCAAGGACGAAAAGTCAAGCACATGTAAGCAAACATGTCAGCAACTGCAAAAATTGAGAGGTAGCATATTTTTTCTACCCCTCCCCCTCCCCCTCCATTCCCCCCCTCCTCTCTCCCCCCTCAATCAACAAAACACCCCACTTCCTCGCCCCCTCACCTCCCCCCATTTCCCTCTGCCCCTCCCGTAGCCCCGTAATCCACGCTTCCTGAAACTTTCCCCATCAGGCAACTCCGACTCCAAAGCATCTGCGTCTCCACAAGCCGAGCAGTTAAAAAAAAAGAAGAGACAAAGCATATGATAGAAATCCGTTTTACACATAATAATATAAAGCCGCATACGCACACAGTTTTAGGAGAGAAAATTTGTAGGAAAAAAAACCATCCCTTCCACGATTTGCACGCACACATGTTGATTCAAAAATTGAAAAAAAGGTGTGTGCACGTTGAGGAAACAGACGCGCACATGGGCAAAAAGAAATTGCTCCCTGCCAGACTCGAACTGGCGACCTTCGGATGCCTACTCTTTGAGCAGTCATGGTCTTAATATGAGACCGACGTGATAACCAACTACACCAAGGAAGCTTTGATGAAACGTGAAGAAATATTTGGAAATATATTGTGAGCAGTATGTGCGGAATGTCTGCATATGCAGAAACAGATCAGGGAATTCGGCAGAGCGCTGAGCTTCACGAATGAGAGAATGTGGGGTAGACTAAGACCAGAGCTTCGATTCTGTACCCCAGTACCATAGGTATTTCCTCCGAGAACAAACAAAGATACTCCCCATTTTCAATACACTTTCCACAAACGTAATCCATGCCCAGTAAGTCATCACAGTCACAGTATTAGGTACATATCTATCCAATGCAAACCAGACCCTCTCTACTTCGTAAGATGCCTCAACGCCCAAAAAGTCAAGTCCCTCAATGCCATTACCACATTCACATCACACAACCAACCTACGTCCCCTTCCAAAACTCATCTACGGGCCAAGTTTCTGCCCTGGCTCAGGAGTCCTGGGTATCCCCGTCATCGGTACACTAACATTCGCAGTTGGTAAAACGCCGTATCGTCCGTAAGTCTTCTGATCGACGCTGACGTAGTGGGGAAGTCTTCCAAGAAGATTGAGCTTGGTCTCCAACCAGCGTAGGATCTTCTCATGTGGAACGAGGAACTTGATATAGCCCGAGGCCCAGAGGTAACCGATTCCGGCGCCACAGAGGTGGCCAATGAGGCTGACGTTGGGTACGATGAGGCTGGTAACGACGACGAGAATGAGCGGTGTGGTCCAGGTAGGGATTTTGTAGGGTCCAACACTGAGATGTCTTAGTCGAGAATAATGTCAAGAGAGTGGGATGTAGCGTACCTGAAGCTGGGGTTTGTCTTGTGCGTTTTCATGACCTCTGCAGAGAGAAGGAGGAATACCCATATGCTGGTTACTGTCAGTATCTTGTCTGACAATACTTTTGAGATGTGTCGCGTGTACCTCGATCCCATGACCACGGTATTTCCCCTCAGCACAAATTTCTCCAAAAGCACGTAAATGCCGCCTGGAATTGTCCCGAATGCTGCCTTCTGGTCAATCCTGAACCCCAGACTACTGCTGTATCGTATGCTTACGTCCAGTGAAGAGTGCGAGTGTGACCAGAGTCCCGAACTCTGCTTCGAAGCGCTCGATCAGGGGCGTTACGGCGAAGAGGTTGAAGATCATGTGGAAGAAGTTGAGATGCATCAATGGGAACAGATTGAGCCGGTGCACTGCAGGAAGGATAAAGTCAGCGTTTGAGGTTAATCATGTAGCACATGGTCTGTTTGAGAAGCCAAATTCCACACGTCGTCTCGTCTACGCAGAATATCCAAAAGCTGCAGCTTCTTCTTTGCGTCTCCCCCACACCCTCCCACTTGGAATGTAACCAGTCGAACCCCCTCGCCAAGCTCCTCTCCCAAGCTCAACAACAAAGAAATCCACATACTCTGCGTAAGATCCATCTTAGCCGGCTCGAGCCGCCCATACTCCCTCACCCACGGAAAGGGAATCGTGGCAATCCATAGCCCTACGATGGCGGCCGCCAGCAATCGCGTGCAGAGCGGTAGGCGAAAGACGTAGGAGCGTATGCGCGCGGGGTTGAACTGTGGAAATGACGGCATGGCGGTCTGCGACGGTGTCAGTTCAGATGGGACGCCTGCAGGCGCGTCGAGAGAGGAAGGAGTCTAGGGTCCAGCGCGCTAGTGCCTGTCTCGACCACGACTACCAAGACGGCAGCGCGGGATGAGAAGGCGCAGCACACAACACTCCTTTTTCCTGAGGTGCAATTGAGAGGTGGTCAGTATGGCTCTGATATGTAGGTGCCTCTGTTTTGCGTCTCTGGGCGGAGGCTAACGTGAATGAATAGCCTCTATATTGGCGTTGCGGAGAGACGCCCGCATCCAAAAGATCCCGCCCTATCTCTCTGCCTTTTGTATTCTTGTTGGGATAGCGTGGTTGCTTGTTCTGCCCTTGGACGAGTACTCGCGCAAGACATATGTCTCGGAAAATGCTCTGCTGCCCGCACAGGTACATACATATTTCACGGGCAGTGAGCACGACGTCTTTAGAGCATACAGACATGAAGTGCATGCGTTGGCTGAACTGAGCATAGAAGAGTATGGCATATGAAGAGCTTGAGAACAAGGCACCTAAGCTGACAATGCATCAGGCGCACCGAACGACTAGAAGGCATCTTCCGCTCGCAGAATCTCAAAGTCGCAACCCAAAAGTACAACTATACAGTCTCGAACCACACCATCGCAAATCAGAATGTCTATGCTATACTCCAAGGACCCCGTGCGGACGCCACCGAGGCCATGGTCTTGATTGGCGCATGGAAGAACATGGACGATGTGGTCAACACTTCGGGTGTGGCTTTGGTACTCACGCTGGCACGCTACTTCAAGCGCTGGAGTCTGTGGAGCAAGGACATCATCTTCCTAGTCTCTGGAGACAGCACGAGCGGGCCACAGGCCTGGGTCGATGCATACCATGACGGACACGATGAACGCTTTGTCGAGAACCTGAAGATTAAGAGTGGAGCGTTACAGGGTGCTGTTGCGGTCGACTACCCTGCTGGACCCTGGGGCCATCGATACGAAAAACTGCATGTTGTTTACGATGGCATGAATGGCCAGCTCCCGAACTTGGATCTGTTCAACACTGCTGTTCAGGTCGCATCTGGTCAGATGGGAATTGGTGCCGTCATCCAGCGCATGTGGAAGCACACGGACACGTATCAGGAGCGCCTCCAGACGATGCTTCGGGGGATGGTCTCGCAGGGAATGGGCCATGCCACAGGACCGCACTCGTCGTTCATTCCATACCACGTCGACGCCATCACCCTGGTCACAGTTGGCGATGGCTGGCACGATGAGATGTCACTGGGGCGGACCATCGAGTCGCTGTTCCGCAGCTTGAACAACCTCCTGGAGCACCTGCACCAGAGTTTCTTCTTCTACCTCCTCCTCCAAGCCAATCGCTTCGTCAGCATTGGCACGTACCTTCCGTCGGCCATGCTGATCGCCGTCAGCTTCAGCATCACCTCGATCGCGCTGTGGGTGCAGAGCGGCCGTCCCAGCGAGCCCGCTTCCAAGCCCGCATCCACAATCCCCAAGAGCAAGACAACCTCCAGCGCTGCACCTCTAGCCTCTCCCTCTGAGAAAGGCAGAGAAGGCGAAGAGCCCCCGACAGAAGAGGATACTAAACCCCCTGCAATGACTCTCGTCCAGCAGTCTGGCTCTGTAGCCCTTGTCCCTCCCTCGACAACCGCAGTTACCGAACGGCACCTCCTCGTACCCCTCCTTGCTGTGCTGCTCACCCATACCCTGGGCCTCGTCCCACTCTACGTCTTCAACACATGGCCTGCCCCGGACCTCACGCGTCTCTTCTTCACAACGGCCAACATCACGTCTCTCATCCCCCTGGGTATCGCCTACTTTCTCTCGTTTGAGTTCCCGCCGACGACGCAGCAAACAACGCTGGTGCAGTGCTTCTCGCTCCTCTTCCTGGGCATGTTCCTCGCAGCGCTCGCGACGCTAAACTTTAGCCTGAGTTTCCTGGTGGGCGTGGCGACTGCGCCGCTGAACTTTGTGCGCAAGACGAAGCGCAAGGGGGTCAACATAGCGCAGTTGGGGTTACTGGCGGTGCTGAATCCGGTCATGGTGGTGCAGGTTGCGACCAAGGTGCTGGGCGGGGATTTGCAGGTTGTGCTGGAGAAGGCGGCCGAGGGGTGGGTTGTCGGCGGCATGTGGACGCAGGTGGTGGTTTGGCTGGTATGGTTTCCGGCGTGGGTGTTGGCGAGTGTGGTTGTGGCCGTGGGGGCCATGTAGGTGGTGGTAGTATACACACACATATATATATATATATATATATATATATGTATATATATTTATATGTAGCAGGAGAGATTGGCAGAATGGAAGAAGATAAGAAGACACGTAGAGAGGAGTCTGTGGATGAAGTTACTTCTTTTACAAATTAAAAAAATAGTTGAACGTCACTAGGTTTGGTTTCACATGGTCGTCTTGTCGTGGTGTGTATTTCATCATTATCATCATCGTAATCATAATCATCATCCTCGAGTCATCATGCTTTTCATTCGTTGATCATCTAAAAGTGGGCTTGACCTTGAAATGAGGCCATGGCTCATGACTACATGGTGTGTCTGGCTGTCCATCTTACGGCTTTTGTGGCCTGCCGCTGTTGGAAGAGCGGGGGAAACAGTGCGTGGGTTGTCTATCCATCCTATCCATCAAATCCATCGGGTCGCTCCGTGCAAAGAGCTAGCTAGCAAGCAAGCAAGCAGTCTCTCTCCCGACTACCCCCTCCCCTCCCAGCTCAAGCAGCCCACACGTCCTTGCCGACGCCCTCGATCCAGTTGCCGAGCTGGTTGACGCTGGCGTCCCACTCCTTTAGCCTTCCCCTCATGCTCTCAATCTGCTTCATGTCCAGGACCTTTGGTTGCACCCAGTTGATGCGCGCCACCTCGGCGACCTGGTCAATCTGGCCGCGCAGCAGGCCCAGGCTCAGTGCCTTCATGATCAAGTGCTCAATCTCGTTTGGCTGCACCTTTGTCTCTTGCGATATCTCGGTGAATGTCATGGCGCGGTCGTGTGGTGGGCGGCGGAAGACGGTCTCTGTCAGGGCGGAGAGGGAGATTTTCTGGTAGAGAAAGGTCTGGTGCTCCTTGAGAAGCGGGACCTTTGAGATGTTGCCGGCGAGGACGTCGTATGCGGCGAGGTCGCCACGGTTGAAAGCGAAGAGGAGGTCGCGTAGCCATGCGTGGGGGGTCTTGACTAGCGAGTCGAGGATGGGGTGCAGGAGCAGCTCGCCAAAGTTGTAGATGGAGTCTGAGACGAGGGCGGCGATGCTGAGGTCGTAGGCGCGAGCCTGGCGGTCGCGGAGCTCGAGGTCGTTGAGGTCGATGCAGGCGAGGAAGAGGAGGGCGTTTTTGTAGTATGCTGCGAACTCGTGCTTTGACTGTGGATTGTCAGGGAGGGGTGGGGTGGGGGGTTAGAGGTGAAAGGGGTGGGTAGGTACCTTGTAGTACTCTGCGCTTGTGCGGTAAAAGGAGGCGTGCACGACTGTCTCGACCGAGTCGAAGCTGTCGAGGATCAGCTCGCACTCGTCGAGCTTCTTCTTGGCGCCCTCTTCATCGCGGATGGCGGGCCGCAGCTGGATGCTGGCGGCAGCGACTGTGGCGTAGACGTAGGCGTCCTGTGAGGCGGGCTTGTTGACGCTCTTGGCGAGGGTGTCGACAAAGGCGAGGCGGTCCTTTTCGTCTGGATGTTGTCAGTATGGGTGCATATACGAGTATGTAGTGTGTGGTGTATGAATGAGTGTGTGGTGTGTAGCATGTGGTGTGTAGTGTGTGGTGTGTAGTGTGTGGTGTGTAGTGTGTAGTGTATAGCGTGTGGTGCATAGTGTATGGTGTGTAGAGTACAGTGTGTGGTGTATAGTGTGGTGTATGGATACATGTATGAGAAGAGGACGCACCCTGAATCTGCGTGGCGGCATTCAAGCCCAGCGTCACCAGCTTGAGCTGGTTGATCTTGTTGGCGAAGCTCTTGATGAACGTCTCGAAGAAGGGGATGCGCTGCTTGGCGCTGGCCGGGTGGTCAAAGTACTCGACGAGCTTGTCCGTCAGCTCGTGCCACAGCTTGCGCTCCCAGTAGTCCTCAAAGGCGATGAAGTACTCCTGCAGCTCCTCGGGCGCCTGGTCGCGCGCGTCGCCCAGCAGGTTGGGGATCGTGTCCGTGTCCATGGCCATCGGTCTCTGCACGCGGATGCTGTGGGGGGTGTGGGGGTGTGTGGTTGTGAAGGGGGGGTGTATGGTGGTCGTGTGTGGAGGGTGTCTATGCGTGTCTGCCCGTGTCCATGTGCACGGGTGGTGACGATGGCCGGGATGCTTGACAATCGTGTTGGCCGGAGCTCCCACCTCTCGCCGGGCCGCCAAGACACAGCCGTCGACGTCCCTTTGATCCCGCTGCCTCACCCGCTGCAAGCCACCGTCCCCCCAGCCATTGTTCGCCGCAACCATGGCCCTGCCACTCCGCTGTGCCCGCAAAGGAGCGGCGTTGCCGGCGCCTACGCCCTCGATGCGCGCAGCCCGCTTCTCCGCCTCGGCCTACCGCCCCAACCGCATCAACCACGACGTCAAGATCACCCGGTACACACTGCACACCCACGCTGCACCCTAGACACTAGACACTAGACACTACCCCTACACACCACACACCACACACCACTCACTACCCGCTACACCACACTAACACCTCCCCAGCACCGGCAAGCCCATCTTGACCGTCGCCGGCGGCAGATCCTCGCTCGGCGGTACGCTCCTCCCCCCCCCAGCCTGCGCTCCAGAGACTCCCGCTCACTCCAATTCACAGGCTACACGGCGACCGTCTTCGGCGCCACGGGATTCCTCGGGCGATACATTGTCAACAGACTGGGTGCGTGACTTTGACTTGTCGGCAGGCGCTGCTAACAGGATCACAGCGCGCTCGGGATGCACCGTCATCATCCCCTACCGCGAGGAAATGGCCAAGCGCCACCTCAAGGTCGCCGGAGACCTGGGTCGCATCATCTTCCTCGAGATGGACCTGCGCAACACCCAGTCCCTTGAGGAGAGTGTGCGACACTCTGACATTGTCTACAACCTCATTGGCCGCGACTACCCCACCAAGAACTTTGAACTCGAGGACGTCCACGTCGAGGGTACTGAGCGCATTGTCGAGGCCGTCGCCAAGTACGATGTAGACCGCTATGTCCACGTCTCCTCCCACAGCGCCAGCCTCGACTCGCCCTCGGAGTTCTACCGCACAAAGGCAAAGGGCGAGCAGGTTGCCCGCTCCATCTACCCAGAGACGACCATTGTGCGCCCAGCACCCATGTTCGGCTACGAGGATCGCCTTCTCAACCGCCTCGCCTCGGCCTCCAACATCATCACCTCCAACTGGCTGCAGGAGCGTCTCCGCCCTGTGCACGCCATCGACGTTGGCATGGCCCTCGAGAAGATGCTGCAGGACGACACCACGGCCGCCGAGACATTTGAGCTCTACGGCCCCACCGATTACTCCATGGCCGAGATCAACGAGCTTGTCGAAGGAGAAGCCATGAAGAAGCGCCGCCACGTCAACATCCCCAAGCCCATTCTCAAGCCCATTGCACACTACGCAAACAAGCTTCTCTGGTGGCCCATTCACTCAGCCGACGAAGTCGAGCGCGAGTTTATCGACCAGACCATTGACCCCACCGCCAAGACATTCAAGGACCTGGACATTGAGCCCGTCGAGCTCAAGAGCCTGACATTTGAATACTTGAAGGGCTACCGCAGCTCATCCTACTACGACCTGCCACCCATGTCGGAGAAGGAGAAGCGCGAGGAGAAGAAATATCTACACGTGATTGACGACCAGTAGATTATCAGTCATGTTGAAAAGAAGATTATTTAAGGGTTTACAGGAATCATTGCCATACCGAATAAGAGGGGGAGGTTGTAAATAAGGTGTCTATTTTTTTGCAGTAGTTGTGAATGTGATTGCTACGACTATGGCTATACTAGATGGAAGATGATATCTGTAGCATAAAGTCAATGTCATGGAAACAAGTCTTTAAAAAAAAACAATCTCGCTAGTGAATGAACGAATCAGTGAACAAGGAGGAGAAAAAGGCATGTTGGTGATGTGTGTATCCAATTTTTAATTTTTTTCGTCTCTCCCAACATTTGGAAGCGGGAGAAATCCAGAGGAAATGTGCCTACAAAACTAACTATTCCAGCTTGAAAAAAACTAGATTTAATTTGAAAAAAAAATTGACTTATCTAATTGTACATATTTGATTAAGATCTTAAGATATTTAAATTTGCACATAGCAACACCAATTAGGAAAGAAGAATAGTAATAATAATAATAATTACTAATATTATCATTATCATATTCATCATCATCATCATCATCATCATCGTTAAAAAAAAAAAAAAGGAGGATGGAAATGTTTAAATTGACTGATTTAAAAAAAAAAAGTAGGAAAGAAAATAATTAAAAACAAGAACTTTTTCCGTTGAAATGAGAGAATTCAAATAAGAGAATTACTCAAGTTTTCCTACTTCCCTACTCCTTACTACTCGTTCCTCATTCCACATCCCACATTCCGCACTCCTCGTAGACATCTCGACACCAGAGGAAAGAGTTTATTTAAAAAAAAAAAAAAGAGAGAGAGAGAGATTTTGTATTTCCATTCGACAATGTCTTACAAGTCAATACAAGTCAAATCAATACAAGTCAAGTCAATACAATGCACTCAACTCGTCTAATTTGAAGTACCCACGCCATCACCAAAAGATATACATACACATCAAGACATGATCTATTTATTGTATTACAGTTACATGTCATTCCTCCCCAACTATCTCGTCCCTCTCTCTGCATACCACGCACCCTCTCCCCACCGCCCGCTTAATCACATGCGCGTGTGCCACTTTGGCGCCAACGCTTCTCGTCCATCGGCCCCCGCTCTCCATTGCATCCCCTGCGAGCTGTTGCTGTAGTGTTGCGGCCATGCTGGCGCTGGCGCTCGTCTTGGGGAGGAGGCACGAGAGGTGGAAGACGTGGCCGCACGCGAAGCCGACGAGGGTGTCGCGTGAGGCGGGGAGAGGCCCATCAATGAGGGCGGCTTCGTCGGGTGTGGGGAGGGTAAAGGGATTGCGGCAACCGGTGCAGTGGCCTGGTGGCGCTTCGGCTTCGGGGGCTTCAGGGGCGGGGGGGTCGGGCATGGGGGCGTTGCTTGTAGATACCGTCGTGGTATTGATTGTGGCCGTGTCGTTGTGAACTTTGGCGGCGGTTCTTGGATCCACGCCTTTGGGTTCAATGTCGATTTTCTTACCGCCATTGTCGGGCTGTGCGTGTCCTTTGTGGGCTTCTAGTTCGTCGTCACAGGCTTCGACGTGGAATTTTACACCACGTTTTTGTCCCGCACGGAGTGTGTCCATGCCCGCGGCTACCTCGCCGCGTAGGACTCTAGCGACACCCTCGGAGATTGAGTGTTGAATCTCGTACTCGCGGACCATACGCCCGATGCCGTCTCGCAGACCTTCAATCTCAAGACCTTCGGGGATGCGGCGAACGAGTTTGATCGGATCGATGGCTGTGCCAACTTCTTCCAGCAAGCCGCGGATAAAGTGTGGTTTGTCCATGGAGTATTCGAGCAGGTCGTTCCATAGGTCTGGGTCGTCTTGCTCTTTGGCAAATGAAATGGCGAAGCTGACATCAGAGAGTTTCTCGATTATCAGATATAATGCTCGTTTGGTCTGACCCGTCTTGGAGAGGATGTGTCTGCGAGTATGTTAGCAACCTTGATTGATGTGCTCAAAACAGAAGAAAAAAAGTCTTACACAAGTTCTGGAATGTACTCTCTCCCCTCGCAGATGGCGGTAGCTTTGTTCAGGTCAAAACTCTGCGACTTCCGCAGGTACTCCATCAACAGCGGACGGTCGTACTCTGCAAAAAGCTCCACCATGAGGTCTGCAAATTCTTCTGCTACAATCTTTCCATCAGCAGCCAGTCGGTCCTCAGCTACACGTTCTTTTGCTGTCTTGCCAGTACGTTCATGCATCTCTGGCTTCCATAGGCGTCGAAGGTAGAAGAATAGGAATGGCTGAAATGAACGTCCACGTGTCTGCAGTTGAGTCACGACATCGTTTGCGGGAATAGTTCCACGGCAACCCTCTTCAACAAGAACGCCGACAGCTTCTGCTGATGTCTCTTCTAGCTCTGACAACGGCGCCGACTCCATTTGTTCTTTTGAGACACGCATAAGAATGAACCCAGGAATGTCGTCTCTGACTGCTTCTACGAGATGGAAATCACGTATGAGACCCATGGCCGCGTCTGCATTCTGAAGGCGAATGTAGCATCGAAGTGCCTCTCTTTGCCGGCCGCTGGCAAGGAAGAGTTTCGCAAGGCCATCCTGAAGTATTCGCCAGTCACGACCTTGCACATTCTTCTCGACTGATTCTTCCGTTACGTCGCCAGCGGATAGCTTGCTCTTGATCGCCTCAATGACGCTGTTGATGTCGTACAAATCCGTATTCCAGTCTTCCAGTAGATGCTTGAAGCGTATTCGATCATTGATGATGTAATGACCCAATACGACCTCATAAACCATTGACGGAAGAGGTGGCTGCATCGGTTTCGAGGGTATGTATGGCGAAATCTCGTTGAAGTGGTTCGTCTGGGCAAACTTCCATACCCAGTGTTCCCACCGTGACGAAGTACCAAGAACACGACCAGCGACTTTTCCAGCCTGTTTCCAGTCGCCAGAGCTGACGAGTTGTTGCACCCATAAATCTCCAATGCGTCGTTTCTCCTTTTCCACGGCAGAATTCAAATTTGTTCGCGTGGCTGATATGGTGGTTTGAGAGTCACTCTCGTCGGCGAAGAAATCCTGCAAGCTTCCTTGTCTCTTCAGAGGACTCCCGGCTGGGGAAGACTCTGAAGCCAACTGTGAAGTGGACGTAATGATCTCGGGATGATCCTCCAAAAGCTCCCATGCGTCTTTGTAGTTTTCACGCTCGAGTTCCCAGTTGAAGTGATCCGAGAGTTCTCGCTTGATGGCCAGGACACAGTCGTAGGGACTGTGGATGAAGACTTTGAGGCCAGCCGTGGCGGCGTTTGGATGTATTTGTGGTTGTCGCTTTGTAGGGTTAGACGTCGACGAGGTCCCGATACTTGCTGAGGACATGGACGGTGCTCTTGATAGCGGCTTTGGGTCTGAGCCGAACGGCATATTAAACACGCTTGCTCCAGAAGTAAAGACTCGGGCTGCGCCAGCACCAACATCCCAAATGCCACCGCCAATGGCTTCCAGCGCACTCCTTTGAGCGGGCGTCATTGTCTTGGGATGCGGCACATAGAGTGTGCCCAAATGGTAATCAGCGGCCGAGAGCGTCTCGTAGCGACTGACAGTCAACGAATCTACTTCAATCTCTTCCGACGTTGCAGCATCGATGAGTTTGAGCTCGGGAGAAAGGCCGTTTGTTCTCCGATTCATGCCGCGGCGTGGAGTTGTGTCGGCCGAGGCAACGAGGTTGTCGTCATCGTCATGGGTGCGATATGCGAGAACAAGAAGTAAAGAAGGGGTATAAAGCGATATGCCAGAAACAACACAATCGTCGAAACGAAGGCTGTGGTATGTTAGTTGTTTTTGTTGTGTTTGGTGTGTTTGTTGTGTTTGATGTGTTTCTTGCCTATGTTGTATTGGTTGTGCTTGTTGTATGGGGAGGGTGAATAGAAGAGGGTGAATAAAAAAACGTACAAATGAATAATCTCGGCGCTCCCGACCGACCTCTCGCCAACGTCTTTGCCCACACCAGCGCCTCCAAGATGAACGTGGACGATCCAAGCAGCATCCCCCCATCCAATGACCAATTTTTCCGTCGCCTTCTTCTTCTTCTGGACCGTCTTTGGAGACTCGTGTACTCTGTGATGGGGCAAAGTGGATTCGGTCTTGTCTGGGCCATGCTTCCCAGCCATGCTCATTATAGCATCGTCATCCGACTCGAGTGAGCGATCGTCGACCCACTCCATTCGTGCCTTCCATACACCAGCCATGTCTTGCCAGATGCGACGATTTGGCTTGTCAATGAAGCCAATTCCCTTCCAAGCCGATTCAGAGTCTGCGCCGTCCAGATGAAGGTTTGTGCGCATGATGCGGATGCCGTGTTCGTTGGACCAGGCGACGTATTTGCCCGAGAGCGACCATTTGATGGAGCTAATGGCGCCTTCCCCAGAGTGCAAGATGGTGTCTTTGCCTCCATGGCCTCCTAGACCAATAGCTCCAAGCCATCCCTGGGCCGTCTGAGACGCCGAGCTGGTGTTTGCGTTGGAGCGAACACCCGTCTGGCCGCCAACGGTGAGAATAAGCTCTCCAGCCAGTCCGCCTGACAGGTAGGAGCGGTCTGACTTGTAGTCGGGGGAGAGGGCCACGGCCTGCACTGGGCGGCCAAAGTTCCTCAGGGTGACATCCTTTGGGTCGATGAGCGAAGAGACGCAGACGTGGCCGTCAATCGACGAAGAGGCAATGTAGATTTGGTTGGCGGGCGTGGGAGGGACCTGTGCCTGGCGCGCCGGGCGTGGGGCGGCGCCTCGAGCGGTGGGCGAGTCGAGTCGGTCGGTGGATTTGGGCGGCGAGGGCGACTGGAAGAAGGGCTGCGACGGCAGGAGGGGCGAGACGGAGAGGGCGGTGACGGAGGCGGCTGGGTGGGCGTTGTAGGTGCGGAGTGGTTGGAACGAGGGGATGTTGAGGGTGTGAATGTTGCCGTTGTGGGTGCCGACAATCTGCGTGCAAGTACAGGTCAGTGATTGTCTTGCGCCGGCCAAGTAGCACCTCGCACCATCTTGTCGCCGGCAACCATAAAGGCGCTGGTCGCGTCGCCATTGCGGTAGACGGGGCCAAGGTTGCTCGTCAGGCGGCTGTACTTGAGCTTGGGCTCGTCGTCGTCGTCATCGGAGTCGTCGGCGTCGGAGTCGTGGTCGCGGTCGGCGCTGTGCTGGCCATTGTCGGTGGCTACCTGCTCGCGGCGAGGCTCGTCGCGTGCAGAAGCAGCAGCAGCAGCAGGTGCGGGCGACTCGGCGTCGGTCGATTCCAGCGCCATGCTAGCGACATGGGCGTGGAGGTGAGCAGTGAGCAGTGAGCTGTGCGCTGTGAGCTGTGAGCTGTCCGCCGGGCGACGCTTGACGTGACGACGGGCTGGCAGGGCTGGCCAATGAGCAGGGGTTGTTGGGCGATGCTTGACCACTGATGAATGGTTGCGGTATGGCTATTGGCCAATGACGGATGAATATTGGATAATTATCGCGAGACAGCCAATGAACATTCACTGCTGCCGCGTGATTATTGATTTATTTTCGACAAAATGACGAATGGACGCTGACTGAATACTGCCAGACAGCCAATAACCATCCACCGCTGCCAAATGATTATCCAAGGACGACCAGCCAACAGCCAATGACGCACGACGAGGTGCTGGGCTCTCCGCAGACCTGTCCACGCGTGCTCCACTCCCTACGCTACCGCCTGCCTGCGTCAAGTTGAAGATGAACATGGCCGAGTGCGAGACTGGCCACGCTGGCCATGGCGACTCTTCGACTGCTGACCAGCCGTGTTGCGTGTGTTGCACGATGCCCTCGATACTCTCCACTCCTTGCACACTCCCAACACTCCCAACACCCTCAGCACCCTCAGCACCCCACCCCTGCATGCCGCCGACTATTTTCCTCCACCACGCCACAGCTCAAGAAACCAGACCATGACCCCAACAAAGACCACCACCCACACAAAACAGACCCCAAGGCACCTCGACAGAATGCCGCCAAAACTTCGTCACTCCGCAGCGTCGCCGTCCAGGCCCAGAGATCGCGTGCCCTGTTCAAGTCGCGAGGCCGCACCCGCTTCGTCGACCCCCACGCCGACACGAAGGTCGTGACTGCCTACTGCGCCGCCGAGACGTACGACATGGCCACGGCCGCCCGCCTCCTCAAGGCCCAGGGCTACGAGCTCGACCCCTTCCAGACAGGCCTGTACCCGCAGGTAATCCACCTGCAGACCACCGACCGCCCGTCTGAGGTCAAAGACTCGCAGCAGGGCGACGTCTTCGTCTTCCCCTCTGGCACCCTCGTCACATGGAACGTCCGCGAGCGCGACGCCCTCGCCCTCGTCAACCACATCCTGGCCCCCGCCGCCGAAAACCCCCACCCAGGCCTCCTCGAAACCGAAGACCTCGACTACCTCGAAGACCCCTCGCGCTCCAGCAGCCAAGTCGTCGGCGACACCATTGTCCTTGGGACAAAGGCAGAGGCACTTGTCGACTCTTCCTCTTCTTCTTCTCCATCCTCGCCTGAATCACCCTCCCCACTCTCCTCCTCCTCGACAACCACCACCACCACCCCCCCAGAACCCTCCACCACCCTCGCCAAAATCGCCTTCTCCTCTGGGCTCGCCCGCAGCACCAAACTCGCCGTGCTCGAAACCCTCCTCTCCAACTACCAACACTCGACGCGCTCCATCCCCGCGCTCCTCTCCTCGCCAACCCGCTCCCTCAACCCCCTCCGCCCCTTCACCCGCTCCTTCATCCTCCGCAAAACAGGCGCCCTCCTCTCCATCCGCGCACAACTAAACCTCTACTCTGAACTCACCGACGCCATGCCCGACATCTTCTGGGACAGCCGCCACGAACTGGGTCTAGGCGAGTACTACGACCAGGTGGGCCGCGCCCTCGACGTCGGCGTTCGGATTAAAGTCCTCAACGAGAAGATTGGCTTTGCCCAGGAGATTGCGGCCGTGCTGAGAGAAGTGCTGAGCGAGAAGCATGGGTTGAGGCTCGAGTGGGCCATTATCGCGCTGATTGCCGTCGAGGTCGTGTTGGAGGGGTATCGGCATTGGGGGGAGGGGGAGGAGAGGCAGCACGAGAGGGAGACGGAGATGATGTTGAGGCGGTATTTGGAGAGGGAGATGATACAAATCAACAAGGAGGTGTAACTGTTGATGTTGATATTGATGTTGTTGCTGTTGTTGTAAACATATGATGATACCCCTCTCCCTTCTTCACTCTATAGATTCTAGATTCTCCTCATTCAATCAATCAATCAATCAATCAATCAATCAATCAATCAATCAATCAATCAATCAATTAATCAATCACTCATCACACCAGAAACCAAAAACCAAAAACATGTTGGTATCAATATATAGTAATTTCATCTATAAGATGCACACACACCATCGACAGACTCCCAACCAACCAGTCAGCCCGTCATTAGAAAAAAACACCCAAAAAAATCAAAAAGACGCCTTGCTCCCATCGCAGCACAAAGCATCGCATCGCAAAAGAGGGAATTTAAATAGAAAAAAAAGAATCCCTCCCAACTCTCCCCACAAAAGACACTAGGCTAAAGTTGACGCTTTATAAAAAAGAAAAGAGGGAGAGAGAGAGATGATGGCGACTTCTTAAATCCCCCTAATAGCCATGGTCCTCTCGCTATTCAGCCTCTCTGCATTCCGCTCGTGGCTCTCCTTCTTACAGTCCTCCAGGCCATCGCACTTGTGGTCCTCAAGCAGGCGGTGCTTCCCGCAGTAGTGGCCGTCGCAGAAGCCGCAGTCGCCGACGATGCGCTGTGCCGCGTCCTTGCATTGCTTGAAGGAGCAGCGGATCTTCTTGGGGGGCATCCCGCCGCGGAGGGGCAGCGCCATGTGGAGTGTGGCGTTGGGGAGGATGGCGTAGTCGGCGAGCGTGGATGAGGGCGAGATGAGGTGCTTGCCGGCGTGGATGAGGCGCAGGTCAGAGGGCGTGGGCACGTTGGTGCGGAGGGCGAGCAGGGTGCGCAGAGTGGAGATGGATGTGTTTGGGGGGATGGACAGGGGGATTGCTATAGACGTGTTAGTGAGTGTGTTTTATGGGCTGAGGGGGAGGGAGTTGGAGTTGGAGGGTGAAGGTCGAGGATGGAGATGGAAGGTGAGAGTCGAGGATGGAATTGGCAGGTGAGAGCTGAGGATGTAGACGTACTGCTTGTGCCAGACACGTTCTTGACAAAGATCTGCATCGTGTCGTCGCTCTCGGAGCTGCTGGAGGAGATGCTGGAGATGCTGGACGAGCGAGGCATTGTGGCAATCAAGGCAGTCAAGGCAATGCACGAGTGTGTAGGGTGTGGTTTGTTGGGTCGTGTGATGTCTCAGGTCGAGTGTTGAGTCAAGAGGCTGGTGGTGATGACGATGGCGTGGCGCAGGGCAGGTCGATAACGGAGATAAGAGGCTGGTGAGGCTGGGCGGGTGCTCTGGATGGGAACGGGCGGGTGGACAATGTGCAGCGTGCGAGCAGACGGCGGGCAATATATAAGCAGGCGGCAGGCCGACACAATGACAAATCGGCAGTTTCGGGCTGGTTCGGTCAGGGAGCAGTGAAGCAACGGAGGCGTAGGTGAGTAAAGGTGACGCAGCCGAGAGTCAAGAGGACCCTGAGGGACGAGGCCCCGGCCCTTCTTAAGCACCCCGAACCCGAGGGCCATGGCGACAACACTGCACTGCATTGCACTGGCACGCACATGTCATGCATGCACTTCTGCCGCCGCATGCGCCCATTGTGCACACGACACGCGACTCGACTGGGCTTCGATAGATACTGGCCAACACGCACCCACCGAGCTGTGCTTGCTCTGCTGCCTTGGCCTTGTCTGCTCTCGTCGTCGTGTCGTGCCCGTGTCCTTCCACCGCGTTCCATGGCTGGATGAGCTGATGCGAAACGGAGCGAGGCCCTGCATGGAAGCTGCCTCTCTTGCATCAGCCCGGCTCGACCTGACCTGCAGGAACACCACTGCCATGTCCTTGTCCTCGTCACCATGTCCACGTCCATTTCCGTGTCCGTGTCTGTGCCTGTCCACGTCCATTATCGTGTCCGTGTATGTCCATACCCATGTCTGTCCACATCCATCACTCAGCAACTTCACTCCTCCACCGCCGCCACGCATCCCGCCCTCTTTCGCCGCACCTGCCCTGCCCTGCCCTTCTCCCTCCCCAACGCACATGCCACGTATTGCCTCTACTCCCGCACCACACGCACGCCAATCTCGACTTGCGCATTGCCTCGCATCGCCCTTTATGCATGCCGCCCAGGCCAGGTCCGCGTGCAACACGTGGACCACAGCCGCCTGCCTGCCATGCGGAAGAGGCGGTCGCCTGCCCATGTGATTGGCCCGCCTGTGGGGCCATGATTGCCAGTGCATTTGCGTGACCGTGTCCCCATCTATCGCTATCGCCAGCCATCCATCCATCCACTATCTATCATCGTCCATCGCCCATCCACCTACCAGACACCAAAAGTCGGTGTCGCCCAACCCAACCCCAATGTTGAGCATTTTCGCTTTGCGACACCCGCTCTCACTTCACTCCCCACCAACACAGCAAGCAAGCAAGCAAAAACATGCTCGTTTTAAGATGCGAATCGTCTTTGCACTCGCCTGGTTTCACCCTTGTCGTATCCTTCCTCACCACCATCTCACCCTGCGTCAAGAGAACAAAGAAACGCCATGTGCGACTCCACCCGCTAACCCACCAACCCACTAACCCACACAGCCACTGTAGTTCTCGCCGCCCCTGCAATAACCCAAATCCCATGCCTACCGTAGCAGTGGTAAGTAGTAGTGTACCACATTTCCCCATCCCTTCCCAACACTATCCGAAACGCCCCCGTTCCAGAAGCATTCCAACCGGCACCACGTCGGAATAGAAAAAAAAGAATAGTTAATGTGTTATATTTAAAGAAATTTTTAAAAAAAAAAAGTCAAAGATTTTTAAGAGCCCACCTCCTTTTGCATTTTTTACCTCTTAAATCTGATATTTATGTAATGACGTAATTGAGTGCACTGTCTCTTTAGCTAACAAATAAAAACAAATATATTGTAACAACACAGGTATGCAGAGAGTGATCTGAATTAGGTCCCGTGTTCATTACAAGGCAGATAGGAGTGCTATGACTAGAGGGTATACTAAAGATACTATTCTCTTCGCCTATATGTCTTGTATAAAAGGATGCAGAAAAACTACTCTACAGAGCTCCATAGTCTGCACCTTTATATTCCTCCCTCCTAGGGTATCGCTATCTAGGTTAGGTGCGTATTAGATGGCTTCCAGATAGGCGCCGGTTGATTTAGTGGTAACCCAGGATGTGACGTTGTGAATGTTACACTTTTCGAGGTTAGTTTTTAGGGTAGTGTTCCATAATCTGTGCAGTGGTTTAGATTAAAATAGTGCTGTTTAGCTCACTTGTTCTTTATTCCTAGCTATGCTGGTAGTTTGTATTCTGGAATCTATGCAGCACTTGAGTTTGTAGTTAGTCAGTGTGTTGAATTGAGCTACAATTATAGTAGGCGTATTGTCTAGTAGAAGAAATTGTCTAGGCTTATGACCTATTGAAAAATCGAATATAGAGTACTACTTTCGTATACAAGATTGACTGATTTATTAACAGCTAAACGCAAAGGCGGAGAACCAATCCACAGATATGTCCCATGTTCATCACGCCTGACCATACTCTGTGCTTCTCTGAAGTTCAAACCCCCGGCCGCGAAGCCGTGCTGGCCACACCCCGCTCTTTCCGGGAGCAAGAATGCCATTCGGATCGAGCGAGTCTTTGAGTTGCTCGTTGAACTTCATCGAGGCGCCATTCCCCCAGTTGTAGACGCTCGCAATCTGATCCATAAAGCATAAATGTGTGCGGTACTCGCCGTAGCCCTGATGCCGTATCAGCAAAGTATGTCCCAGACTGGTGATTCTTTGGCATAGCTGCCTGATCTACTATACCTCCTTTGCAGCGTCGTCAATCAGTAGCTCTATGCATCTGTGCGCTCTCTTGCGTTCTGAAGCGTTGGTCTTGTCAAACGTTAGGCAGACTATGTTATGCCAAAGGGTTAGTCGAGTCCTGATTGACTCTTATTTGAGAGAGAGAGAGAGAGAGTGTGTGTGTGTGTATGTGTGTGTGGATTCTCACCAATATGATGTAGCTCCCGCCATCCAACCACAAAGGTCCCAATGTAGTCAAATCCAAACTGTGAAAATCGCTTCCTGACCATCTCATACTGCTTGTTGGCATCGACACCTGTGGCAGGCGAGATGGGCGAGAAGCCTAAAAGAGAGCCTCGTTCGCAGGTCCAATTAAGCCAGCCCAATTCATAGGTATTCGGTATACCCTTGAGTGTCTCTTCGCGCATATGGAGCACAGTTTGTTTCGCACCTTCTGCACGTGGTTTAACAAACTCGTACCTTGCCTAGCATCTCATCAGTACATGTTCTACAACAGCAAATGGCCCGCAAAGAGCGAGATTCTGAGCACTTACCCCAGGAATCTTCATAAACGCCCCTTCTAGTGCTTGCCATTGGAGTTCGCGCATAGGCTTTGGCCCGTACATGGCACCGTACACGTTCCATCGGCCCACGCCGATATCTTTTGCGATGGCGTCAATTTCCGAGTCTGTTAAAACATCTTTGGAGGTTGCGTAATGTGATTTTGGAGCGTATACAGCCGCGTCGATTAGAGTGTTGCGAATTGTTGGCGCGTTTTGAATAACCATCTTGATGCGAAGCTCTCGCACAGTTTCCACAATGGCGGGAAGATCGCTGTCGTGCTGGAATGAAAAAACATATGCCTCGTAGCCCTAGTGTAGTTGTGAGCATTTCGAACTTGGGTGATTCTAAGACACATGATGCTTACACCAGGATCTGGCATGAGCCAAAATCCCATTTTGGTGACTATGCCAAAGTTTGACTGCGTAAATAGTCCATCAGGGTAAGGACCAAACCCTGGTTATCCTTAGCATGAACACGTACAGCATAACAATAGGTCACGACTTACCATACTGGAACGTTTGCCAGGTGTTACTTTCCGGCAAGGCACCCATTCCAGTTCGCATTATCTCTCCTGTGGGTAAGACTACTTCCATCCCACAGTGCATGGAGAAGTGTTCGCCGTAGGGTGTATAACCTGCGCCACGATCTAATGCATTCCCCATTACTGAACCACCGCCTATTTGCCCATTAGTCGTCGCAGAGCCTTTGAAGATTTGGACTAAGTTTACCAAGGTCCGGGCTATCGATCCATAGATCTTGAAACCCATTTTTCTGCAAGTAGTCGTAGAGCGCGAAATACGATACACCAGGCTCTACCAGGCAAGTACAGTCACGTGGATTTACGTCCAGCACTCTATTCATGCGAGCACCCATATCGAGGACGACACTGCCGCGCAATCTGGGTGCGGCTCCACCGTAACCTTTATCAGCCGTGTAAGCATAACGCATATCGCGGCGGGTAGAAGGCACTGACCGAGATTGCGACCCATGGAAGTTGGCCATAACGGAACCAGATATTTGTTTGCCAATTTCACAATCTTCGAAACCTCTTCCACGCTACCAGGCGACACCACAGCGCTTGCAAGAAACACGTCCTTCTCCAGGACATAGAACAAGTCATGCTCTTTGGGTAAGTTGAAGTAATGTCCTTCTTCGTCGTGCTTCATCGAATGTGTAGTGTGCACTTCAACGTTTTGATCTCCGACTACCTTGGCGATTTCCGTGAGCGCCTCGCGGAAGTCGTCCGCAGAGACATCTGGAGGTAGGACCAAGGCCTCATTGCTAAGCGTGGGAAGATCTCCGATGGAAGTCATGATCAAGAATATGAAATTCCGATAATTTGACAGTGACAGCAATCGTGAAAATGGATAGATTGTGTGTCTTGTTCCAACTCATCACTATTGACAGCCTCTCAGCCCTTATAATAACTCCTTACCCTTACTGGACCACAAGTGGCGTGTGGAACAGCGAATTACAGAGTCTCATAATGCATTTGCGTTGTTGACTTGTCCTGATGGAGAGCCCCAGCATCGACTATTCGGTGGGGCGTGGAATGTGGGACGCTAGCTACTCCTGTATTTTCACTCTTGGAATCGTCCTCTGCAAAGTGGGGCTTTGGCGTATGCCAAAATGCCACATGAACGCGCATCCCTGTTCTAGTGATACTCAGTCAGACGTCAGAAGGGTCCCACACGTGCACGTCTGTGTTAACATAAGCAGTGAACCCAGCCAGTCGATCTATCAACGACTTTTGCAAAGACTTTGAAAAATCCTGAGCTTTGGGATTGCGAGAACGTCCAGCTGTTATCCTTGTTCTCAATATGGCTGGTCTACTGCGAAATACTATCACTGGGTGTGTGCGGAAATTGGATCATCGTATTGTACCTTGAGGTCGCTAAATCTTATTGAAGAGCTGGTAAGAAGCATTGTTTCTTCCATATCCTGGTGATGCTTAACCTATCAACTGACTTCTTCTCGCAGGATGGGAGATGGGAGATGGACTCCGCCGACTCGGTGTTTTGACAGAGGGCATTTCAGCGCTGCGATGGCAGGATGGCAAATTACTATCAAAAGTCCCCGTAGACAACACCCAATGGTGAGTAGTGGGTCATACATCAGTCTGGTACACACGCCTCTCGCATCACTAGAGCAGAAGCACTACATCATTCTTGCTGCAGACGGGAGGAATCCGCAATTCGCAAAAGATTACTAGGCAACGATCCTGACACGGCAATACCGACTGGAGTATTCAGACCCAAGGTGACCTAAGAACAGATCATGGGTGACGAAGAACTACGTCCCTTCATTGAAAAAGAAACGCCGAGGCGATGGGTAGTTCTGGCGCCCATGTCATGGCATAACCCGACACGAGATCATCAGCCTTACAATACCGCAATGGTGCACCCGGATCAAGTTGGTCTCGACGAGTCTTGGACACAGAAGGGCCTCAAATAGGAAATGTTAGGAGAGTACAAAGGCTAAGATCCACTGTTAATGGAGATGCATCGAAGGCTTTGTAAAGGTGTGACGTCCAAAAGGCATGCCAAAAACCAGACTTGCTTTCCGACACGGAGATGGTATCGTAAGTGAAGACTGCGTGTGCAGAGGTTGTCTTCTTGTTGTGTTCTCCATTGTGGTTGACCTGTGTCTGTTGTTTCTGTAAGATTTAATTGGCGGACAACGTTAGCGCGCGAACTTCTGCATGGTACTCCGCCTTCGTGGCTTGCATAACCCCGCATTACGCAGCCCGTGCCATCCGGCAATGTGGGGCTTGCCTAAATCTACACTCCAATTCAACGTGAAAGATCTGGTTCTATGAACCTTAACCGTAGGGCTGTACCCCCGATAACGATATTAATAATTTTTGGGGCTGTTGCACTACAAAACCTCCAGGCGACGGTGCTGTAGATCCATTCTCGGAGTGAGATCGTCTCGTATTTAGGGCTTTACCTAAATTTCGAGAGCCCTGTACCATTGGTGTCCGAATGGTATGCTTCAACGGCCAATCTTCGATTTCTGTTTGTCTTGTCAAATTTCCCTTCAGGTATGACCTACAGCGTCGAAGGAATGCATTTGTCTAGGAGAGACGGACACGCGAATGTTGAGGCGCACTTGTCTAAAGTGTGCTCGTTCTGTCCGCGGAGATTCTCCAAGTTTGAACATCTAAAACGGCATGAAAGGGCCCGTGAGTAATCATATCATCATTCTGGGGCGCGGCTGAATACATACAGACACTGGCGAAAAGCCATTTCAATGCCGCCGCTGTCGAAAACGGTTCTCACGCAGGTATGTCGACTAGACACTGCTGCTTCTCTTGCTGCTGCTCACCGAAGGCGCCTCAAAGCGACGTTCTAAACCGACATGTCAAGGCCCACCAGACCATTGAGCCACAGCGAGCGGAGAGAATACGGATGAATCTCTCCCCAGATATGGTGGAAGACGCGTCAGATACTCAGAACGTACCATCACAGGATCGTTCGAGGACGGCCAGTCCGCAGTCCCCACGAGAGATTCGAGACTCAACTTACAACGTTCATGGTTGGCATCAGAAAAGCGACGCTTCAGAAGCAGTCCTTACTACCGGAGCTGTGGAACCAGCTTTGCCCGCTTGCTTGGAGACCGCTACTTCAAGTCTTGTTTCTGCAATCTGCACTAGAGCCCACTTCGTCAATCTGTCTCCTCCCGACTTCAATCCCAAACTCTCCTCTAATCAGTCTAAACCTGTTTCGGATGCCCTCGAGTTTTCGCCAGTGTCTTCCACACCAACAACTTTGCTTCCAATCGAGCATGAAAAGGTTTTGGGAGAGTCGGCAGACGGTTTTTCTGGACCCGTACAGCAACCGAGTGATCACATCTTGGAGTACACATTTGGAGACAACCTTAGTTGGATGGGGTGTTCTATAGACGAAACAATCCCATATCTAGGTGAACAAGCTCTCTTTGGAGACGCTGGTGTTGGTGAATTTGCAGAATTGGACAAAATCCTCACGTCATTTCGTCGACCCTCGCAGTCGACTTGCGAAATTCCCGATAAAAGGTTTACAAAAATCGCAAAGCTATGGCCGATGAAGAAGATTCAATCTTGGAATATCATGAAAACACTCTGGGTCGATACTATCTCACACAAAGCAGACAGCATTTTCGCGTTTGCTAACCTTAAAACATCTGGAACTCGCCCAGCCTCAAACTATACCAGTGAGTCACGATGGGGGATGGATGCAGATCGGCGGGAAAGACTTATGCGGGCGTGTGCGATAGAACAGTCGGACGACTTAGACAATCCTCTCCTCGAATTCACAGCCCAATCGGACATTCAACACACATTTCCCTCTGCTGACATTCTCGACATGGGTTTGGACCTCTATTTCCGTCGCTTTCACCATTTGCTGCCGTTTGTGCATCAACCCACCTTCGACGCGAAGTCTGCTCCAGCGTCCCTGTTGCTCCCAATGTGCTTGATTGGCCTGACACTTTTATCTCCTGAGATTACAAATAATTTCGTCGCAGCGACTACATCTGTACGTTTCTCATCAGCGCTGTCACCATATGGAGTTGACGAAGGTGTAATCTAGGGAGCTATTGAAAGGTGTCGAGCTGAGCTACGAAAGTCGTGGGGTCCCAATGACTCCAGCAGAGTTTTAGGACAGCTTTCGTCGGGGTTGTTACTATTATTACTTGTTGCTAAAAATCCGGTTTGTTGAAGACACCCCATAATTTGCTACGTTCGCTTCACTGATAGTCTCGTCCTCAAAGGAACGGGTGCATGAAGAACAAACGCAGATGCTGTATACAGACGTTCTCACTGTAAGTCATTCTCCGAAAGTCCAGTTTGCTTACGACGAGTGTCTAACTCTGTTCTTCTTAGATTGCGCAAAAGCAGTCTCTATTTGCGCCGTACGAGGGCCAGCCCCTTTCGTCATCCAACTTTGAACAAAGTTGGACACTTGAGGAGATGTGGAAAGCTTGGGCGCGCGTTGAGTCCGTGAAACGGTACAAATGGCCCCGTAGAGTCTATTCAATTGTGTGGCTAACGTTGATCATAGGCTCATCACTGGGCTGGTTATGGTTGACGCCTTTTTTGCAAACAATCTGGAAACCAGCCCGATCATCCGAGCAGAGTCTTTGACATTCTACGCGCCATGTATGACGGAGATGTTCCAGGCGCCAGATGCACGGCGATGGCTGCGACTAGTCAACAGTGGCTGTCAAATGATAGCACCTTGCCTCGACTTTCGTCAGAGTCCTACCGTCTTTCCACCAGTAGTCACCGCAAGTGTGCTCGGTATGCATGGTGCCCTTGCGGCAGTATGGCTGCGCATTGCTGATGCTCAATATCGGATACCATTGAGCGGTACCGAAAATGAGGCCAGGAAAGTTCTGATTCCCGCAGATTTATACGCTCAAGACAACTTAGCCAAACAACTTGTCCCTCTCGTGCTAGATATATACACCGCCTACCACGGAGGATTTGAACGTATTAATCCAAACTGCATGGCATTTTGGCACAATATATGCCTTGGTATTACAGCAAACCTTGCAAGTTTCGAGCTTGCAGCAGGCCGAAGCGGTCCTGAATACGCAAGGGCAGCACTCGACGATATTGCGGCATGGACAAACTCTTCTGCAGCTCGCCGAGCATGTCTCCATGCCGCCCAATGCTATTCGTTTATGTCTAGGCGAAATACTTCACATGGAACAATGTTTGTTTCGGAGATTGCTCTTTTCAACTCCGCCTTAGTGATCAGTCTCTATCTGTACATGGCACCACAAACTGATCAAATTCTCATACAGGCTGAAGTCGAACCGTTCGAATTGTTGGACCCAGTTGATTGGAATGAGGTAGGATTCGAAGGGCTACATAATGATCATCCAACCGTAAAACATCAAGACTCTGCGGCTGCACGGTTCATCAGGGAAGGAGGTGTTTTCTCGTTTGACGGATACGTCTATTGCGGAGGTTATAGCTCTGCACGAAGATTGTTGCTAGACTACATTGGGCTACTAGAAGAAGTCGGAAAGTGGAACGTCAAGGAGTTCTGCCACATTCTTCGCATTTTAAGCGATACCGTATTTGAACCACTTGGTTAGAGCACGCGATCCGTTAAGGACCACTGACCATGCCTCGCAAGACCCGAAGGTGGCACAGCTAGGACAGTTCTCTATTCTTGGCATGGAGCCGTTCCACTCCTGATCTCCTCTTTGAGGTGGAAATTATGATGATTGGTAAGTGGAGAGGTATAGGTGCTGTCAAGAAGCTATGACTGTGCGGGCCTCCCGGATCACACTTCTCAGCTAATGACAGTTTCAAGAGATGTGAAAAAAACGCAACTAGAGCTTGCGCTCTTCTCATGCAAGAATCTGAGCGGCCTAGTCTATAGAACTTTGCTTGAAGCTGAGGAACTCATTGATCAGAGGCAACAAGTAGCTTGATAGAAAGAAATATACTAGGTCTCGAGCACTGGCGACCTAGGCCGCTGACTCGACACCAGCGCATGACCTATCTGAAAGCTCATACAAAGATAGCAACTATATCGCACTATGCGCAAGTAGCCATCAGCGGTGTTCCGCCCACAAGATTAGTTAGACTACCAGCAATTAGTCCCTACCCCACAGTTGGTCCCATTCATAGGGCCCCACCGAGGGCCCCACCGTTCCTCCACACGGGTCCACGCGGGATCCTGGTCAGTTAAGCATTTCCCACATTGTTGAAAACATGACCAAGTTGAGAAGTGGAGATTGACACTCTAGGATCTAGAAACTAGCAATGGTGTGTACTCTAGGACATAGTGGAGCGTAACGAGAAAAGCGCTGTATAAAGGTAAAGGTGGCTGACATTTTGGCAAGATGCCATATACATTTCACGTCTCAATTCGACCATGATGAGTTTTTCGATCAACGATTTCTTTACTTCGGGATCAAATGTGATCCTGAAATACACTCCTCTAGTTGCATTTTTCTTTCTCGGCTCACCTGTACTCTGGCTTATCGTCGACTATGCTCGAATACTCTCTTTGCGGCGCAAGATGCCCCCGGGCCCATTTCCATTGCCCATTGTAGGCAACTTCTTCGACATACCCAGTGTTAAGCCGTGGATAAAGTGGGAGAAGATGTCCCAACGATACCAAACCCCCATGATAACGCTTTGGAACGGTCGACGGCCGATTATTGTTTGTAATGACATATGGACCGCCTCAGAACTCATGGAAAAGCGTGCAAACATATATTCGTCAAGACCGCACTTTGTTGTCATGGGCGATATGATGAACATGAGTACTACCAATCAAGTGTGTCAGCTTTATGGAGATCGTTGGCGTCTCCATCGTCGATTGACCGTAAGACACAAATCTAGTGGCAGATGATATACTTCTCCTGGCTGACTTTTCTCATCCAGCACAGCATTGTAGGTACCCAAGCAGTGCGCTCCCACCAAAACTTCCAATCCAATGAAGGCAAAGTATTGACCCGTGATCTCATGCAATCGCCTGCCGACTATGTCCTTCAAATCGAGCGCTACTCCACGTCCGTAGTCTCAATCATCGGCTGGGGCCGACGTATCAAAGAGATCAACGACCCCGTCGGCCAAGTGGCCCTCGCATTTATGGAAGGTGTTGACTACGTGATTCCAGGCCTCTACTTCATGGAAGCAGTACCTATTCTTTCAAAACTACCGGGCTGGATCTACCCATTGCCCTCTAAGATACTGGGCGCGTCGAAACTCTTCCAGCGCTACTTCGCCGCGATGGCCCGAGAGGGCGCTTCAGCAGATATGGATAACTTTTCAAAGCGCCTTCTAGCCGCACAGATAGAACAGGGGATCACGGATGAAGATATCTCGTCACTGACAGGCAACATGATTGGTGGCGCCGTCGATACCACTACGAGCACCATATGTTCCTTCATTTTGGCCATGTGCGTCTTTCCAGACGTGCAGCGCAGGGCACAAAAAGAATTGGACCAGGTCGTAGGACAGAATCGCTCGCCAGACTGGTGCGATGAGGAGAAATTGCCATATGTCAAAGCCATAATCAGTGAGACGCTGCGGTGGCGCACCGTCACGGTTTTGGGCGGCATTCCGCATGCGCCGATTCAGGACGACGTTTTCAATGGATACTTCATTCCCAAGGGGACGAGTATCACAGCGAGTCCGTTTAATTCATCACGCCACATCACCTTCTCTCGAGCTAACACCTTCAAACAGATATGTGGGCTATACACCGAAACCCTCGCGACTTCCCCTCGCCCGACGACTTCCGTCCAGAGCGCTTCCTCGGCGGTCTTGAGCGCCCGTACCCTAATAAGAAAGGGCATAATGCGTTCGGCTTTGGAAGGCGGCAGTGCAGCGGGCAACCACTTGCGGAACAGGGGCTATTCACTGTCGTGTGCCGATTACTGTGGGCATTTGATATCAAACCAGGAATGGATGAAATGGTAAATCCTTTCGCTTTCTTCATATCTGTCCACCCGGGCTTAGGTTTTACTAATACATTTACATTTAGGGTCGTGAAATCCCGCTTGATATATTCGCGTATACGAAGAATGAGAACATGCGGCCTGAGCCTTTTAAGGCAAGGTTTTTACCTAGATCAGAGGGCATACGAATGGTCATTGAGTTGGAGGCAGGTAGGGCGTTAGAGGAACTAAGCGCATATAATGGGGAGACTAAGGTAACATTATCTGGTCTAATGTAAGTAGTGTTACGATCCTGGCCCACTACACCCTGCGCAGGACCCGTGCCAAGGGACCAGACCAGTAACGGAACCTGAGTGGAGCATAGTCACGTGACTTGCTCATTACAATCAGTACTACTGATCACACTGATCACAGATGATCAAGTATATAGCAATAGACAATGGGCTCCTACAGTTTATTGTGTTCAACCTGAATATTGAGATAGCAATACATTGTTCTTACTATTCAACTTCTTGATACTCTTTACAGAAGCGCACTCTTACTGTTTTAGTACCAGGAATCTTCTCCACCGTCCTACATTTTACCTCGCTTATACTCAAGAACGAACCTTGCGTTCTGACACCAGCTGCTTTATATTGTAGCCACTCAGATCCTCACATTTCAGTACACACACACATACACATACACACTTTGACAGCCTAATACCTGACATCTAAACGGAAATAATTATCTTCTCTTTCTACTTATCTTAATCCTACACCTACACACACCTACACCTACAACATACTCTTGGGGAAATCCTTATACGCCTGCCTAATCCCCATATCCCCCAGAATCTCCTCCGTCCCTCCCAGAATAGCATCAAACTTGTACGTGCGATGAAACTCCTCAATCACTTTACCCATGCCCGACTGCGTGAGCCCCCGCCCACCAAAGATGTTGATGCCCTCGGACGCGATCTCCTGGGCTGCGCGTGTAGCGTGTGTCTTGAGGAGGCCAATGGGGCCACCGAGGTGTTTGGCTTGGTCGGCGTAGGACATGTGGTTCATTTGGTAGGCGATGGATTCAAGCCAGGCTTGGTTGGCTTCGACGTGGCCAATCATGCGGGCGAGTCTGGAAGAAGCCATTCAGTTAGACAATTGTGCTGGAATGGTGATGGTGATGGTGATAGAAAGAGTGGAAAGATCAAATAAACAGGAAGTGGAGAGACGTACTTTGCGCGAATGACGGGTTGGTCAATCAGCCTCTTTCCAAACACAATCCGCTGGTTGCACCACTTCATGCACTCCTCCGTCACGGTGCGCATGTTGCGTACCACGGCGCACACCATCATGTACCGCTCGTGATTGAAGTTGGACACTATCTCCTGTTAGTCTTGTCTTGTACAAAAGTATCTGCTATACAAGTCCACTCACTAATCACTGTGAAACCATTGTGCTCTTTGCCTAACAAATGGTCAACTGGCACCTTTGTCGCGTTAAACTCAACAAATGCTGTCGCTGCAGTAGTCGAATAACTCGTCTTAATCTGCTTCGTCTCCACCGTGTCATCCCTCGGCACGACAATGACGGAAAAGCCCTTTTCTGTCTTACACCCAGTGACAAAGTAGTCGCAGAACATGCCGTTGGTGATCCACTTCTTTGTGCCCCGGATAATGTAGTGCTTGCCATCTGGCGTCTTCTCCGCCGTCGTCTTCAAACCAGCAACATCCGACCCAGCAAACGCCTCGGTAATAGCCAGGCAAATCTTCTTCTGCCCGCTCAACACTTCGTTGGCAATCTTCGTCTTCAGCGCACCCTCGGGCATCCACTGCAGCACCGCCGTCAGCGAAATAACCATCCCAGACATATTCCCATCCTGGAACCCTCTCGCATTCACGCGCACGCCTTCCTGCGCAAAAACAAGATCATGCAGGTAGTCGAAATCCTCGCCCTTCATCACGCCCATGAGCTCCTTCCCATGGAGATGTTTCCCGGGCCCCAAGCGCATCCCCAACATGTGGTTCGCAGCCATCTTGTCAATCATCCCCTGGCTAATGTACTCGCCGCTCTTCTCGAGCGCACGGCCCTCAGGCCCCAGATGCTCGTCCACAAACTTGCGAATCTCCTTTTGCAACGCCCGATGGCTGTCGTTGTAGTACGGGCTCTTGAACTGCGGGCGCAGCCACAGCGGCTCGCCGTAGGGGACGGGGCTCAGGTCTCCAATCTTAGGGACAATGACCTCGGGCTTCTCGCCCTCGAGCGTGCCGATGCAGAGGTCCGAGTACTTGGCTAGCACTTCCTGGCGGTGCAGGTTGTAGAAGGCCGAGGTGGCGTCTGTGCCGGCGAATTGCTCGAGCACGACAGACCCGCCGGGGTGCGCGTCGACGAAATCTGTGAGGTTGTAGACTTTGTGGTCGATAATGCACCAGAGGTCGTCGATGTTGTTGTGGTTTGCGACGGCGTCGCGCGTCAGTGTTTCGGTGGCCATGCTGTGTGTATGTGTATGGGTATGTAGAAATGGTATTGCTGCTTAATTAATGGGAAAAAACGGTGTACAAGTAAACAGCAAAGGAAGAAACTCTCAAATACGATTTCACTTTGGATTTTTCTTACTACACGCGTTCGTCCCGAGGCCCTCCTGAGTAATCTAGCCTTCTCCGCACTGCACTCCGCTGTGGTGGAGACGTGTGTTTGGGGTAAGATGCCGAGGCATTGATAATCACGTCGCTGCTCATTGGTTGGCGTCGACCGGATCCCGACGGTTCGACGTGATGACCTTTTGGACACACGGGAGCCTCAATCGAGCTAATTGGAGAGCGTGTATAGATTGATATCTTTTTGTATATAGCAATTGCTTGATAGTTACGAGCGACATTGCATTGTAGGTGTCTGTCTCTTATTCGTTTCGCGGTCGTTGGCCATGTCAGACTTGTGCACATTTGTCAGAGTCGAACATGCATCCAATACGAGACTTGATTCATACTCTAGATACCCGTATTGCAGGCATGGAGGCAAAAAACTATCGGTTCGCACTTTTGCTCTATGTGAAACGAGCAATGGAGACTTCATTCAAGTCAAGTTCAGTGCAAATTTCAACCTTCTACCAGCTTGAATAGAACAGCACGTCAGCATCAACAACATCGTGAGACCGCTGATGCTGATACCTTTTACCCCTCTATCACGTCCCTCATAGTTTAGAGAGGCTGGACCAGAAATATTTTCAACTTCTTTTCAATCAAGCTACATTCAACCTATTACATTACTCGTGAGGGACGAGCTATACTGCAAAGCCTTGCAAAGGCTTGTTCGTGGGGATGATGATCAATACAACAACATAGTTCTGTACTTGGTCCTTGATTGTGAAATAACATAATGAGCAGTTCAAAGAATTCGATTTCTCCCTTGGCAAATACAAGGATAGTCTAGAGAACTACATCACGTATAAGGTTTACCATTCACCCAGAGCTCTGAGACCGTATCCCGCCAGGGCCCTTGACATTGCTGGGCTGGAATATAGTTTCAAGTGTCGAAGACCTGCTGGCTGAACCACGTGCGTACTCATTTTATATCTTGGGGGAGTGCAGCAGTTATGCTGAGGAGAGGGCACTTGAACTACGTCGATCGAGTAGTCCATGTTGATTGCAAGGTCTGCCAGCCTGCCTTGAGTTGGAGGGAAAATGCATCTTCAACGGCATAGACACAACCCGGAAATCAAATTATTTCTACCTATCTCATCCGACAAATATCATTATGAAGTTGGTTCCGATAAATTTAAGGTGAGAGAGGAGAGTGAAGAAGAGAAAAAGTGAAAATACTTCAAGCATAATTAAGACGAAGGGCTGATGCATTAGAGTCTCTGAATCAATAAATAACACTGATGTTATTTCATAATTAAAACTTACGGTAAGTATTACATTTCGTCATTATAAGGTATCTTCGTAAGGACTAGGAATTATGTAGTCACTTTTTTCCGTCGTAATCTTTGACCAATAAGCGGCAAATGTAGCTCGACAGTTATTATTTAGAACATCTTCTTTCTTTATCGGCTCTTCTGGAGAGGACTCACCCATAGAATGAGCAAAAAGTTGGCTGATTTCATCCTGACAATACCAGGCAAGCGCCTCCATATGCATCGGAAGAAGTGGTTTCTTGTCCTTTCGCACAACGATCACACTTCTCCGACATTATTCTGCCACTTCACGGGACAACACCCACAACTCAAAGATCCTGCACTCATATCGAATTTGGCCAAAGGGTCACAGGACTGGTGTAGAAACGTAGCGTCTTGGTTATTGAATGGACTCTCGCCTCCATATATTCCATTTTCTCTATTGGCCCATTTCGGATCCGGCGGGCAGCGTCACGTCAAGATGGGAAATCCAATTCGATCCGCAATGTCCGAGGTGTCATGAGCGGAAAAAAATGGTATCAGTCCCTGGAACCTGCACTTCCTCAAAGTGTAGCTTTTTTAACACCTTTGTGTCGCCAACACAGTTGATCCTAACACCCTTTACTCGCTCTGTGCTATTCTGAGACCTGTCCGGGGGAGGCGCAAATCGGTAGGAGAGAAAGTGATCAACCAAATGTCTAAAGTCCCTTATATCGATATTCCTGAAAGGTAGTGGATCAATTCCTAGTCGCTTCTTTACATATGCCACAATCGGTCCCCTCCAATCGTGATATTCTCCAGGCTGAGTGGCGAGGATGGATGCGATGCTTCTGTTTGGTCGAGAGCCATCTACTAGGCATGTATCATGGTACGTGACATACATGGTGTCCGAGAGTTGTTTCTTCAGCCTCAGGTTGTAATGAACGGGCATATTTCTTTAATAGTATTCCTGCCAGGGAGTGGGCAAGTTTTAACAAATTAAGAATTAACTTTATTGCTGTTATTATTATTAATTAAACTCTACTTGCAAAGAAGCTAGACAAATTCTAGTTTTACTTTGTTAAGGTTAAACAGGATCTTATAGTAATGCTCCCTAGTTAGTTATTCTAAAGTAGCAAAGGTAGAAAATAAGGTGCAGAGTAGTTTGTAGGTAGGCTAGTCAGATTGTTAATATACTGTAGAAGAATAAGAAGTGCTCTTGCATTAGCTGCAAATATTAGCATGCTCTCTTTTACACACTAGGTAGGATTGTATAGCTAAAGGAGAACTGTATATTATAGTTTTAGAGCTAAATTTAGAGAAGCAGCCTAGAATTGTCTTTAACTACAGCAAGGTGATTATGTTGTAAGATAATATTGTTAAGTTTGTAATTCTTAGTACTTTAAACTATCTAATAATTATTATCTATGTATTAATATATTAGAAGAGTGTAGAAATAGCATACTGTCTAGATGCTAGGTGCTTACGTAGTTACACATGTGATAGTACAGCTAATAATAAGACTAATAGGCTTTTTTTTAGCTACAGGATTAAACTTGTTGTATAAGGTCTTACTAATGCTACATGTACAATTAGTTAAAGTTTAATGTTAAAAAAAAACTTTGTACTTTAATAACTGCACACTCTATAGGCACACTATATAATAGAGCAAGTATAAAGCATACAACTGTATTTTCTCTGCAAAAAATATAAGTAGTTATACACTAGTTTTGCTGTAGCAAAGGCTATTATAAGGCAAAAAAGTATTTACTACTTAAAAACAAATTCTTTATATAAGTTATCTCTGTTTTTAAAATTTATACTGCTTAAAAAATCTTTTAATGTTGATTAGAAGTAATATTTAATTTATTACATAGTTATAGTTTTTTAAAAGCTAAATTAGTCTTAGATAATCTTTTAATAAGAAAAATTTGTGTCTACCCTTTAAAATTATGTTAGCTAATAGTTTAGTCTTATAGCTACTGTAAGGTATAAATCTATACTAGTAAAAAATAAAAGAGCTTAGATATATATATAGCTTTTAATTAATTTTTTAAAGGATATAAATTATATATCTATATTAAAATTTACATTTCTAAAAAGAATTTATTTAGCATGTAAATACTAAACGTAGGCAGAGCTAGCGTGATAGTTTAAGTAGCTACAAGAATGTCTTATTAGCTTAGTACACTACACTATGGATTAAGCTGATTTAGCAAAAAATAGCAAAAAAATAGCCTTAAATTCCTCTATACAGAGGAAGTAAAATCATACAACAGCAGGGCTTCGCCAGTGATCACCAACCTGACTACCAGTCCGCTAGTACGTTGCTGGAATAGGGCTGAGCGAACGGGAAGCCTTATTGTCTCTTATCCTATTGGCACAGAAACCTTTAATTTTCCTATAGATCGTTAGAGGAATCCTGTTTGAAAGTACTGAGTACGTTACATTAATGCAAACAACTGATGTCCTAAGTAAAGCGGGCGGCTATGCAATCAGTAAAGCAGGACAGCAAGCACCAAAGATCTTGGCTTTCTAAAGTAGCCTGAGAACCCTTTTCCAGAGTTCTTATAGGCTGATGTAAAGGAGCTGTCACGGTAAACATGGGTGTACAACAACAGCAGCCAGCATGACTAACCTGAGTCTTCCTCCTATCGTTATTACGAATGCCCTACCTCGTCAGCGTTACAAGCCGTCTCCAACAAACTTAATTTATGCTGCTCTGATTGCTAAAAAAATAGTTCAGAGAGACCTTATGTTAAGACATTAGTTTCCCAAGATGTAGTCTTCATAGTGTATGCTGAATGGCAATAGCTAGATGTCGTCCATGAGGCCCTGAGAAGATAGTTTCGGAAGGCATGCAACGCCACTTAACAAGACAGGCTAGAATTGAAGCAAGCAGAAGAGGATCAAGACTTTGATTTCTTTATTTAGAATGACGTTGAAAGGGGAGATTCTTGTCAGTAAGGGAGAGTTATCGAAGGCTGCTCCAATCGCTTTGAGTCGTCTTTCGACGGCGAGTTAACAGACGAGCGAAAGGGACAGTTGCTTTCTTTCAAGCTGCAAGAGCTGCTAGAGATTACAAAACTTGCAAGGTGAGCTGACTGATTAATTTCGTCTATTTGTTCTCCATTTACAGATACGAATACGAAAGGCACATCTCTGCACCCCTTGTTGCCGCCCGGCAGGATAGCAGCGCAGTTCTTCAGCCGGTGACCGGCGAGGAGCAAACCCCCACATTCTGCCGTGTCAAATCATTCAGCTACCAACCATGTATCCGGTAGCGGCATCTCATTTGCCTGTACAGCTATCTGCCTTGTAAGTCGCTTTTAGCAGCGCAGCTCTTCAGCCAGTAACCAGCGAGGGGTAAGCAGCCCCCACATTCTGCTGTGCCAAATTAACCAGCAACCAACCATGTATCCAATGGTTGCATCTCATTTGCCTGCGCAGCCATCTAGCGATTCAGTCAAGTATATAGATACGTGTGACGGCCTAAAATTCTCTTCTCGCCGACACCGTACTTTATCACGATAGTCCATTCCTACACAAGCAACAGCTACCTTGTAACTATGTCGAAAAAAGAAGTGGATTTTGGAGAAAATTACAGGGTCCGTCGCCAACAACCACTGCATTCCGTACGACCCCCTAGAACTATCAATGACTACTCAATCGGAGTGATATGCGCCCTCGCGGTGGAGAAAGCAGCCTTTACGGCGATGCTGGATGAGGATCACGAGGCTCTCGCTACCGATAAGAACGACCGTAACAGCTATAGTTTCGGCAAGATTGGGGACCACAACATTGTTGTCGCTTGTCTTCCTGCAGGGATCTCAGGCAATAACTCAGCTGCAAATGTGGCAACAGACATGATGCGTAGCTTCCCAATCAAGATCGGACTCATGGTTGGAGTAGGTGGAGGAGTATGGAGCATAAAGCATGACATCCGATTAGGGGATGTAGTTGTCAGCCAGCCAGATGGTTTACATGGCGGGGTAGTGCAGTGGGACTTTGGGAAGATGGAAAACAGCGGCTTTAAGCGAACAGGATCGTTGAACAAACCGCCAAGGCCGTTGTTAAATGCTGTGCAAGATCTCAAGACAAAGCATTTTACAGAAGAGTACAAACTCAGAGAGCACTTATCGTGCATGTTAAAGAATAAACCCAGGATGGTGCAATCGTTTACTTATCAAGGTATAGAGAACGACAACTTGTACCAATCAAGCTACGCCCATGTTGGAGGCGAGACATGCAAGACATGCGAAATCGGGCAAACTGTTAAGAGACAGCCTCGAACTACCTCAGAACCGCAGATTCATTATGGCAATATCGCATCTGGCAACAAAGTAATGAAGGATGGCATAAATCGAGACCGCATAGCAGAAGAAGAAGGGGTGGTATGCTTTGAGATGGAGGCAGCTGGCTTGATGGACAACTTTCCGTGCCTTGTGATTAGAGGTATATGCGACTACGCGGATTCTCACAAGAACAAGCAATGGCAGCCATATGCGGCAGCTACGGCAGCGGCGTTTGCCAAAGAACTTCTTGGATTTGTCAAGAAGCAAGGTGTGGATGAGCTACGACCCGCGAGTAAGTAATTTTCTGCATTCTAGGCAAGTTAATAGCGAAAGATTCACAGATTTATAATAATCTTACCACCCTTATCGCCCTTATCGCCACGAGTATTTGTCCTGCTCTTACTGCTGTTATCTTTTTAATAGTTTTCTTCTCTTCATTTAGGTCACAGTTGAGCTACAACACTGACTTTAACGTAAGAGTACAAAACGCAGTTTAGCCTTGAGGGTGTTCCAGTAGTAGGCAAATTTATAGATCGCCCAATGGAGATGGCAGAGCTTGAGCGAGTTCTTCTGCCTCAAAACAGCCAGAGCCAGCGAAAAACGATACACGTTCTTCACGGTATGGGTGGAGTAGGCAAGACCCAGCTGACTGTAGAATTTGCACGGCAGCATCATCGCTGGTTTAGCTCAGTCTTCTGGTGGGACGGTAGAAGTGAAGATAGTCTTAAACGTAGTATTGCAAGCTGCGCAACTAGGATCCCAAAAGGCCAGATTCCTGAGACTAGCAGAGCGAATGCCGCAGACAGCAACGCTGATATTAATGCAATAGTAAAAGATGTGCTAGAATGGCTTGCCCGGTGCGACAATACTACCTGGCTACTTATCTTAGACAACGTTGATCAGGAGTTCAATGCACACGAGGAAGACCCTAATGCGTATAATGTCAAAAGCTACCTCTCAGGTGCCGACCACGGGTCTGTACTAATCACAACGCGACTAGCGAGACTAGCGCAGTTGGGGCAATCGCAGCTATTAGGCAAAGTTAACAAAGATCAAGCTCAGGCTATCCTTAGATATTGGCACAAGGAGCATGGTAAGACATGATGAACAATGCACAGATTGATATGAACTCTTAGAGCTAACAATAGTGTTGCAGATACAGCTGGCAACGAGCGCTTACTTGAGTTGCTGGATGGCCTTCCATTAGCTATTGCACAGGCTGGCGCGTATCTGCAAGAGACTGATATCAGTATTGCAGAATACATTCAGCTCTACGAACAACATTGGAAAGACCTAGTGCAATCTCAGGATCTAGATGGTATGGTGCTTCAAGATTACCCAGCGCGTAGCGTGTGGACTACATGGACAATTTCGTACAAAGCTATTCGGGCAAGGAGCGAAGCAGCAGCTAACCTCCTTCTGCTTTGGGCATGCCTTAACAATAAAGACTTATGGTATGAACTGCTCGCAGAATCAGGCAGGAAGTGTACAGCTTTAGCAAATTCTATGTCACAGCGACTCTCTAATATTGGAAGCAGCAAAATTGGGTTTCTTAACGCGATAAAGCTGTTGCGCAGGTACTCTCTAGTTGAGAGTGTACAGGGTTCAGCAAGCTATGCTACACATTTAGTTGTGCATACATGGGCATACCACGTCCAAAGCGCCAAAGATCAGGCATATTTTAAAAGCTTAGCAGTGGCAGTTGTTGGATGGAACGTGCCAAATTCATCACAGAGGGAGTACTCAAGCGTGCAACGACGGCTTTTGCCTCACGCGCAACAATGCTCGCGGTGGATTTTGAGAGGTAGCCAAGCGGAGAAGGATGAGATGGATATGATCATCACTGGAAGCATGTGCGCCAAAGTCATTCTAGATGCTATGTCTGATCTTGCAATGCTGTACTTAAACCAAAGTAAGCTGGCCGAGGCAGAGCAGATGTACAAGCAGGCGCTACAAGGGAAAGAGAAGATACTTGGGCCTGACCACATGTCTACACTAGACACAGTTAACAACCTAGGCTTATTATACGTAGATCAAGGTAGACTAGCTGAGGCAGAGCAGATGTACAAGCGGGCGCTGCAAGGGCTTGAGGAGGCACTTGGACCTAACCACACGTCTACACTAAACACTGTTGGCAACCTAGGCAGCCTTTACGTAGATCAAGGCAAGCTAGATGAGGCAGAGCAGATGTACAAGCGGGCGCTGCAAGGATTTGAGGAGGCACTTGGACCTGACCACACGTCTACACTAAGCACAATTTGCAACCTAGGTAGCCTCTACACAAGCCAAGGCAAGCTAGCTGAGGCAGAGCAGATGTACAAACAGGCGCTACAAGGGAAAGAGAAGGTACTTGGGCCTGACCACACGTCTACACTAGACACAGTTAGCAACCTAGGCGGTCTCTACGCAGGCCTAGACAGGCTAGCTGAGGCAGAGCAGATGTACAAGCGGGCGTTGCAAGGGCTTGAGGAGGCACTTGGACCTGACCACACGTCTACACTAGATACTGCTGGCAACCTAGGCAGCCTTTACATAGGTCAAGGCAGGCTAGCTGAGGCAGAGCAGATGTACAAGCGGGCGCTGCAAGGATTTGAGGAGGGACTTGGGCCCAACCATAGGTTAACACTAAAAACAGCTAATCACCTAGGTAGCCTCTACGCAAGTCAAGACAAACTAGCTGAAGCAGAGCAAGTGTTTAAGCAGGCGTTGCAGGGGATTGAGAAGACACTTAGTCCTAACTACTCGTTAGTACTAGAGTTGGTTATTAAGCTTGACCTAATCTACAAGAAACAAAGCAAGCTAGATGAGGCAGAGCAGATGCACAAACAGGCGCTGCAAGGGCTTGAGGAGGCATTAATAACAAACACAACGCAGGCAATTTAAGGGTAATTTAATTATAACTTTACTCAGCTTTAAGGCAAAAAGGAGCACTACCACTTAGGATAGAGAATGTTATTATTCCATACTTTGCAACAATGCAGGCAACTAGAATTTATTTCTGTAGAATCACTTGGAAAATTTGATTTTAATGCCTACATGTCACAAAACAGAGCCCTGCTCACGAGTCTCGCTTACGAGTCTTGCTCACCAGCCACATGAGCAAGCCACACTCACGTGGCCTATTACAAAGAACTTAGCACTAAGCTAGCAGAAGGGTAATTATTACTTAGCTGCTCTACACAACAACGTTTGTGCTACACTTGCTTTGTTAAATTAAGTACACTTAGTAACAATCACTACTAAGCTCCTCATTGCATTGTATATAATAGAGATAAAACACTTAAATAGACAAGCTAGTGGTCTATACAATAGATCACCTGAATACTATTATTCTAGCTCCTATTTCTACAACATTGAGAAATTATAAGAATTAGTTATTAATAATTATAATAACGGCCTATTATACAGACACTCTATAATTACTAGAATAATAGAACTTATATAATAAAACTATAAGTTTTTGCATATAAAAAAAATTACAGCTTATATTAAGAAATATTTATACTAGTAATAAAATAAGTATAGCATACACGCGAAGTATAGAGAAATGCAGCTAATCTAAGTACTTAAAGCAGCTTAGACAGATATTACTATAGACTTTATTACTAGCTTACTAAACTCTAAAGACCTTATTAATATTATTACTTATAATATAATACTAGTTATTAATAACAAACTTATAAAATATGCTAAGATAATATAATTTTAAGATAACTATAATATAACATAGTTAAGATATATAATCTTAGATTTAATAGTATAAAACTATAGTATCCTAGAATTAATTATTAGTAATAAAGATAAATTATTTATATTACACTATTAGATAACCTTAATAGCTGTAATAATAATAAAATAAAAACTATTTACTTTTTATTATCTATAGACAGATAGATAAATAGAAAGAATAAATTAAACTATAAAAACTTACCTATAGATATATAGTAACTAATACTAAAATAATTAGGTATTACTACTACTAATAGTATAGATAGCCTATAATAATAATTTATTAGAAGTAATAAGCATAATACTACACTTTGTAAACTATAGATAATATCTAAATCTCTTTATAAGAATATTTCTTAGTTTATAAATAGAATTAGTAGTAATTACAGCAGAAGAACTAAAGAAAGTATATAAAAAATTTAAAGAAAAATATTAAAACAGTACAGCAAAAGGCTATTACTTACATAAATAAAATAAAAATAGCACTTTAGCTTAAAAAGAAAAATAAAGTATATCTTCTTATAAAAAACCTTAAAATAAGAAGACTAAGTAAAAAACTAGACTAAATTAAAGTTAGACTATTTTTTATTATTAAACCTAAGGGACTAGTTAACTACAGACTTAAACTCCTTAAAGATGCTAAAATCTACCTAGTGTTCTATATCTCTCTATTAGAACCTGCTAACTTAGAAATACTAATCTAAAAAACATTTTATTTTAAACTAGATATTAATAATAGTTATAAAGTTAAAAAAATTATTAACTACTAAGAAACTAAGTAAAGACTTAAGTTCCTAATAAGATAGAAAGGTTACCTACTAAGTAAAGATAATTAAGAACTAAAGACTTACTTTATAAACTATTAACTACTACTTTAAAAATACTAATAGAGCCTAAGATATAATAACTAGGTTTTACCTTTAGAAAATAATATAAGAACTTTTTAAAAGTTATCTAGAAGACCTTTAATAGCACTCTAAGTACTTAAAGATAAACTTAAAGCTAGGCCTTCTAAAGGACTATTAAAAGACATTAAATTACTTATCTCTACATGTTCCTGTTCCTCTTATTCCTCAATACCTTACTCCTCTACTAAGATTGCCTCTTTAGCATAATAATCTATTAGATCTATTTATATCTAAAATCTTTCTTCTCTAGCATGTGCTGTGCGCAGATCTTCTAGCGCTTTCTCTTGCGCTTATATTATAACATTTTAAGCCTCTTAAGTGTAACGACTAAGCACGTGCACAGTCAACGTAGCTTACCTCGCTTATAGCATCTAGTCGGCAAAGTCTAGATCTAGCACTATATATATTATACTACACATAGAATACTTGCTTAAGTATTCTTGTGCTTACCTTTTGGTATAAGTGGGGTTATTGCGTAGTATCAATAGCAAGGGCAGGGCGCCTGACCATTACATTAAGACTCCTTAATTTATTATTGCAACTTTTCCTTTTTAGTTGCTAACTGCTTAAACTTAGATTAAGTTACTTATATATTACACTATTAGCTATATTTTAAATACTTGCTATACTTCTTAGACTAAATATAAACTTTACACACCTAATTATACTTTGCATAAGTTGCGCATTTTTAGACTATTATTTTACTAGTTATTTTAATAAAATTATAAAGATATTAACAGCAGATAGTACTTAACTCTTTAGGATATTTAGATATTATTAAAACAAAGCAGTAAATGCATAGGGACTACACATAATATATAATAAGCTTAAAGGACTAAGCTAGGCAAGAAGAGCAATAGTGTTAAGGCTAGGTTAGGCAAGGGATATGCCTTAACTAATTAACTAGCCTTACTATAACTAAGCAACCTAGATTATACAATATGCTTAGTGCTTAGTATAATTAGTTATAATTAGTATACTAAGGATTATAATTAGTACTAAGCACTATATTATAATTAAGTATATAGTTAGTAGGAACACTACTCTTCTAGTAATGTGTTTAACCTTATTATTTAATCTTCTTATTGCTTCTTACCCTTAATTACAGTGTATTATTAATATGTGCATTAAACTAACTTTGTTTCCCTAAACCTACTCTATCCCTAAGAACTAACCTTAAACCTGTTCTACTTTAGTACTAGTATTAGAAGGTCTTTGACTACTAAGATCAAGTACAGAACAGGATCTTAACATATAGGAAGGGATACAGTTACTTACTAGATTGCACTTCTTATTCTGCGCTGTGCAATAGGCGCACTTCTTTAATCCTGCTAAACAAAACGCAAACTTAACTAATTTCCTGCAAGCAGCAGCCTGCACACACTGCATGCAGATAGCCTAGAAGGCTACTAAAAGGGCACTAGGGGGGAGGGGGATCAGCATAGGGGCGGGGCGGGGCGGGGCGGTGCTGGTGCTGGTGCTGGTGCTAGTGCTGGTGCTGGTGCTGGTGCTGGTGCTGGTGCTAGTGCTGGTGCTAGTGCTGGTGCTGGTGTTGTTGTTGCTGCTGTTGCTGCTGTTGCTGTTGCGGTTGCTGTTATAGTTGTGGTTGTGGTTGTGGTTTTGCTATACTTATTAGCAAAACACTACTAAAAAAGCTTAACAAAGGGTATGTACAAAAAACATTAAGCCTAACTGCTAAGAAGATTAAGATTTTTAAAAAGGGAGCCTCTATATATAAGAACCTATCTTAAGGTAAAAGAGATAATTGTTAGGGTAATAATAAAAAAAAATTCTTCTTAAAGTAAAAGATAAAATATTGTTAAAATTTACCTTACTATAAAAAGAGGATAAGAATTAAATATAAAGAGGCAGGTATTTAGATAAGATAAGGACTTGCACTGCGTATAGAAGTAAGGGGGGCTAAGAGATAAAAATTTTAAGTAAGAAGTTTCTGCAAGGATAAAAAGAAGGAAGCTAGGACACTGTCTAAACTCTACACCTCTCCTCTTCTCTCTCTCTTATACTTATAAAAGACAACTCTGCAGAAAGGGACTTTCTGCCTATACAGAGAGAGGGTAGTATAACATTTACAACATTATATCTTATTATTACCCCTAAGTTAACTAACACTTATCTAATAGCTACTTGTTTTATACTTGCCTTAGATAGTAATCCTAAGGAAAGGTATATAAGGTTGCAGGCTATGTAGCTTTATAAAGTAGTTTTTCTGTATCCTTTTATACAAGACCTATAGGTGTAGAGAATAGTATCTTTAGTTTACCCTCTAGTCCTAGCACTCCTATATGCCTAGTAGTGAACACTTCAGACCCCATTCGGATCACTCTCTTATAACCTGCGTCGTTACACATATAATGTAACGTTCACAACGTCACATCCTATCATTACCCCTAAGTCAACTGATACCTATCTAATAGCCACCTGATCTGTACTTGCCTAGGATAGCAACTCTAGAAAGAGGTATATAAGGGGGCAGTCTATGTAGCTTTATAGAGTAGTTTTTCTATATCCTTTTATATAAGACCTATAGGTGTAGAGAATAGTATCTTTAGTTTACCCTCTAGTCTTAGCACTCCTATATACCTAGTAGTAGACACTTCAGACCCTATTCAGATCACTCTCTTATAACCTGTGTTGTTACGACAAGCACAGACATAGTACTACTATTAGTAATAACTTTATAAATAATAAAGTTAATACTAATTATTCATACACTACTTATATTTCTTTATATACTAAAAGTAATCTTTATGACTTATGTAACATTAAGTGCCTTATGCTAGAAATTACTAATATAAATTAAGCTCTATATTCCAAGTAAAAAGCTCTTACTATAAAAGGAGTTAAGTATAAGTTTAAGTTATACTTTTAGTATTTCTGTAATAAAAAAGAGTATATAGCTATAAGTTCCTTATTGTTTTTTACTATTTTACACTATTCTAACTTATTATAGCTTAATAAGAAGTTAGCACTTAATTTAGCCTTAATTATCTTTCTTCTTATTACTGCTTATACTGCCCCTTTTTCTAAGCTCTATAAATCTGTCTCTAATCTACAGATTGCAGCTAGGCCTCTTAATAGGCACCTTATAAGATATATATTAAGTATTTTTTAGACTATTCTAAGCTAAAATAAAGTTAACTTTAATTTCTATAGACTATAATTTCTTATAATATTTACTTAGCTCTTTATAATAGTGCAATAGCAGCTGCTAATGTTAATTAAATTAGACCTTACTAAGACACCTTAGAGAAGAAGTTATGTAGATTTATAGGAGTAAATTTAAAATAAGAATAGCTAGAATACAAGTATAGATAATTCTTAATAAAATCTAAGATTCTGCAGCAGCTTAAGTTTACGCTGCAGTATGACAGCTGCTAGCATTAATTTAATTAGACCTTACGAAGATACCTAATTATTAGTGTTATGTATGTTTACAAAATTAAATTTTAGATAGCATATCAATGCTGCGTAAGTAGATAACTAAGAACGAAATGCGTGAAGCTGCGTTGCTAAGTGTAACAACGCAGGTTAGCAGAGAGTGATCTGAATAGGGTTTGAATGTCTACTGCAAGGCATATAGGAGTGCTAGGACTAGAGGAGAAACTAAAGATACTATTCTCTACAACTAGAGGTCTTATATAAAAAGATATAGAAAAACTACTTTATAAAGCTCTATAGCCTGCACCCTTATATACCTGCTTCTTAGAGATTGCAGTCTAGGGTAGGTATGTAACAGGTAGCTTTTAGATAGGTGTTAGTTGGCTTCAGGGGCAAACTGGGATGTGACGCTGTTAATGTTACACTAAGGGGACAGGCAAAGACTTCGTTGCAGCATAGCAGCTGCTAGCGTTAATTAAACTAGATCTTACTAAGTTACCTAACTAAAGTTGTTATACAGATTTATATTATTAAGTTTTAAAGGTATAGCTATGCTGCAAAAGTAGAAAACTTAAGACAAAATGTGTGAAGCTGCGTTACTTAGGGGAAAGACTACGCTGCAGCATAGCAGCTGCTAGCGCTGATAAAATTAGACATAACTAGAAAACCTAACTAAAGTTGTAATGTAGAGTCATAATTTCACGTTTTAAAATAGACTACTAGACTGCGTAAGTAGACAACTAAGAACGAAATGTGCAAAGATGTGATGCAAAGGAGGTAGCGTAATAGCTGCCGCCCTTAATTAAACTAAACCCTACTAAGAAATCTGACTATTACTATAGTTTAGAGACATTATATCTAGTTTTTAGAAAGATTGCTTAACTGCAGGGGCAGATATCCTAGAACGAAATGTGCGAAGCTGTAATGCTAAAGAGGCACCTAGAGACTACGCTGCAGCATAACAGCTGCTAGCGTTAATAAAACTAGACTATACTTAGGAATCTAACTATTTATATCTCCTTCTATTATAAAATTAATATTTCAAAATCTTTGCTACAACGCGAGGGTCTGCAACCTAGAACAACATATGCAAGGCTGCTAAGGATGCAGCTAAAGACGCTGCTGCAGCACAGCAGCTGCCAGCCTTAATAGGATTTAATAATACTTTAGAATCTAATTTATCTGTATTAGTTTAATGTAAAATTAAAATTTTAAACACTCTGCTACAGTGCGAGAGTGCGTAGCATAGAACAAGGTAGGTAAAGTTGCTAAAGACTTTGTTGCTGCATAATAGCTGCTAGCGTTAATTTAACTATATCTTACTAAGACACCAAACCAAAGTCCTTAAATAGATTTATAAGATTAAGTTTTAAAAATGATATCTGTACTGCAGGTGCAGAAAACCTAGAACAAAATGCAAGAGGCTGCAGCAGCTAAAGACTACGCTGTAGCATAACAGGTACTAGCGTTAATAGAATTAGACTATACTTAAGCATCTATCTATTTATGTCTTCTTTTTATGTAAAATCTAAAATTTTAGTACTCTGCTACACTGCGAGGGTGTGCATCATAGAACAAAGTAGCAAAGTTGCTAAGGAGGCAGCTTAAGAATACGCTGCAGCATATTAACTGCTAGCGTTAATAGAATTAGATTAGACTTAAAAATCTTACTTTAGATGTCTTTTTTGTTTATAAAATTTAAGTTTTAAGAACTCTGCTTTAATGCGAGAGTGTCTAGCATAGAATGAAGTAGCAGAGTTTAGAAGGAGACAGCTTAAGAATACGCTGCAGCATAACAGCTGCTAGCGTTAATAGAATTATACTATACTTAGAAATCTGTCTCTTTACATATTCTTTTAATGTAAAATCTAAATTTTTAGAACTCTACTACAGTGCTAGATTGTGCAGCATAGAACAAAGTAGCAAAGTTGTAAAGGAGACAGCTTAAGAATACGCTGCAGCATAATAACTGCTAGTGTTAATAGAATTAGACTATACTAAAAAATCTTACTTTTAAGGTCTTCTTTTTATTATAATATTTAAATTATAAGAGCTTTGCTATAGTGCAAGAGCGTGCAGCATATAATAAATTACTATAAGACTACGTTGTAGCATAATAGCTGCTAGAATTTATAGAACTAGGTTAAACTAATCTATCTAACTCTAGTTATTAAATAGAGTTACAATTTTCTACTCTTATTAAGAATACTTTACTTCAGCAGTAGAGAATCTAGAACAAAATGCGTGAAACAGCACTGCTAAGGAAAAAGCTTAAGACGTTGCAGCAGCTGTATAAGATTTACAACAGCACATCCTAACTTACCTCTAAGTTAACTATTAGCAGTCTAAACGCTACTTGCTCTGTACCTACTCTAAATAGTACTTTTAAATAAAAATAGTAAATAATTTTCTAAGTTATTAGGCTTTAGAAAGTACGTTTTTAATCTTTTTATTTATTACTTATAAGTATAGAGAACAGTATCTTTAGTGTATCTTTTAGTTTAAGCACTCCTTTGTGCCTCGCAGTAGACATTTGGACTCTATATAGATTACTCTGTTCTTACCAGCGTTATTGGTAATGTAATGTTATAAATGTTACGTAATAATGTGATTTTCATTGTTAATTATTCTTTTTTTGTTTTTTCTTTTAACTTTAGCGTTCTATTACAATACGCATTAAAGTAGCTTTTGTTCTCTAAACTTATTTTATTTTAAAACCTTAGATTATTTTTTACTGTTAATTTTAAAACAACTTTTGTAATAGTATTTTAGTTAATTTTTCTACTACTTTATTACTATCAGAATTTTAAAAGCCTTTTCTAAGAATAGTAGGAGATTAGATTAAGTAGAGCAGTTAAACCAGCTATAGGGGTTAAATCGCTTAGAAATGCCCTAAGGAATTTACAAAGCAAAAGTCTATAAAAAGAAACAAGATAACAAGTTTTTTATCTTATGCAGATGTTTTTAAATCTGCTGCTAGTTAAGGATGAAGAGCTTGTTTTAAAGTTAATAGACGTTAGCTACAGGGCTGCTTCGCCATTTCTAGGTTAGTGTCATTTAGTGCCTCCTGCCTTCCTACCTCCTCCTACTTCGTTGTTAATGGCGCGCAATGACACAAAATATGACGGATGCAGATCGTAAGAGCATACAAGAACCTGTTTGTGAAACGTCGTGCAGTTATCTTTTGGTCGCTTTACTGTCCAATATGAAGCTAATGTGGAACTAGACCGACAAGCTTGTCTTGCCCAATTCTGCCGAACCTAATAATTTCCCGCTTGCCGCTGCCCTGAAGCATACCTCGTTCAGATCTTCACAATTTCCACATATTTCGCGAGGACCTTCGCTTTTAACAGGCTTGCTAAGTCTAGGGCAGGATCGCGTTACCATTCCAGTATCGCTGTAAGCCTGCATTAAAAAGCCCTTTATATCCAACCCCCTCGCAAATCATGATCTCACGAACAACGCCATTTCGACGAGTGTTACAGTTATCGTTCAGACAAAACAAGTCGATCATCAAACGTTCTCGAAGATTTAGTAGTAAATCAGCCCCATCTCGAGTCGATGTTCAAGACGTCATGGACCATAATCACGAACTGTTCGAATATACTTCTGGAAGATGGATGTAAGGTTGCACTGAATGGTGCATTCAAAATCTAGAAAATTCTGACTTCATCTTTTAGATATAACGAAGACATGCGGCTAGCTGAAAGACGTGTGTCCTTCAACGTCGAAGAGCTTAAGAAAGCCGCTGCAAGCTCTATCAACAAGTCTGAGTATGATGTTAAGAGCCTTCAAAAGTTGGCTGAGGGCGGCTTCAACCGAATATTTGAAATAGGCATGAGAGATGGGACCTCTGTTATCGCTCGACTTCCCTATCCATCCACATTACCGCGACGCTTAGCCGTAGCTAGTGAAGTCGCGACAATGGACTTTGTCCGCGCACGTGGCATTCCAACTCCACGAATATTAGGGTACGCCATCGATGAGAATCCTGTTGGCTCGGAGTACATTTTGATGGAAAAATTACCCGGAAAACCAATTGGGGACGCTTGGTTCGATCTATCTGAACAGCAAAGGCTCCAAGTTTTGCATGATGTTGTCGAGCTTGAATCTAAGCTGTTCAGCATTCAAATGCCTGCTATTGGAAGCATATACTACGCTCACGATCTAAAATCAAATACCCCAAAGGTGATGATACCTGGAGTGGACGGTCAGTTTTGCGTGGGTCCGTACACTGGCCTTCGTTGGTGGTTTGGCGAGCGTGAGAATCTGGACATTGATCGAGGGCCACGTAAGTATCAATTACGACTTCGATATTCATGAAACTCACCTTGTTTAGACAGTGATACTCTTCATGCCCTTCAAGCTCCAGCTGAGAAAGAGCTAGCCTGGATACGTAAGTACGGACGACCCCGATATCCATTTCACCGGCAACACAGAGAAGCTTTCCAGTACGAGAAACAAGACCCAATGGTCCACGCAGACTCCTTAGAGAAATTTCTGCGTTTGGCTCAGCACCTCATACCAACAAGTCCGGAGCTCAACTTTCCCGTCCTTCGCCATCCCGATATACAGCCAAATAACATCTTTGTAAGCGAGGATTATAAAGTTATTAGTCTCATTGACTGGCAGCATGCCACCGTTCTCCCAACGTTTCTTGCCGCTGGTATACCAGACTCGTTCCAAAATTATAGCGATGCCGAGTCAAGATATTTCACGCCCCCACATCCCCCAGCTCACCTCGATTCTCTGGACAAATTCGAGCGTGCCCAGGCTCAAGAGGAGTTTCGTTGCAGACACGTACACTTCTTCTATCTGGGCTTCACTCAACGATTAAACCAACGACATTGGCGTGTTTTTGAAGAAGAGACAGACCTGCTCAGGCGCCGAATCTTTGATCATGCCAGTGAACCATGGGAGGGCCTCAATACATCTCTTCAGTACGACCTTGTTCAAGTATCACAAACTTGGAAAAAAATCGCTCCCCCAAATCACGGTGGCACTGCACCAACATGTCCTATTTCTTTCACACAAGAAGAATCTGAACGACTCGATGCTCTAGATGACTCACATCGTGATGCAGATGGCGACGTGAAACAGATCAACGAACTTCTTGGTATAGCATCTGACGGATGGACCCCGAACGAGCGATTCGAATATGCCAAGAATAAAGCAGTTGAGATCCGCGAACAAGCACTTGGTTCAGTAGATGACGACCCCTGGCTGAAAGAAATGTCTAGGCGGCACTGGCCTTTCGATGATTACGATGAGAATGAGTGAGAAGTAATTGACGATGTTATGTTGTGCTCAACACCTCGTCGACTAATGTATCACCATTAGTGTGAATGAATTACAAATCTACCTACAGAAGGAAACGCCATGTAACTATATTTATGGTCGCAGACTCCGGCGAGTGTATCATAGTAGTACAAAGAAAGGAACTATGGCGTGTACGAAATCTTAAATAAAGCCCAAGTGCAGTCGGGCAGCGATCGTTAGAGTGAACTACTTTCAAATCGTAGCGAATGGAAATAATCATGTTAGCATGAGAGCATTCGTGTAACAAAGAACGCGTCTGCTGAATTATTTTTCACTGTCCGTGTGACTGGTTAAGTGTCTAGATATAAATGCGCAACAAGCGGTGGAAGTTCTTCTTGTGGGATGGATGACAGAGGAAAATTTGAAAGGCTCTATGGAGATGAGGAATATTCAATTTTGTGGTACCCGTTTCCACTTCATTTCACTTCACCTTCAATTTAGAACGTTGGAACAATAGACTACCTTCATGAGAAAGTGGCCCTGACTTGGGCCCCACCGGCCCTCCTGCGCTTGAAGAAGCTGTTGTAGTTTATGAAAAAGATATCGTTCTTGGAATGATCGAATAGTAAATAATGCTCGGTCTCCTATGGACAAGTTCTCGGCAAGGAAAGAGCTGACAACACTCAGGCTCGGAGATGATCTACTGTCACTAGGAATGGAGATGAAAACGTTGAATTTAATCAATACTCTGTCTCTATTGAAAAAGGCCCAAGAATAGATATTACGTAGCTTTGAAATGAGAAGACTGAGGCTGGGAGTTAATCTGATGGGAATCCCCTGCTGAAAACATTCAAACGGATACGATACCTCCTAAGGCTTGCGCAAGACGATCCAGTTGATACCAAAGAAACTCCGGTCAAAGAAAAGATAAGCTAATCAAATTCTAGGCTCATAGTAACCTGAACGCTGTATGGTCTCTAGAGGAAGCTACGGGGTTGGAGGCTGAAGCACGAATATTGATTCCAGATCCCAGGGTAGAATATCATAACAATGGCTTTAAAGCAACACCACGAAAGGTGGCGTATCAGACAGAAGAATTCATTCTCAAAGTTGAATGGTAGAATGTGACAGGTACGATTATTTGTGGGTTTACGTTGCCTCAACATATTTAAATTTGATATGCACTCGCGAATTCACCAACACTTTTCTAAATTTTTTAATTCTTCCATGTCAAAAGAATGGCTAATTTTTTTACAGCTACAAGTTGTTCTCAAACCTTGATTGAAGTTAATTTAATGTCGTAATTGTGATAAGCGTAACATTGAGGATTCTACTGGATGAGCGCGGTGCCAATGGCTTGATAGCTTATGCTTTTGATGACTTGGCACCCCACCGTCCCCCTATTGTATACCATCCTGATCCCGCAATAGTTCTCACCATCGCCTATTCCAACTCCTGTCCAAGACTTTCTGGGTCACTAGTGGTTAATTCTTGAACTCTGGCTGTCACCTAATACACATGTCTTCTCACTTTCGGACGGGGCAAATCCTCAAAGGTAGAACTGGAACTTACGCCGTCATAAAACAAGTCCAAGAGACTGTTTGGTTCGCAAAGTAAGCAGATTATAAATCATTTAAGACATAAATTGACCACTATTAGGAATCGTCAGGCACAGGGAACTGTAGTAATCAAAAGCGTTCAAGGTCATCCAAGAGTAGAAAATGAACGAGATGTTCTTAAACGGCTTCAGTACCGTACTCCCTTCCTCCGACCACTGGTTGATGAAATTGAAAAGCCTTCCACTCCTACAGCTATTGCTCTAAGATACCTTGAAAGTAATCTTCTAAATGAGTCCATCGAAGCCCCATTAAATCGGAAGGAGCTCAAGCACGTATGCCGGTGCATTCTGGAAGCGCTGAAGGTCGTTCACGAAGATAATCTCGTACACACAGGTAAGAGCCAATAACTAACTTAATAATTATCTAACAAATTTTAAAGATGTCAAACTTGATAACGTTTTCGTCAACTTACAAGAAGATGACAATCGTTTCTCTGATGTTCAACTTGGAGATCTAGGTGAATGCTACTCTGCAAGTTCAGAATGGGCTACATCTGGAACGCTGCTTGGAACACCAATATGGTCAAGCCCAGAAGTCCTGATGGGGATGCCATGGAATACTGCTGCAGACATCTGGTCATTCGGGACTATAGTATGTAAATTTTAATCTTTGGAGATGTTTATCATTTTGAACAAATGCTAATGCAAGCATTTTCAAGTTGATAAGCCTAATTTATGATGGAGATTTTAATCTATTTCGACCAAAGGTGGATCGACACCACGAAGAATACATAGTAGCCATTGTGATGGAACAATTCCGCTACTTTGGACCTTTCCCCGCGACAATTTCAGATATCGCAAGTCCAGAAACGGTTCAATCAATATTGTGGTTGATGCAAGAGATTCCAGATGAAAAACTGACTCCATTTGCCTGGACAACGGAGAGAGAAGTTACAAAGAAAGACAAAGAATTCATTGGGAAAATCATGAAGCTTGACTGGAGAGAGAGACCGACAGCAAAGGAATTACTAGAAGACAAATGGTGGGATGATGACGAAAGTGAGGCAGTATGAGAACAATATACTTCTGTACATCAATCAAATTGCTAACTCCCTTCTTACAGGCCTCAAATGTAGTGAGACTATACAGCCAGTCGGTAGCTGTGGAAGTGGCCAACCTTGCATCGTGACTTTCGTAAGGCCTGATTGCAAATAGAGCATCGTCGCAGTTTGAGACATGCGTAAGACTCACAAAGCAAAAACAACAGATGATGCTTTCGGCGCCGTGGAATAGTCACGAAATTGCAGACAAGGTGTATTTTGTCATGTCACGTGGATGAAGCGTACAGAAATGTAGATGTACCATTAGCTTAGGCTTTAATTTTTTATTGTCCCGATTTAACGTTAGAGCTTTGTGAATATTTAAATAGAGAATGCGATTTCGATAGTGAGTGAAACATCATAGTAAAAATCAATATTTTTTAAAATAAAGAATCTCGCACAATATCGTCGCCACAACATAACAAAGACGCGCAAAAGCGATTAAATTTCTCTCAACTGCGAGCACTCGGTACTCCAGCATCATCAACTTTCATGCAATTGTAGTAAATCCCATATTTTCAATCATCCCAAAATAAGAAGATTGAACAGTTAATGAATAAATAAATATTTACAATTAAGATGTTCAGCAATACATGCTTACTCAGTTGATTCCCTCCTTTACCTTAAGCCAAGCAATAAGCTGCTTGAGCGTGAATCTTTCAGGTAGAACAGGGTTAGAGCCTGAGCCAGATCCAGCTGTGGCAGTGGGAGCAGCAGCGGTAGCAGAAGTGGAAGAGGCAACAGGAATGACAGATGTAACAAGGGTGGATGGGGCGACACGAGTGGAAGAGGCAATAGAAGTCTTAACGGCCGCAGCAGATGATGATGCCACAGGAGTCTCGACTACAACCGCGGCTGTCGAAGAAGCGGCAGCGGTAGAAGAAGCGACAACAGCGGTAGAAGAGACGACAGCAACGGTAGAAGAGGCGACAGCAACGGTAGAAGAGGCGACAGCTGCAGTAGAAGATGCAACAGCAGCAACCGAAGATGCAGCTGGCCCCGCTGCATTGCCCGAGCCTCCAGCACTGTTGACCGATGTTGTAAGCTCGCCGCTCTCAACGTACACACCGCTGAAGTACCAATCCTCAGCACCCGGTGCGTCGTTACTGCCAGGCAAACGGAGAACACCCAGATGCCAGTCAGCACCATTAGACGAAGTGCTAGCAGTAAGAGGACCAGCAGTCTTGGTCAAGGGGCTGCTGCCAGTCGAATGCCAGAAAGTAACTGAACCAGCATCAAAATCGATTTCATAAGCGACGTTGTGCCATTCATCGGCAACCAGTTCAACTTCCCACTTCGATACGCCGCCCACATGCCACTGCAGCTTATTGTTGGCTTGCCCGCCGTACTTGAGCTCAGTGAAGTGGCTTTCGAAAAAGGCAATCTGGTGCTCGTTGGTCGTGATTGGTGCGTTGTCGGCAGCTGTCTTGACCGAGAAGTGGTAGTAAACCTTGCCCTTGTTGATAGCGGCGGTGGTTTGAGGGATAAGCTCAGTCCTCAGCATGGTCTGGCCATTCCATTTGGCGGTCTCATCGATGGTAATCTTGACACCCTGCTTCGAGCCAGTATCGGCGGGGTTCTTGTACGTGGAGGCGAGGTTGACGTATTTGTCAACTGTTCCTGAGCCGTGAATATAGTACTGGTAGGCGCCAACCGGGTTGGAGAAAGACCATTTCTCGAGGTCCGAGCTCGAGGTCATGTCGTTAAACCGTCCATCCCAGACAATTGTGCCTATTATGCATGTCAACATCTACAATGCCATCATTTGGTTTCAGAGACCCACCAGACACAGCGCTGACGAGCGCACTCAAGATAGCAATCTTTCCAAACATTTTGAATTGAAATCGAACAGAGACCAGCTGTACGAAGAATGAGAATATCAGCTACGGAATGAAAAATGAAGGACAGTAGTGAGCGAAAAATGAAAGACAGTAGTGGGATAGATGAGACATGATGGCCAAAGGCTCAATATTAAGTGCAGTTTACATTAGAGCGTTGCCATCAAGGCGCAAACACACCCGCTGGCTAAACCCTGCACATTAATATCCTGGAAACGAAACGTCGATTGCAGGATCGTTCGGGACGGCACAAACCTGCATTGAGTAACTTGCTCTTGGCTAGTCCCGAATAGCCGCTGGCCCTCCATGCAAATGCATCTTTTCAGTACCGGCCGAACGGTTCCGGGTCGACTCTGACCATCGCGCGCGGTACTAGAACACGAGTCTTGCTGATGTGGCTGTGGGCACAAGCTGTACTGACAGGAATCTGGATTGCATGACAGCCGTTAGATGGTGAAGCGATCGTATGAAACATCTGGGTCCTCTGAACTAAGCCGCATTGTGCGAAACCTAGACCCACAAAATGCTTGTTTGAGAGTAGCGCACTAGGTTTGGTAATGAAGGATTTCTGAACCGCTCCCTCATGTTTCAGCATGTACAATGTAAGACCAGAGCGGAGATTAGCTCTTATTCTTGTCGCGCGCTACATGCTAATTTCCTGAATCTTCAAAAAGGTGCAACGGCATCTGACCGAAAAAGAAAAGGATACACAAGAAAACAAAAGAGAGCAAAAGAAGAAGAAGAAGAAGAAGAAGAAGAAGAAGGAGAGATGCTAACCATCTTGATGCTGTTGCGTCACGTGAGAGGGTGTCGCGAGGCTTGATGCAGCTGCAGGCCCTTTAAATTATGTCTGATTCGTCGGTGTAAGGAAGCCTCAAGGAAAACGTTATTGTCAAAAAAGTAGGAGAGTTTTCACATTTATGGTGTTGTTCAATTGACGACCAAGGTCACGGGCAAACACAATCAACTGCGACCAGTTGTCTGTGTTTGCCAGCTTCACCACTAACCCACGCAAACCTGTTCCTTAAATGGTTATGCGAAACTGGAAACTTGTTTGAAATAAGAATAGGTGTGTGTACTAGATCCAACCAGGGATCTTGAATATGTCGCTTGGCTCTCTTATAATTACCGTTCTTCATCGTCATCTCTGAAGACTCGCGGCCCTCATGTGATCAAAACAGCTGGAGAAAACAATTAAAACTTTCATCTTCGTGTCCAAATTGGGCTGATCATATCAGCACTATAAAACCCCATCTACCTGCGTAATCTATCCAACCTTGGCGCAAGTATACCACAAGTTTTGTCAGACTTAATGTCATAGATTACTTAAAACCGTACCTATCATGGAACCCTTTCAGGTAGCAGAGTCTTCCAAGCTCATGTATAGGTTGTAAAACATTATCCTTTCTAGACTAGAGCGTGTAATTAATATTGTGAATCACTACAACAAAATCCGTCACTGGGCTCCAGTTCTTCATTTAGCATCATGTCAATCCTATTGCTTCCTCAAGACAAGTCCGTAACAAGAAGTGATATGCTTAACACATACATTATGGAAGCTGGCATCAAGTACTGCACTCTATTTTTTGGTATCGCCTTCATAAAGAGGCTGATTTCCCTGCTCGTGAGCGAAAGTCTCTTCTCTCTATCAATAACGAGAGTTGCAAGTGCGTTGTTTTTGATGAAAAGTACAATTCCACAATAGTTCTTAATATTTAGATATATCCTCGATCTGATTTCAATAACACGTTGTCGAAATTGGCTCACAATGGCTGACACTGTGCAAATGAACCTACAGAGGATCAATACAAGGAAATGTATTCGCAACCTGCGAAAAGTGTGTAAACGTCGTGAGTTTTCTAGTTATCGAAAGATAAGATGTCATCACATTTACGTTTGCTGCAAGCTATAACCGTACCCCTATTATCGCACGTGTCGGCAGCAAGTTATAGTTTCATCATCTTCACGTCTCCCGCAGCAAAACCTTGAATCTACTTACTGTTAACAAATCGATACCCGAAATATCAGCAACATAATTCACATAGAGCAACGGATCGTTGAGCTGGAATGTTGCGATTGGCACGTTCAAATTAGCGTAGGAAGGCCAACTCGAATCCCCCGGTGCTGACGATTGTGTTCGCACCCACACGCATATATTTCAGAACACATGTGACACCTTTTTGCTCATTGTGTTTAGTTCTATTGAAAGCTTTACTGATGACCCAGTCTTCAGGGTCGAGTTGGATGAGTCTCTCCTCTCTATACGGATGCTAGCTACGTGTCATCGTTTTTGAGGACAGGTGGCTAGCATGATTACTATTCTGATCACATTTGTTGTCCAAGCTGTGGCACGAGAGTATCGAGATCATAACCCTTGACAAGCTCGAAGCTACTGTAGACAGCTTCTGAGTGTTTTTCAAGCAGAAGAATTTAAAAAAAAACACACAGTGCTATTTAGATTATGGTAAAAGTTTAGTTGCATTGGATTCGATTATTAATCTACTACCTGCTTTGACCATGCTAACTATTGCTTTTTACACTCTAGGAGTTGGGCCATTGTTGCCATCGGCGATGCTTTGTCGTCCATAGCCAAGCCAAATGAAATAACAAAGGTCACATGCATGCTCTTAAGGCCATCTTCACGGAGAAGATTGTGAGGAAATACTCAAATGTACGACCATGTAAAGCTTAGAAAACTCTCTGAAGGTATTAGTCGTTTGCATCGTAGCATTCTCGTTAAGATAGAAGTTGACACCATTCGGAATTTTGCACCTAGGCATTGGATCACACTTGTTGTTTCCAGCTACTCACATGCAGCAATTCCACATCGAACCCATGACAAACACGTGGCAACGCTAAAGCTACAGGTGTTGAATGCTGCTATGAGTGCCACGTAAGATTCGTGACTAGTTTTTACGTTGCAGCATTTGATGTTCATCCTCTCATTTGAAACTCTGTAATGTCTTCAATGCAACTGAAACTTATGGTTGACATCTAATTAACTGGTGTATTCTGTACATTTCTGGTTAATGTCCTATCTTGCATGTAACCCGGTATAGTCACATCAGTTCACTGACAGTGCGTACTCCAACTTACCGCATGACTCGGTATACTAAGGAACACCGAACTCCGAGACCTGACCCGCATTAACAAGACATAAACTTCCGTTGGGCCGAAGATGTAGGTAGTGAAATCAGCACTGCTACAGTGATGAGGACTGCTGGTTCCAACCCTTCCCAAGCTTGAAACACAGCCCCATAAACATCGTAAGATGGCACTCCATGCTCACTCGCTGAGTGCCAATCTGCGAAACCATTTATTCATCGTCACCAATCTTGTCTGAATAACAAGAAAGCTGATACGAACACTCCTTCCTAGGAAAGTTGACGCGCGTACTATGATCAACAACAAAAGCGAGCTTGACCATCGCGGTAGCATCCATGCATAGCATAAATGTACCACGCCAGCCGCTCACCTACAACCCTCGGTACTCCTACCAAGCCAATACAAATCCTTGTTTTGCAGCTAACTACTCCGGGTTACGCATTATGCGTATAACCCCAGTAGATAGTCAAATATGTCGACGCCTGTTAATGGCTTGCTCGGCAAATATTACTTCCTAGCACTGCCGTTCACGCCGCTTCCCGAAGCGTGCACAGGTCCGCAAACCGGAAGCGACTCTGCAGGAGGTCAAAATCGATGTTGCTAGATTTGGGTCTAGTGGTGGTATTCAGACGAGAAGTATGAGTTGTTGGCGGAGAAGCAACATGAGCAATTGTTGATGAATCCCTAGAAGTGCTGTGAAGTAAAACAGTCACATGGTCCAAGAAGTTCCGAGAAACTGACGGTAAGCATGAATGTTGAGTTCGTCGGCACAGTATGTAAGCATGCATGAAAAACTGGGGATATGATGACACAAAAATGCAGGAGGAAGGAAGCAGCAAGAGTGACGATATTACGAATGAGTCGGGTTCTCCTCGCAACACCAGGCAGGCTCAGACGATACCGCGCGGGTATCATACCATTCACATCCAAGCACCCAAAGTCCACCAATACCTCATCGTAATCCCATGGCTCTACCCTCCGACTCACCAATACGCCTCTCAAACAGCTCGCCTCGCCATCCTCTTCACCGCCACACACGCTCCCTACAAACAAAAAAGCACGCATGAACAATCCTTCTCATCCACCTTTCCATCAAAAACCTAAGCCGGCAAGCCTTAGCGAAAGAACTACTGCGTTACGCTCCAATTGGCTCTTTCAAAGCGAGGTGGACCTAGCTAGCCCGCGGGATCCCGCTTCTAGAAGCAAGGGTGAGCGAGAAAGGAACATTAGAGTGCAAACGGTCACAACAGGGGTAGACGAAGATGATACTCGATTGATAGGGATTCGCATGCTGTAGTATGTGATTGATGGGATTTTCAAGCGAAGGACGCGTGTGCACGATTACTGCATTTATTCTTCGGACGAGCGATTCAAGTGCGGCATTTGTACCAATGGGGGTAGACTGAGCGAGGTACTCGTCTGGGTAGTCTGACACGCTTCTGTGACGATGCGGTGCGTTTTTCTTTTCTTTCTGCTTCCCGACCTATTTTGCCTTGGTTCTAGAATGTTGGTACGCGGCTAAATCGTGCAATTCCAAATGTGATGACGTTTGTCGTGGGTAGGTGGCGGTGCGCTATCAGTTGGCAACGGTGCCGAGGGACGCCTCTTCGGTAACTTGCATAGTACTGTGGGGACATGTAGGAGAGGATTCAGAATGTTACATGTAAGGGTAGCGGTGGAATTATGGACTATTATCCACAATTTAAATTGAGATAGGCAGCAAAAGCTCCGACAAATGGTCGAGATATGCAAGTGAACACCGAAGTTGTGTTGACTCGTGTATTCTTCCCAAGCAAATCTATCAAGCCATGGCTGTCTGTATACAAAGCAAAATTTTCCCAAAACAAAGGGATAAAAACTCTCTACCATAAAAAGGGAAACGCCCATAAACGCCTCATCCCGGTCCGCATCGCTAGGCCTATCATGTACCACCCCGCTAAATTTTGGCCTAATTGAACACGCCCGGCCACCCTCTAGGCCTAAACGCCGAGAAATACAAAGTTGTGTACGTGGAATAAACCGAAAATATCAAAATCCTCTGTCCCACATTTTCGCTCTAAGTGAAAAATAAACCCCCAATCTCAATGCTCGCTAAATTGCAAAATCGTGTACTCATTCAACGTGCCAAGAATATCGCTTGCTGAAACGTGAAGTAGATGGAAAGATGAGAAAAAACATGCTGCCGAGTGGAACACTACGACATTGCGGATAATTGGGGTTGTGCACAGATGTGTAGTGCAGCTTCTTCCACCTGATCCAGAGCATTGTGGGGTGGCGATATGACATTACATCTGGGCGAGATCGTTGAGCGCGTAGTTGAGCTCCCGTCGGGCTCCCATTTCGTTTATATCGGAGTGGGCACGGTAGTGGTATGCTACAATGCGTACTGTAGCTCTGTATATCGTGTACCTTGACAAACAGTCAGCATCAAGTGTCAACGAGAACGGAAAAAGGTACAAGACTTACATCAACAATCTTGCTTTAGGTCCGCCCATTCTTGAAGGACATTCTCCAAGTCCTTCGAAGAATGCCTGGCTACCTCCTTGAATCCCACCACTCATCAACGGGTCCCCCCAAACCACATTTGAGAATCCTACAAGACCTGTGACATTCTTCGTCCTCTCGTCAACAAGCACATTTTGTGGATTACAGACATCCAAAGCAACGAGACGAGGCTCAGTAACTTCGTCTAGCAGATGACTCTGACGGCCTATGTAGTACCGAATGCTGTCATAGGGAACAGTAACAAGCATATCCTCAGCGTCACGCAATACGGCTTCCATGAGAGCGAGAAAAGCTTCGCGCCAAGACGAGTTTCCTTTCTTCGCGAAGACACGATGCATTGCGCCAAATTGTGCCGCCGACAAGGCAGTGAGAGCGCGTACACAAGAACCCAGTGTTCGATCGATGTTGCTTTGTTCGCTCGCAGTCAAGTGTGATGATAGGTCTGACAATCTCCGTCCTGGGATAGTGCTCATCATGAGAAAAGGCGAGCCAAGCGGCCCTCCATGATGGTCGTATCTGATAATGTGAGGAACTGGAAGTTGTGTGTACTCGCGTAGGGTCTCGAGGGTTCTCCGTTCCGTTTCTAAAAGGTTTTTTTCATGTCGGAGAAGGCGTACGTTGTGCGTTGGCGGGCATTTCAACACTAGCGAACTGCCGTCTGCGAGCTTTGAGAGATATACTTGGCGAAGGTGTCCATGAATCCGTTCTATTTTGACAACGTTGATCTTGGAAGAGCGAAATATAATTCGAATGAGTTCTTGTATGCTCAAAAAATCAGGTGTGCTGGTAGACGTTCTCGACGAAGTCGATGAAGATGACGAAGACGATGAAACTGTGGAAGAAGGACGAGGTGGAAGAGTGCCGCGGCTCATGGTGAATGCTGGATAAAACGCAATACCTAGCGGGGGAAGATGCATTATGAGTACTCCCCAATAACGCCTTCACCGTACGGGGCGCATGTAGAATGTTAGTTTAGCGAGATTTTGACCAAATAGGTTTGGCTAAACTTTGTTGATTGCATAGCAGGAGCGGCCCGTGAGTTGTTGATGCTTAATCCTACGCAGAAGAACGGCTGACGATGGGTTTGTTTTCTTTATGGAAGCTGACGCTGACAGGCCTGCTGCCGCGATATTTTGCATGGTCTGGCGAGATGAATGCCATGCCAACTGAATCGGAGCATGACTAGGGTATCGCAAAGTCTGGGAGTGCATATGAGTACCGAATATTTTCGGTCGCAACTGTAGCAAAGGATCCTCTAGTCTACGTTTGTGCATAGTGATCTTGATTGATGCTAGGTTCAGTCCTGCTACGCCATCGTAAATATACCAAAGCCTCGGACATGTGCGCGTGTTGTTACCCAGTATCCGCATGCCTTAGAGTAGTCGCCATGATTGTAACGAATTGCCGGGATGCAGTTGTGACGATGGTGGACGGGGACGCGGAGGCGTCGGGCGCGATGGAGCGGCGTTCAAAGCGTTCGTCAAACATATCCCGAAGGGGCTAGACACTCCGATCTAGAATCGGCTAATAAGGACGCTGATTGGTCGCCTGAAATAGGAAGATAATTCCAAAGAACACTTCGCTTGATGGCACATGTACATGGAACCTGAGACGGTGAGCAAGCGTATGGGCTGGATCCAGATCGCGTGCGTGATGATCGCTAGGAACCGGGGTAAGCGGGAACGAATACCAGACTATTCACTCGAATCGATTTCACCAGCTTAAGACCTGGCGTGACTCGCCAATCAATCAAGGCCTCGACATAATCTTGTTGTCTATCTGTTTGACCCGACAAAACGGAGACGATGCTTGGCAGCGCGTATTATAGCGGTATGGACGTCCTCCAGCTTTTGTTCCTCAGGTATTGTTACCCAGTATCCAGTCGTCACTATGTGCATCTACGCTAGCCACAAATCACTTTGTTTTAAAGAGTTGCAGCTACAAGGCGCTTGAGAAAGTGTGTTCGTGCAAGATATACCAACCTGGCATGCGAGATCGCTCACGTCAGCCTCGAATCATGCTTCTTACCAGATTTCGATTTATGTCTTCCGATCTGACTCGTTGTCGGGTGGCGGCTGACGAAGTTCGTCAAGATTGAAGCGTTTGAGTTTGTCGAAACTGGGCGCGACGACACTCATACCCAGAACGTTCTATGGATGGTCAGCACCTGTCAGAATTGGGACGGGCGTCAAGGCACTCGAGATGCGGAAGCGCGCGTCCAAAATCGAGTAAACTCACTTGGTAGATCTCCACGAGAATGAGATGATCGTATCCATGAAGGTCGACCTTGTGACCAGGGCCCACTGCAGCTGCGACTGTTTTGATGATTTGATCCCTCGTAAATTCTTTGTTGTTCCGAATCGATGGCCGTATAGCAAACTTTCATGTCCAACCTCGTTAGCGAAGATTTACGTACAATTTAAGGGTTTTATCTTAATGCAAGTACAAAGCATGACCAAACTTACCTTTTTCCCCGCCTGGCCGGGCTCATGGAAATGCGGAGCAAGCACTTGCTTCGCAACAGCTTCAAGTCCTCTAGTGGTCGCCTTTTCGATTGCCGTCATCGGTGTGAGGCGCTTCACAAATCGGCAGTTCTTGGGCTGAGCGCCATCTGCGGTGTCTTGACAGATTTTCTCAACGAAAGATACAGGCTCGACCGGCAAGCGAGTTTTGAAGAAGACCACTTTGATGACTTAGTATTGTGCTGTCTGAGAAAGAAACGCAGTGAGATCCTCTTACAGCATTGGGTAGGCAGCTTAATCGATGTGAAGAGTGGCTTCACTTTTGGCTTGCGTATATCGGCTAACTCTTTCTGGATCTCAGCTTCGATATCGTCACCCGCATCCGAATCATCGGATACTTCATTCGTCTCTCCGGTTCCGTAGAGCTTGGTAGCATACTAGCCCTCAATCAGTCTTCGATGTGCTAGAAATGGGGGTCTTCTCGACAGTGTGAAGTCGATATCACTGACCTCCTGGAACAGATCTCGCAGGTCGGAAACCGTTTTCGCTTCGTTCCCCATACTACATGTTACCCAAATACCTGTGTCACCTGGCTGTATAGCCCGGCCTTCCGCAGCTCTCCGGGGCACGTCCCATTTCTTCTTACCGCCCTAATCATTGAATCAGTATCATGAGATTTGTCGGAGCCGCTGGACGAGAAGAAGACATGTATACTAAACGTTGGACACACACCTTGGTTTTTTTATGACCACCGTCGTGTCCTTCATCAGACTCAGCCTTCCGCTTCTTTGGAGCAGAATCCATGCTTTTTGGGGAAGATTAAGCGCGCGGTGATGTGCGTAGCCGAAGATACTGGGTTGTAGTGATTGGAACGCGTCACTAGAGGTGAGAGAAATGCTAATCGGCTAGTCTCAACGTGTCGCTAGCGCAGCTTTTATCCTTTCACATCATGCGCGCAACCCTCAACTTGACTTCAAAACATCTTGTTGAAACAGACTCGCATTTGGGCTCGACCACAAATCTCGATAAAAAATCCTCGTTCATCACGCCAGTAAAGTGATCCCTTCATCAAGATTGATCACAGGACCTCGAGTCGCAATCATGTTTCCTGCCTTTTTTTATAGTCGGGTTTAACACTAGACCATACAGTGTTCCATGCAATATGCCTTATAGACAACGATCGCATGACGACAGAAACAAATGACATATTTCGGAAGCTTGCTCAAAGCATAAGAAACTTTCATCATTCATAGATCATTATTGAGTCTCCAAAGTGGTGTAGTCTATGTACAAGTAGAGATGAAATAGCCCTTCAAACGAATAGTTCACTTTACACATTTAGTTCCAATCGTCGATGAACCCAGAACCACGTGGGCCAGCCTTGTATCTAAAGTACTTGTTGTGATCAGAGCTTGGTGCCTTGAACGGCCAGGCTCTATACGCCACCACTAGCTCTGTGATCATCTCATCTGTTAACAGCCTGACCCTCAGCTGGTTCAAATTCATTCTCCCGCCTTTCTTTGGATCTCTCAGGCTTGGGCATTGTTCAATGATGTCACTCAAGCCGTGCTGCATTCCGTTAAGCGCTTCCTTGACAGATGCCGTGGGATGATTATAGAGACCAAATATGAAGTCTTGCACCCATTCGTACCACTCTGGGGATTGATTAGCAGCGCGTGGAATAGGTTCTGCAGAGATGAGACCCAGGCGGTTCGGAGGCCATGCTTCTTCAGGACGCGCAATAAGAGGCTCATAAGGCCGTTTATCCCATTGCAGACGAGGAGAAGGAGGATGCCGGAGAGCGATACGATCATCAACTTCAGTGTGGGGCAATTGTCGGTTGTGTACTTCAGTGTCATTGATTGCCTGCTCCCATGCTAGTTGCAACTCCTCAATTTTTTTGAGTAGTTCTTTCTTCTCAGATCCGTCTTCTGAGCTCAGTGCTTTACACTCAGCAACGTAAAGTTCCTCACCAATATCGGCTGCCTTTTCATGTTGCTGCTTCGTTCTTATGATCTTTGCAAACTGACTTCGCATTCTGGAGAATTCGGAGAGTTCTTTCGTCGCAGGATGATCGGATGGTATCTGCCTGGCCTTCCTCTTGTTGCGCAGGATCCAATCGTTGCTGAAGGGGATATCAGGGTATCTACTCATCAGTTCTCGCTCAAAGCGATAACAACTAAGGAGCCCTTCTTGTACCAAGCCTGTAGCCGACTTGCCAGCCATATCTTGCTCGCGAAGATAAGTATGTATAGAGGCTACACTGCTCATGCCAGTCCCGTTCGAAGCCTTGTCCACATGAGCAGCAAAGTCGTGTATGTTCTCACGGCGATGCGCTGGGAGAGTCATACCATTTTTCCGTCCTGTCCGCAGAGCACGAACTACGCTTTCAATTTCATGCTGTGGCTCACGTCCAAGAGAGCCCCTACCAACAGGACGCTCTCTATGTTCTGAAGCCACCACTACGTTGAGATTGTGCGTAAGCTCCAGCATTCGGTTGGCCTTCTGGAGCGCAACAAGAGATTGGGCAACCAATGGCTTAAAATCGTCATGCTCAACCCAAAACAGCGAGCGAACTGGCCCAAAAGCATGGAAACCGTCGTTTTTCCACGCAGCAGCAGCAAAATGGTGGAAAAGTTGCTTGGCCATGGAGTCGAAGCCGAGACCTGGTAGGCGGGGGTCCCACACCAGCGATCCGGTAACTAACAGCGTATTGTTGACTTCCTGAGCACTGCCGTCAAAGGCGGCCTTTCTCGTCTGGTACGGAAAGACGCCTTCCTCGACCATCTCCGTGTATGTCTCAAGTAGAGTTGGGTCCTTGACAACCAGCCGGTACTTAGAGTCGGGTGCATTGAGGAGCGGGTCGAGAAATTGGGCGAACTTTTCAGGTCGAGGTTCTAGCAGGATATGGCTGCGCGGCTGGAGGAAGGCGTGTAGCTTCTGTGACCAAAGGCCTGAGCCGGGGTTAATGTCGAGAATATCACAACCCCTGTGCTTCTCGAGCGTGTGGCCTATATATGCAAGGACATCGTCTACAAAATTCCAGTATCAGCCTCTCGTCCGCAACGCATGGCACATTTGCCCCAGGACTCGACGTACCGCATAGGCGTGGACTTACAATCTGCGTGCGCACGTTGACCCCGACAGGTATTGTAGACAGTGCTACAGGCGCACCTGGCTTCCTGGGCTTCCTGGTCACCTCAAGGGCAGGGTGTATCGTTTCACTCAAAGGCAATGTCAGAGGAAACTCTTCACTAGTCTTCAGCTTCTCTGGTGTCCAATGCGGCGTCTGCGCTTTGCGGCCTCTGGACGCAGTCGCGTGTCGCAGTTGAGTCCATCGCCCAGGTGGTCTGTCTGTCCGAAGAGACAGATGCAAAATCGATGGGCGCACGCGGTACATGACTGGATGGTGGGACATGTGCAGGACGTCACGGCCGCGCCTCCCTGTTAGAGTCGCCTCTCCCGCGGCGAAAATGCATCTAGCCACTTTGGGATGGCCTCACGATCCGTGATTATGCGATGGGCTCTCAATCTCAGGCACAACATGTATACGAAAAATCACTGGGACATTTTGATCAGGTGTACACCGTGGTTCTTTCATAGATCTCGATGATGCAAACATTAAGATGAAATTTCGCGACAAGCACCTAGAATATCTGGATCCAGTTATCGACCCCATAGGCAAGCGAGAATAGATACTGGTAGAACATTCAAAATCGAGTTGGAGCTGATACCAAAGTGATGGATTTCTAAAATTTGAAGGAATGGACATAGGAAGGCGGGAATGAGGAACTATGAGCGAGGCTTTATGAGATGGTTTCCTTCGGCACTGTCGCTAACAACTCAAGGCGGAAAGGTTACAGCACGCGAAATAAGCTTCTAAAATTTAAATTATAAATCTACGAGAATCGCTGCTTCAAATGTAAGTTCTCCGACCATCTCGCCTCACCTAGCGTTGATCTACAAACGTGAACCAGACCCAAATAGATTGAGAACAATGTAACTATGCCAATCCTAACCCTCAGATTGCACATGTGGAATTGGCTGCGAAGTCGGCATAAGCTGAGTGCCATGTAAAGTATGTTAGCCTAATGGCTTAATATCTAGAGTTTAACCGGGTTCCTTGCTTTTGCTGGTAGACCATCTCTCTTGATTAATTCGAAACGCTTTCACATACAGCGATCAAACTCCACAAAGTCTGAATCACCTCAATATTTACACAACAGAGTCTGGAGCTTCCCAATCTCGATCACTTTGAATCACTTAATTTCATGAGACCTGCTCGAAAACGCACCCTCGACTTTATCCCCACCAACCTCGAAATCTGGACTCATCCAAAAATGCAAGCGTGTATCTCAAATCATCGATCCACTATGACCACAACCACCACCAGCATGTTACTGCGCCTCGTGCAGCCCCGTGGCTACAAACCTCAACCAAAATACCTCCAAAAAAAACGTCACACGCCGAGACATCTATTTGCACTATCCGAGCCATGTACATCCACTGTTTTCCTCACTCTCCAACTTTGTCCTAGTTTGCATTGCTGATCAAAGTCTTGGCGTCATTGCGCAATAAAAATTGCTTTTTAACGGGACCCAAGATTTCCCCTCGTTCCAAGATCGCGAAAGGGGCCAGACTCATCCAATTCGGTCCAATTCGCCGTGATAATTGGCTGAGGAAAGCGAGATTGATGTGGAATTACCCGTCGAAGAGTTAAAGTAATCATAGATCAGATGCCCACGTGTGATGAGGTATGCTGAACACTGAGGTCCGAAATTCGACTGGTAGGGAGGTTTCCAGACTCACTGCTGCGCCTCACGGAAGGCTGGTAGAGAGGTTAGATGGACAATGGGTATTGGAAGCGAGAGATGAGGCGTGGTTTGGGGCGCTGGATTAGACGCTTGATGACGGGTTGCGCTGTCCAGGGTTTAGCTGGTTCAGGAGCAGGAGGTATAAGAGCTTTAAGGGGTCTTGCTTACACAGTGGTTGGTAGTAAGTGAACAACATGCCAGCATACATGAGTCGAGGCGGAAGAGGGATGCGTTCAACTGGCTCGAGGTCGAGGTCAACGCCACGAGACTATGGGACTCGTACTGCCGAAGCAGTCAATATGCACGATCTCGGCGGTCCACATTGTACCCGAGAAGAGATACAGGATTGGTGGGAAAAGCGTATTGCCCATAACGAAAGCAAAAGGGGAACAGATCAATACGTACCGTACTACGGAAATGCTCCTCCACGTATTCGACGACAATCTCAAGCTCCACAACCAGCCACTATCAATCCTCGAGCGTCGCGAAGCGCCGCCGCCGAACGAGAAGCCATATATGCAAACAACCCTCAGCGGCATGTCACACACATACCCGAAGAGGGATACTACTACCACGAAGTTTACGTACAACAAAAGGAATCTCGTCACCAGGACACATGTATACCGTTTCGAACCGCAGAGGAGGTAATGAAGGCCAACTGGGTTTCAGCTGAAGTTGAAGCAACAATAGCACAGCTTCACCAAAGAAAACTCAGATATCTACGCGAGATGTCCGAAAATGCCACCATCGATAGAGCTCAAAAGTCGACACCAACACCAGTTCGCCGTCTTCTGCTCCGTAAACTACAAGGAGAGAAACTACGTTCAGACAAACAAGCCATCACGCCACCACATAACAAAGACATTGTGCCCGACACCATCACGCCGGAATACCTACTGTCTCGCCTGCCACGCCTCCCGCCCACACCACCGGATGGCTTCGGTCAAGATGTTAAATCTAGACATGCAAGACATCAATCCCAAATCCCTTCTCCGCAGTACGCGTCCCGGCAGTCATTGAGCCTAGCAGATATAGCTGCAAGCTGGATCCCTGCACTCAAGGCTCGACGAGCGAGGAAGCTGTTCAATGATTCGTTCAGCTTCTCTGCTTCGTCGCGGCGCAGAGAAGAAGACCGAAGCCCAGAGATTAGTCCCAGGACAAGTATGTCGTGCGAGAGCATCACTACGGAGAAAACAGAGCAAACGAGGAGAAAAAGGGTTGACTCGTCAATGTCAGGGGTAGCTGAATATATGAAGAGAAGGGAGGAAGGCAGTGAGCGTCGAGCGCCAACATCGACGCCCAGGACTCCAAATGTTCCCCGCGTCAAGGTGGCGATGATGGGGCACGAGGACGTGCATCCCGGACGACGGGTGTCGTTTACGCGTCGCTCAAACCCAGTGTCGGAGGACTATCACGCGCTTCTTACAGGTAGCTGGTCGCCTGATTATGACGACTCGGGCTCTGAGCTGGACTTGATTTGCGAAGAAAAGGCAAAAAAGCAGCATAGGGAACACAAACCTACCTCCCACAGCAGAGGTCGCGGGCCAGGCCGCACGGAGCGAACAAGCAGGAGAACAGTGCTTAAAAGATCGTCGAAGCGTGAAATCAAGTGCGAGATTAGCGAATCGAGTCCGAAGAGGAGCGGGAGCCGAGAGGGATGTCCGACCGCACAGGCGGCATTGAAGACCATCCGTGAGAGTGTCGAGAAGAGATCTACAATTAAGGAAGAGGAGAAAGTAATTGTTAAGAAGGGAAGGCAGGCGAGCTATAGTATTTTTACAGATGAGGACGAGAAGGGCTTTCTTGGAAAGGGAGAGTTGTAATGTAATAGCAAAATTTAATAAAATCTCTTTGCGTAGGAACTGCAGGCATGAGATCAGAAAATGACTGCTGATGGTGAACAATAGTTGATTTTTCGTGGCATTTAACATATCACAACCGCGTTTCATCAAGTATTTCATCAAGCATTTGGGCAATTGGGATTAATTTTGGGCATGGCGTCATTTCATTGTCGTATATACCCAGCTCAGCGAGCCGTTCATAACCACTTTTCTGTCCAAACCCGTTCCACCCTACATGTCCCAACTCAGCCCTTATGCCGCAATGGTGACCTCAACCTCAACACCGGCCTCGATGTTGATGATGATCTGCTTGACGACCTCAGTGGGAGCGTGGAGATCGATGAGGCCTATTCCCAAAATTAGTGCATGTTTCCTCTCCATAATCGCACAGGGCTCAACTTACGCTTGTGGATGCGCATCTCGAACATGTCCCAGGTCTTGGAACCCTCACCGTTAGGTGTCTTACGGGTGGTGATCTTGAGGTTCTTGGTGGGCAGACGAACGGGGCCCTTGACGCGAAGCTCCTTGTTCTTGGCACGGTCAATGAGCTCCTGGCACACCTTCTCGAGCGACTTGACGTTGCGCGAGGTGAGGGTGATGCGGATCTTGTGGATCTTGGGGCCCTCGCCGAAGTCCTTCTCAGGCTTGTCTGCGCGGGGTGTTAGAGCGAAGCTGGTGGCACGAAGCTGGGGGACTGGGGCAGGCGCATACTGTAAGACATGGTTGTTGTGGGTGGAGTGTGTTGTTGGTGACGGGGAGGTACAGATTCCAGTCAAGACTTGGATCGTGGATCGCGGTAACGTGATGACTGGTGCGGTTTTTGCTAAAGACGGCGAACGTGGTCGTTGAGCATCGCCCGAGATTTGGATTTTGTGACATGTGTGCGGCGAGCGTCCGCAACTCTTGGCACGCTAGTACCGGGAGCGGCATAGCGGCGTTGAGGGGATGAGCCATGATGACACCGCATTGAACGCAGGCAGTTGCAAGGTGTGTTTGTGTCTTTCCTTTAGAAGTGTACTCTCTCTCAACCACTTTACTCACATTCACCGAGGAGACCATGTCGTTACCTCATTTCGCCTCATTTCCAGATTCAAAGGTCCGGCAAAACATCCCTCCCAAAGAGTGGCAGCTGTATCTGGAGTCATGGACGTCACTTGCAGACGTTTATCTACGCCTCAACGAGGAGCAATTTTCGAAAGCTGTAGAAGGCCTGGACTCATTGTCATCTTTCCTTGTTTCTTTCTTTCACGAATTGGCCCATGACGAAAGTCTTGCACCAAAAGTCATTTCATTACGAAAGAAGTGCTTTTTCTTACTCCACAGACTCTTTTCGACTCCACAGATCCCGGTTTCTTTCCTTAGCTGGCCAGTACTATCGGAAATATGTCATGCTTTTCCAAAAAGCGAACAGTTTCGCGCCGTGGTGCAGACTCTCTGGAAACGGGAGGGCGGGGCTATTGAGAAGTCACTTCAGACAGCAAAGAACTCCTTGATTAGAAACCTCGAATCAAAGCGACCAGAAGAAGCCGAGAGTACTCTGAACAAAATAGCCCCGCTCCTTAAAGCGTCTCCCGACGCCAGCATCTACATGCTGACAGGCTCTGATTTTCTAGACGCACTATCTAGTGCATATCCACTGGCTCCATCTTCAATGCAGAAGAAACTAGTCACAACAGCATATCTAGGGCTCACCGCAGCATTGGAAGGAGTTAAACCAAACTACTCACTTTTGTCAGACCACTTGTATAGTTTAAAGACCGGCGAAGAGCAGGACCAGAGGAAAGAGCCAGGAAAGAAGACGCTTGTTGCAGATCTTGTCACCAACACACCATTACTTGACAAGATTAGAGACAAAGCTACCACTCCCGAGGCAGCGAGAGTGAAGAACACTTCAACTTCACTTAGTGCCTTCCGTCAATCCGGTGTTGCGCGTCCAAAGAGATTGATCCGTCGAAAAGTGGATAAAGGCAAGGGTAAGGCGGAAGATGATGCCCATGGGCATGGCGTATTCACTGGGGAAGTTCATATTCACAGGATGAGTATCGTTACTCAGATACAAGACCTCTTTCCAGATCTTGGCGCTGGATTCATCGTAAAATTATTGGACGAATACAACGACAATATCGAAGAAGTCACTGCACACCTTCTCGAGAACTCATTACCTGCTTACCTTGCCAATGCTGATCGCAGTGAACAGCTGTACGTTATTCTGTTTGAAATCGCAGTCTTCACATTCGTTTGTCCAGAAGGACATGATGCTAACACCACTCAGGCCGACCAGTAACACGACACCGCAATCTCACCTACCACCTCGATCAAGCCAACACCTACCTGAACGCCGCAACGTCTTCGACGATGACGAATTCGACAAACTTGCCGTCGATACATCCCGACTACACATAGGTCGTCGAAACCTCAATCTCAACGCGGACAATCTTCTCTCCGACCGCAGCAAAGCCCCAACTAAATCCTCCATTCTCGCGGCCCTAGCTGCGTTCGACGCCGACGATGACGAGCGTGATGACACCTATGATGCCGAAGATGTTGGCGCTTCTGTCGACAACGCGGCCCCTGCCGCCGACGAAATCGATGCAGATCTCCGCGACAAAAACGACGAGGCCCTGTTTCATGCTTATTCTACTGCCCCCGCACTTTTCAACCGTGACACAGAGACACGCCGAGGCAAGCCAAGAACAGCACTCAAGAGCGAAACGGGCATGACAGATGAAGCAATCGAGGGCTGGGGCATCATGATTGGACGCGATCCTAAGCGACTACGACGAATGGAAGCAAAGTTCTCGACATTCGCGGGCCAGCAGCGCGAACTTACTTCCACTGCTTGGCGGGACGACGGCGAGGAAGATAGTGGTGATGGTCCGCGAGGAGGGAGAGGAGGCTTTGGTGGGAGAGGCCGGGGGAGAGGAAGAGGACGTGGTGGTGGCGGCAATGGAAGGGGTGGGGCAAGTGTAGCAGGCCCTACAGATGATAAGGCGACACAGATTGCAAGACAGAGGAAGGATGCTAATAAAAGCTCGAGCGCAAATCACAACAGGAAAGCTCAAAGAGGAAAGAAGATGGCTAGAGGGGGCTTTCCAGGGTAAGCGAAGGATGTTGGAGAGTATTATTATTTATTGCGGTATGAGCTGTGTAATACTTAAACTCTGGGTCCGTGACAAGACCCCTATAGAAAACTGGGCGAAGATTATATAGAAGTAGTGTCTCTGTGCGAGGATCAAAGTACTTCCGACGTTGAAAATATGACCAAATCAAAGTAGGTGTCACTACTTTACATTATTAGTCATTAAGGTCTACAGAGCAATATCATCATTAACAATAGTCGTGAGATTTGATAATCATCTCGCTGCTGAGGTCACCGCTTGATCCAATACGAAAGTTACAGCAGCTCGTCATCAAAACGTTTGCTTTCATACACACATATGTCATTCAAATACACTTCCCTTCCCTTCTACGACCCAGCATCCTTGACCACACTCCTCCACATCCCATCCCAATCAGCCTCTCCGCCGCCATATCGTGCCTCAAAGGAATTCATTGCCAGATTCCCCAAAAACGGCCGTACAACTCTGTCCACAAGCTCACGTCTTGCCATATCGAGAACTGCAGCACCTTCTTCCTTCTCTAGTGCGTCGATTAGTGGATCTAAAAGGAGGGTTCTCGTTGGTTCGTCCGTATTGGAGTGTGGTTGTGGATGTGGAATTGATGCTGCACTGAGGGCTGATGAGGTGTGCGCTAACAACTCGTTGATCTCATCCGTAAGCGAAAGAAGAGGGGGGGCAATCGTTGGCTTATAAACAGCATCTATAGTATCGGTTGTAAAGAGCCATTCCATGAGCTGGAAGTCATCCGGATCCAGAACAACCAGTTGGTCGAGGAGTTTGCATGCTTGCACAATGCCAGAATTTGTATAATGCTCCTTGTTGCCCGCATCTGGGAGGAGTGATGATAACGCCGAAGTCAGTTCGCCATTGATGACAGGCCATAGTGGTGCAAGATGCACAGGAGAGGTTTTGAGGATGACGGCGCGGAGCAGAATAAGCACGTCTGCGCGAGTGGCCGACGAGGGAGACGATGCCGGGGTTGCAGTCAGCAATTCAACCACCTTCTCCATTATCTGTGGGATATTAAGTGTAAATGCATCCTCTGGACTAGCAAGCAAAAGGAGTGCAGTGCGCCGAAGTGTGTGCTGAGTTTTGCGATCAGCTTCTTGTCTTGCCGACACAGCGCCAACTCCAAACATTATCCCCGCTGTTGTCGGTGCAGACAGCCGCGAAAGAAGCTCTGGAACTCGGTCCTTATCCGACTGTGTCCACTGCGCTAAGATTGGCAACCATGAATCTCTGAGGAGTGGAAGTGATGTGTTGAAAAATTTGGGGTCATTGAAAGAGTCGTATATGTCTTTTCTCAAGAATTTATTTCCTTGCGCAACTTTGGTCAAGCTGCGAAGAAGGTTCAGCATGCTTTCGGTAACATTGTCTGGGAACGACTTCGCGCGGAATGTGGGTCCTATCACAGATGTGGAGATGTCAGATATGACCTTTGTTACCCTGTCGTTTTCGATGAGAATGATGGGAAGACTCGGGACGATTGAGGTTAGAATCGAAACAACATCGATAGCTCTTTTCTGTGCGCGGCTCCCGTTCGTGGCTAGTTGTGATTTCTCGTTCAATGTAACTTGGTTCGGGTCCTGCAAATAGCCCATTGATCGAGTTGTAAAAACTGCGGTCAAAATTCGTGCAAAGATGTCCTGTAAGGGTGGTCAATAGAATAAAGAAGGCGAAAGGGATGAAACATACTGCAAGTTCTCTTCGCATCTTCCGTTGCTCCCCGAAGTTGGTATTGTCGACCTTTCGCCCAATAACAGCCGTAAAATCAAGGAGAGTAGGTAGTATCTGTCTGTGGGGAAGGGGATTTGCAAGAACATCACGAAGAAAGAGAGTACAGTCCTGCCATATCTCATCCATAGCGTCGTCTTCCAACGACTTTGTATACTCAACGAGGAATGCGACGAGTTCGGTATCAGATAGACTGGAAGTTAATGTAGACATTCGGTTGGCATCAAGCGCGTTAGGGTCAGTTCGACTATATACTGCGTTGAAGATTGCTGGAATTGTGTGCTTAGGCTTGGAACCGTTGAGAACGTTGAGGAGACCCATGATTGCTGTTTCCTCTACATCATCTTTCGCTGCATGGGTCCATAAAACAGCTAATGTTTCTAGGCATTCCAGCGCTTCTGCAGCGAAAAGATGCTCTAATATCCTACGAGCTCTGTTGCGCATACGTAAGGATGTATATCCAAGCGACGAGGCTGAGGCTGGATCCTGCCGTCCCTGCTTCTCCCCATAGCCCCCCCATGACCAGATCGCGAAGCAAATTCGCACTGTGTCCTGGAAGCACAACAAGACTGTAAGCCTACTGTTGGCAGTGGGAGTCCGTGTCTGGTTTGTGTCTGAAGCAAAAACTCCAGAAACCACATTGCTGAAGAAGCCCTGAGGTTGCTCAGGAGATTTGCTAGCAGAAGCTTTGGTCTCCTGTAAGGTCAATCGGTCATGTGCTTTGGCAAGAATTTGCTCCAATCCATTGATCAAAGAGATCAGCGTCGATTCTGGCGACATTCCTGGTACTGCGACATGTTCCACGAACGTTGACTTCAGGTGTTCGAAGGTGGAACCGATCTGCTCACAGAAGCATTCCACCAGAGGCAATAGATTTTGGAATATAGTGTCTGAAAACACAGGAAGAACTTCGATTAGAAATTGGACCCAGTGGTCCAATACCATACGACTGGCGGGTGAAGAAAACCCAAACTTGAGACATTCGATGAGTTGAGGAGGCGGTGGGACAGGTGCAGGCCGATTGTCTATGGACGTCCTACTCAATGCTATTGACATTCTCGTCAACTGATTTGGAAGACCAGGAGTTCTTGGTTCTGGGGCTAATTCCTCTATTGGAAGGGCGAGGCGTAGTTTGATCGCGGATAGAGTTGCTCGTAATAGAAGCCCCTGTAAGGAAGGGCCAGCGGTTTTGAGCCTCGCCATCATCGGCACCTCAAGTTCCAACTCTCTAAGCGGAGAGATAAAAGGACTCTGGTATATTTGAGATATGACAGATACAGAACTTTGATGAAGTTGAGGTATGTGAAGTTGGGTGTGTGTGTCGACACTTGCAATATGGATAGAAAGTGTTTTTAAACATGTACGTACAAGCCATTCTTGTAGCGATATTTGCGATGAGAACCCCTCAGCCCATGAAGCAGGGGTGTCAGCAAGTGTTGCCCACACCGTCTGCGAAGGTTGCTTCAGAATTTGAAAGACGTGTCCCAAGTAGTACAAACACTCTTTGCTGTCATCTTCTCTATATCGCGGCCGAGACGTTTTAGAAGCTTTCTCGGGTACTAAGGTGTCTGTAGTATTCAAGCATTGCAACGATTGCATGTGTATTGCAAGAATTTCGAAGACGTTACTCAAACTTGGCAGATTTTGTAGCCAGCTTTGGACGAAAGTAGCGGTTTCGGAGGCTTCGTCGGCAAGCGTGTCTAGAAACAAAAAGAGTGGCCTCGTTAAAACGGCATGGAATGCTTCAGGCGGGAGAGAATGATTCGAGACGTTGTGGCTACTAGAACGACGAACGATGCTGCCACGCCTCTCTGACTGTTGACTCATTTCATGCATTGCGTGCGTCCAGAGGATTGCGAATCGCTGACCACAGTCTGCTGTATCAGTATTGCCTGATATCTGTGAGAGTTGCTCTACGACAAGCGACGAAATTGCAGCCTCGACCATTCGACTTTCAGGGAAAATAGTGTGTAGCTGCAAGATGCAACGCGCAGATTCTACGTGGTATTTTGGCATCAGTGGTGAGAGATAATGCCAAAGAGAGGCAACGAGTGGATACAGAATTTTCGATAGTTGAGCTGGGGATATGAAGGGCTCCAAGGGTCGGGATGTTTGCAGAGCTAGCAGCACACTGGTCATGGCACTCAAGTGGGAGAAAGGCAGATTTCCACGCCTTGTAGTAGCCGCCGAGAGAATTTCTTGCAAGACGGTAAACGGGTCGGTTTCGTTCACAGCATCGATAACCCGTATCTTCGATATCATATTGGCCAAAATTCGCGATGGCATCTCGGCCGAGACAGATGAGACTTCGTGCCTCATAGACAACGTGAATATGAATGAAGCTTCGCGCAGAACTAGGTGACCCAATTCGGCTGGACTGAATGGAGTGTCAGCAGCTTCAAGGCTTCCCTGAGAGTCATCGTAGAACGATTTGATCTGCTCAAGTGCCTTCTCTCGAGTCATCTTTGACAGTTCTGAATCAGTAGTCAGGTTGCTTTTGAACGCCCGATCTGGGATAATCTGAACTAAGGAATCTGTGATTTCGAAAGCTAGATCGATGACCGAAGAGTCCAGACTTGGCCGTGTACCGTCTGCGAGGGCCTCACTCAGCGAGACTAGCGTGGAAAGAACCGCCAAAGGCATATGATGCAGAACCATATCTTCTTCTTTAAGATTGAAGCGAGCCAACACAAATCTAGCAAGTCTTGACCTTCGAAGAGCTTCATCGCGACTGGTGGCTTTAGCATCCAAGGAGGATGTAATCAGATGAACCATCTTTCCCCATATCAGGCCGCTGTCAACGCCATCGAAAAAGGCACTAGCACTTTTCATGACTTCATCTACCTCCTCTTTCGAAGCTGCCTCGCTGTACATTTGTACACTCTGTAGAGCCGGTAGGAAAATTTCAGGTACGATCAAACCGCCTACCTCCCAACGATCCATCAAAGAAAGACAGACTCGAAAGGGACGTGCTCTTTCTGAGGGCGACTTGCCACGTCGATTAATCATCTTCAACACGCTCCTGCTCAATGCTTCCAGACCGTACTCAGAGAAGTACGCCGCTTGGTGAGCAGATGGATCTGCAATAGAATTGTGCCTCTCTTGAGTCGGTGAGTGGAATGGAGAGGATACATTTCCATCGCTCTCAGCTGCAGTAGGCTCTGGGCCAAGAAACCACGCCCATAATCTGCGATTCAAGCTCATGTCTCGTCGCGACACAACACCTGCAGCAGCAGCGACCAGCCGCTCAAGGTCACCTTTGTTTATACGCTGCTGTAATACTGGTGAATCTAGAGGAAGATGACTGACAAGCAGGTCTAGAAAACCCCGTTGGATCAGCAGCTGAGGATCTGAGAGACCAGACTCAAAGCAGCGAACAAGAAGGCCAGGTTCTGGAGAGATAGCAGCCTCAGCTTCAGCTGGTAAGCCATCTATGGATGTTTTATTGTCGTTTGGAATCGCTGTCCGACGGATAGAGAGACCAAACTTGGGCAAGCGACGAACGAGAAAGGCAAGTGCACCTTGTCTCCGGGACGCGTTTGTGATGGTAGCTAGGAAGAAACATTGCCAGAAGTGAGACGAAGCACCCGCGTTTCCGAAGTCAGTAATCTCGTCTGAATGGCTTTGAACCACTTTACGTAGGTTGTCAAGAGCTGAGACCATGCGCTCAAAGTCCTCGCTTGTCTCGTCTTCCAGGCCTGGCAGGAGAGACAAGATAACAGCCTTCAGAGCTGGTCGTAGTGCAGCTCCATCGAGTTGCAGTATGTGGTTCTCAAACACAGAGAGAAAAAGTGGACGGACTGAGAGCGACGCAAAAGAAAGTACTGGGGCGAGGCCAGGGAAGTACAGGTTGAGGTCACGAGCGAGGACATCTTTCTAGGCTCAAAATCAGTATCAATCAATTTATGCGTGGAAACAGTACATACTCCAATTGTCGAGAAAATGTAGCCGTAGACTTCGAGGGCCTTCTGGTGTACACCCGAGGGCAAAGCTGGATTCAAGCACTGCGCTAGCCGCAGTGCGACTGCATCGCTATGTGGGATGACGGGTACTTCGGACGGGTGCGATTGCAGGGCCTGGACACAAAGCCGTATGAGCGTGGTGATTGCAAGACCGCGGTAACGAGGAGGAATTGACCTTTAGCAGCCGCCCCAGAAACGATATATAGTCGGCCCATTCTTGCTGTGCAGTATCCCAGAGAGCGAGGGCGCGTTCTAGTCCAGCAGCATACCTGCGGAAGCTTTTGTCCTTTTTGTACAAGGCTGCAAGCAAATGTCAGCTCGCGTTTAGATTTCTTTAGATACTATGCGCGACATACACTCTTCTGTAGCGTTGCGATGAACCCGCGGTGCTGGACTTGAGCGCCCCGAGCCTGGTGGTGTAAATACCAGCAGATTAGCAGACGGATCCGCAGACATGCTGGGTATTTCTATGATTAGTTTGTCCAGAAGGAGATTCCAAGTCACTGGGCATGCTGTCGCAGTATTCGGGAATGTACTCGTGGCCACATCTGCTGCCTGTGCATCGAAGCTTGATGGCGTCGCAAGTCGACGCGACTCGCTGCGCCCGTGCGCTCTTTCCACCAGTGCGGGCATCCGCCATTCACATGTCACCAACTCCAATGCTACACCACCACAACATCAGCAGCAGCACTCTAAGCAGAAGGGCTCAAGAAAGCCTCTAATGTCTTCCAGAGCCTCTAGATGACAAAATGAATATTCCTTCGGTGATAGTTACCACAGTGGTAGTTTGTATCCTCTCTGCCAGGCTGGCGTCGCTAACGGCAGCAGGCCTCACGTCGACCACCAGCGACAGAACAGCCCTACGCGTACGACATCAGTCTTCCAGACGAGCCGCCTCCTTCATATGATGAAGCCACCCACTCTGCAACTACTCCTTTGCTTGTAGGCCCTCCACCAGATTATGGCACATATAGAGCCTACTCTGATCCCGACCCTGGCTTTGAGGAGTCGTCTGTAGCAAGTAGCGATATCGAGAGATCTGACACCTCGCTTTCGGAGTTAATTGGACAGATATTTGGGGCACTGGTATTCTTCTGCATCATGTATGGCTTCTGGAGATTCATCAGTACCCCAGGTGATCCGCTCGACAGCTGGCCTGGGTGAACTTAGGATTCCACCGCCCTTTCCTCCAACTTCGACATATCGAGACGGGTACCGAACTAATTTTCGAATCTTGGTTACAACTACAACCTGGTTCGATTCCAACTAAATACGCCGGTGTTGGGCGATGATACGATCCAAGAGCATACAGTCCAAATCACTCATAGGGCACACGTTTTGCCAAATCTTGACACAAGGGCTTCTCTATAGTGAATAACGTTGTAGCAAGCCATACGCAGTCACCACACCCATGTTAACGTCAAATCGTTCATGATAGGCGATGAGCGATCTGTCATGCACTCGCGGTTATCTATAAAACAAACGGGCCATTTATAGATGAAGCCTATTACGGGCACAGAGACATCATCTGTGTCACACGTCTTGGTTTATGCAAGATTCGTCAATCACAAGATTTTCATACCAACGATTTCAAGGGGGAGGCTTTGGATTCAGCACACGAGCCATCAAAATACCTTTGCAAACGTTTTCTAGCCCTCACTGGGAGACGAAAACTTGCCTTTTTGGCACAGAATGATTATGATCTCTACTTGTTGGGTGTTTTGAGAACAGCAAACCAGGTGTTGCAGTTTGTAAAGAAGTGAACATGCCATTTCAATGTAGCATCTGGCTCAGGATGAGATTTGTCAAAGAGACATGTACCGATGTAGAGCGCTACGTGTGTCGTAGTTTATCAGTCTTTACGACTTGCAAATATGTTTCGGATTCACAAAGCCATGTAACTAGACTATACGCATCATGCTCCCATTTGCAGGTTATGTCCTAGAGCATTGCGACACTACCAGCACACATTTGGATTGTCTGGTCTTACTGGTTTTTATCGGACCGGTCAAAATCATCAATTTCACAAATTTGGCTCCGCCCCTATGAACAATAAAATCGCCAGTGCAGATATGACTGTTTTAGTCAAACTTCGTTGACCGGTCAGCCTCACCAATCTTAACGGAGTAATCTCCGCAAGATCGACACTTTTAGCATTGAAAACAGCCATGCACGTTTTAATCATCAGCGACGACGAAAACAGCGATCGCGTCACATGTCGCTAATAGCGGAACGCGGTGATTATTACCGCAACGGCACGATGTGAAGGTTTAGGGACCTGCACTACACAAAAGTGTACCGCCGGACTAGTTGGTTGTTAAACTTCTCGCCACTATCGACCGATACTTTCGCTTTGTCCGAACTGCGATCTGCATGGTGCATGCGCTTATTGCGCCTGCTTACCGAGTTCCGCATTGGCGGAACTGACGTCTTGGGATTTGGTGTTACATCTGTTGATACTGACTGAGTGCATGCACGAGATCAACTCGTGATGTTACCTAGGGATTTGAAAACGGAATCTGTTGCGCCGAAATTGGTTACAAATCAACACATACGAAGAGAGTTCATGGTGACGAGTTTAGGCAGACTTAGCCTACTCTAGTGTGGTAGGTTGCCCAAGCTGGAAATCGTCACAGCAGAAACCATCTTCTGGTCCTTATTTTTGTCACATTACACGTCCAATTATCTTTTTACAGAGTTATCATAGGAAGACTATTGTCTCTCACGGGCATTGTTGGACAAGGCTGATCTGTATTACCATCCAAGCAGTAAACTATACCATCGAATTTGGTGGATGGAGATTATTCAGATGCCAATTCTGTATTCAAAGCAACTATGGACCGCTATGATGCATTCACGAAACGTCAAAGTATTAACCTTCATTATTGTTGGTATCCATGAATGCAGTAGCTTCAAGATTTAACTGCAAAAGACCTGCTCATACGCTCTTGCTGTAGGATCAATGAGTCTACAGATCTGTTATGAGAAGCTTCACGATTGCACGACTAGTTAAAGCGCCTACCAAAACGCAGTAAGTTAGCAAAGCTGCTCATTATCCTGATTATTATAATTCATTCTACCATGATTATAGACACGTGTATGACTTATGTAGTCAATCAGAGGGCAAGATGGAGGCTGTGCGTGCATGCACGCACGCATAGAATTATGGGGGCATCGGAATTCCACAAAATGCCAACTTCTCTCTGCATTGTCAGTGCCGGAAGTATTCACAATATCAGGGCATTCGATTTGATCAATCCACTTCTCCATTAATAGGTCAAAGGAGCCTATTGTGAAAACAAAACGACAATACTGAATTAGCTCACCGGTCGTAAGACTATTAAGGGCGAGGCTGAGCATCTACATCCACAGGCTCTTCAAATGGGGCTGTGTATCTTCTCAAACTTTTGACAGGTCTTTCGCGATCTCGCAAGTTGGTGTGCTTTAGCATGAAGTGTTAGCCAGTCATATTTACCAACAGTGCCGTCCAGAAACTGCACTATAACGCCAATCTCTCTCTAGTATAGACTTAGTATGAACTGGCATCCCAGGTCAACTGATGTAGTGTGATTCGTTGCAGTTTGAAGTGCACTGCCTTACCTTGTAGCGAATGCGAATGTGCTCGCCTCGCAGTCTTACTGCCCAAATCACCATGTGACTGAATGAAATGCAGCTAGCAAATAGCAGGGGAACGGTTATATTGCCTTTACCGCTGACACTGATGCGGGGCGTAAAGCCTCCCCTCCCTCCCGCATATTCACACCTGCATCTCGAGCGTTGGGTTCTAATAGCCTTTGCCCTGAATGAGCGACGTATGCACGTTCCTGAGCAAAGGTTCTTGAACACGAAGTCTAAGGTTGAAATATATTCACGTCATATATAGCTCACCCGAGTGGAGTTGGTAGCGATCATTCTAGATATTGGAGCTTGTTTTCGCGGCATTACAAGCTCACTGCTGCGTTTTTGGGTTGCTATGCATTGGTGGCGGCGGCTTTTCTACTCATGCTCTGTATGCTCTCGTCTGGATGTCACGTTGAGGGGAAATATGCTTGCATTACATAGGGCATTTATTGTTCCTCCGATTACGCCACTGAGTACGCGTCCAGTAATTGTGTGGGCTGTCAAGATTTTCTGCTGTCGTATTGTCTACTTGGCGCTGTCTTCGCCAACCCTGGTATATTAATATCAAACCATGAGAGCAAGATGTGTACAAACTCCATCGCCATGCCTGATGACAGATTGGATGTTTGATTCTGAAGACAGAATATGCGTGGCGGGAACCAAAATTTCTTAGCACAGCTTAGCAAGGCCCACCCTCGAAAATCATCTAGTCTAGCAGGCAAGTTGCTTGCAGCAGACGTCTCCAACCGACAGTGACATCCTGTTGCTCGGCTTACGTCTCTTTATTTGAACATTCGCTTTTCTACTTGGTACTGTTTTTCTTGGTGCAAGTCGGAGGTGCTATTCCAAAACAGCAACTGTAACAACTCTCTGGGGTGCATCCCAGTGGTATGATCCTGCGCTCATTTATCTCAATGACACATGTCGTGAACAAAATTTGGTTCGCTTGAATCTGCCTCGAGAAGACGGGCAGCGGCATTTGTAGCATGAATCCACAATTTCTCCGATAAAACGTGAGATAGGATCGCTACCCTGAGTCTCGATCAGCCAAGTTATCAGAACTCCAGGTTGCAATCCTCTTCTGCCTGGCTCAATTAACCGCCGGGTCCGGCATCCTTGCAATCTTCAACACACAGAACTTACCGACTTCCTCAATCTGGTTGGTTGGAATCTTTGGTTCGCTGTCCGCTTTGGTCCAATGTTGACGGTAGCGGTCGCTCCGATATGGACTACATGGTCTTCAAGCACATGCACGATCCGCAAGCGCGCTCCCAAGTCGATCCTACAACACGACCTCAAAAGGTAGGTGAAGCACCAGACCGTGAGACTGTGCGTGGTAAATAATTATTTGGCGGCCACACACAAAATAAGAGAAGGTGGCGGGACGGACGATCCTTCTCGACAGAGTCAACAGCTTTCAAATGTTTCTGACTCCCGCCCAACCGTTGTCCAAACCCCACAACACTAATTATATCCGTGCACGGTTCGTTTACGCCCGGCGCTCCACCTTCTCATCTCCACCCACTCATCTCCACGAACAACAGCGTGTGCCGGTTACACAGTGCCGTCGCCTCTAGCGCAGCATGCGACAGAATGTGACTACATGCCGCCCATGACATGCCGCGATCGACTGTCCATCACCCCCATGGCCATGGATGGCTCACGTTTGCCCCTCATGCGCTGCCGCCTTTAAAGTCGTCTCACAGCAGGCAGAGCTAGTGTTGACTGTGGCTTCCAAATCCGTCCGGTAGTGGGATTGCGGTCTTCGGAGACTTGTAGTTGCGGCTTTGAGTAATTTCAGCGAATGAGGATTTTGTGACAGACTGAGCTGCTGATACCGTCCGGCACACGGCATGTGTGCCGTTGGCACAAGGGTTACAACACAAAGCGAATTACTGTTACTGACTGAAGCCTTCTTTCTAGAAGACCACCTTCCCCTGTCTGGCTGCATGAGAGGTCAGAGCTAGAGGCAGGGGGTTTGGTACCACCACCGCTGCGGTTCCTACACCACCGTGCAGGGTTCTTGCTAGCCTGGCGAGGCTCACTTGAGCGCCCACCGCACTTGTGAACGGGTTATGCACCTTTGCTCAACTCGGAGGCAGTAGTTGTGGAGCGGCAACGAATTGGGGGGCCAGCGCAACAAGCGCTATTCCACTCACCCACTTCCGCCGTGCTTACGTTCGCCGTCAGAGCATATTGGGGGACATGCTACCGTCTGATTACACATAAGCTTGTCTCCTGCTCTGCGCCCCAGATCTACAAAGAGCAATCCTCTGTTAAACTGCGCATTTCTTCAAATCCCAACTTGACCGGAATAAGGCCCTCTGTTGCGCGGTCCAATCTCGTCTTAGCGACTGCGATATATCGGGACACCGCCACTACCCGCCACGCCTGCACCCAGCGATCTCACAGCATCAGCCTTACTGAGTGGAGAAGTTTCTCGGCCCTCTCAGACTAAAGTTGTGCACCCTGGCTAGTCTACGGGAAGCCCTGTTATCACCTGGGCCCGTACCTTAAACTCGACTGTTCTTGCCTTGATTTTTCCGCTTTGAGTACACTCAGTACACAACCCTCATATACTTCAGTTGCTGGACCGCGGTACAAAACTCACCCACTGCACCTCGTTCAACCCACCACGATCCTCAGATTTTCATCGTTATTGCACCTATGAGGATGTCCTACTACTCTCCTGAGGCAGACTTGGTCCTCCTGGCACCAGACGAAAGCTTGGGTCACCTGTACCCCTCCAGCACATGTCAGTCGCCGCCGAGCATCATGTATTCACCACCATTGCACCATCTAGCGCACCGTATGCCGACAGCAATCTCACGGACGGAATCAATCTACTCGCAACACCACAACTACAACGCAATCATGGATTCTCCTTACCCTCCCCCACATACACTCTGGTCGTCACAGCCATCGCCAATTCTACAACCGCGACCACAACCTTCGTACTCTTACCCTCCTTTTTCGGGGATGATGTCTCCATCGATCATGGCCCACGATTCTACTCTACTTCCTCAACCCTACGGCGAGTCGCGAACATCGCGATCGCATTCGGCATCCTCGTCCGCAGGTTTGGGTATTCCTTTGTTCGCTACCTCTGAAACATCTCCACCTCCACTTTCGCGATCCCTGTCACCAACTTCCCCAGATCTACGAGCGTATGGATTTCCCAACCAGAATGGAACGTGGAGCTGTGCTTATCCAGGTTGCACATCAAGAGCGGTCTTCACTCGAGGATGTGATCTCAGGAAGCATCACAAAAGACACACAAAATCCTTCTTTTGCCGTCACGCCGAGTGCCCACAATCTTCAGGAGGCGGCTTCTCGAGCAAAAAGGACCTTGCAAGACATGAGGCCAAACACAACCCAGGGGTTTTGTGTGAATGGGACGGTTGTGACCGAGTATTCTCTCGTGTAGACAACATGGTACGACTCACGCAACTTCTATTCCTAAGATCCAGGCTAATGTTGTATCGTAGAGAGACCACGTCAAGAGAATTCACCTCAAAGCTTCTCGAAAGTCGTCGGTGGCTTCGTCGTAGAGAATGACCTTCAGCTCTTCATACACCCTTTTTCGACTACTGTATCCATCTCTTTGGACATGACACCATCATACTTGCATAAGGTGCTCTGGCCGTACTCATGTGTACCTCCATCACGCTTGGACAGACGGCATCGATGTATCACCACATCAAGGTAGCTGGTCTACGAATCTTTCACTTTCGTTTACGATACCCTTGTCTTGCATTTTCCATCATTCGCGAAAGCGCAAATCTGGAACAGCAGACGCTGAGATTGAGCAACTTTGCTCGGCATTGCATTTTCACGGCGTTCAAACAACATATCATGTGGGGACGACATACATTTCACGGGGTCGAATCATGATTACATCCCTGTTGGGACATGTATTGCGGACAGACATATCGCTGCCTAGACTAGCACAAATAAAAATGTTCAACATGCATGCGCAACACAGGTCTTAATCAAAATACGTCGGTGTCTGACTCGCCTCTCTTTTCTTTTCCCATCGGATAAACACACCACTCCACACTTTGCGTCATTTGGCCATTTGCCCTCCGTGATCCGATGTCAGCTTTCAGAGGCATTGAGTTTGTTCCACTCCTGTAAAACGTCATGGCGTAGCGCTTAGTGCACGCTGCTCGGAACGCTGGCCGCCCGCGCGAAGCTCGAGGTGTGTAGTTGGGCGCCTAACTCGCTTGACGAGGCTGACCTAAGATTTACAGGGCCCCCTAACCCAAGCCCACAAGATCTTTTCCTAGCTTCATGTACAGGGGCCCCTGCGCGTTAGGTTCGAATGGGAACTAGTTTTTGGCTATCATCCTCGACTTGTCACCTGGCAAACAGTCGGAAAAGAATGTTTTGCGAACAGGGGCCCGTCGTTCCGCTAGCTATCATACGACAGTACACAGACCACTACCATTTCTAGCAGGTGCCATGTGTTTTCATCGAAAATCATGGACGCACGTCAGGACACACACAGGCAGTGCACCTTCCCGCATGTGGTGGCGGGCTTTCGGCTGGTTTCAGTGCAATTCTGTTTCACGGGCGGAAAAAGCACAAGTGCAGTCACGACATGCATGCAACACAACGTACAGGTATGCGATGTATGCTGATAGCGCCCGCTCATCCATCACTGTAACAATTGGCTCTAGGGGGCATAGAGAAACGCCAGACGGGTCCATCCCGAGAGCTTATATCATGCAGAAAGGTACGAAGGGACCAGTCTGCCACAGCAACGTGTGCTCATTTCGTCAATTCGTTTGTTGAAACTTCATATAACATCCGCAGCTGCATTGGTGCTGCACACCTACATCATAGCCGCATTTGCGTGGTGAATTTTCAGCGCTTGCACAGCCTGTAAAAATCATTCAGAAACCGAGCTCAACGGCTCACAATCCAAGCGGGATCCTGCCTGCACCGTTGATGCGACCGGTTTCCAGCCACCCAAGCCATGTCCCAGCGGACGGCATATTTGTCAGGAGAATGCACGATCAACCAAAACCTGAACGTTTTTCACTATTACCGTCAATGTTAATGACAGGGATTGAGCTCGCCGCAACCAAGACTTATTCAATCTACAGAATACAACAATAGCACACCACCCGAGACCGTGTCTCCGTCCTAAACCAGATAGTGGTCAAGAATGTCATGTGTTTCTCGGTCCTTCGGGTCCCAAGTCTCGCCTCCCCCTGCAAAAACCGGTGAACTCATAATGATTAGCTTCTCATCCTTCGAGTTAAGCGAAGTCGGACGTCAAACGACTCCACTGTTGTCGATAATTGGGGGTAGATCTTGAGGGTTCGCTGGTTAGTCAAATCCTCATATACTAATCTGCCTTCTTTCCTTATGCGCTGTGCTACTCCACCTGTACGTGCCTTGGTGTAATCCCCGTCCCCTGATTACATTTAATCTCCCTCCACTTCCGAGCCAGTGTTTCTCGATCTGCAGGTGTGCACGAATGCCCACCTACGCCAAATCCAGCGTGATTTTTTTCAGGGCGCAACTCCTTGTGCAAGCTTGGGCTCGGATAACTAACGGCTTCTGGGACGGAATGCGGCAGCTCCGAGTTTTGTTATGGACACCGATTTTGCTATTCGATTATTCCCGGTCAAACAACATTTGCTCTGATCATGAGTACCTACCTACTCAATCCCCCGCCTCCCCTTAGCATGGGACTTGAACTACTAGAGCTGAACAATGGCGCATGAGCCAGTCTTTGGTGACACATTACAACATCTCCGACCGTGACTAGTGTATGCAGGTACGCTACAAGGCAACTTCACCCATCGGCTACCGCCTAACACCGAAGGTTCGTGAGTTCCTCTTTCCAAATCTCGGAATTGAGCACCTCATCGTGCAATCCGCGCCACAGGTCCCGAACACACGGATACAATTTCCCACGAGTCAAAGCCAAGCAGCGACGTTGTTCGGGAACTTGGTCAGGATACAGTAGCACTGGTCCGCTCATCATCGCTTCTGGAATCCACTGAACGATGCATCTTGACTCAGAGGCCGACTGATTCAGCAGTGATCCACAGTACCAGCTAGCACGACTACGAAGTATTGAATGTTATGCAAGACGGCAACGAACGGCTCACTTCAACCGGCCAAAGGATTGAAATTTCTTGGTTCCGCCCATTGACCAAACACACTTTGCCGCGTGTTGCTACAGATTCCGCCGTCTGGAACTATCGCTCCGACTGGGCATTCCAAACCACATACTCCAGTCCCGTTTTCCAGGAATGCATCTGCTTGGAGGTTGCTACACAGAGTTGTGTCTCTGTCTTCCAGGACGCTTCATGCGCTCTCCTGAAAAGGCTCACTAATCGAAAAGCACAGCGGCACACGACTGATGGGGCCATTGTTTTTTTTCTTACACGCAGATTTTACACAACTCCTACCAGTAGAGATCCTCACTCGTCGCCCATCCAAAGTCGCATGAAGTTGACATAGAGTGCAAGGCTAGATTCTGCAATACGAAGCTAGGTGTTGCAAAGGCGGACGCAGATGCGACCAATGAGAAATCAAGATCTAATCTTATCGAAATGGCTGGCCACGTAACTTGATGCCTTGAAGACGCGTCGAGAAGGCGTGGACGCGTATGCTATTGTAGGGTTTTAATTGTTGATTTTTTTCTCCTTTCTCTCATTCTTTCAGTTGCTCAATTCTTCTTTTGCAGCAAAAGGCTGCAGACTTTTTTTTTATACCATTCAAATGCGTTCCCAGGCGGCCTATGGCGCGTTTATTTCTATTGCGGCTTTTGTTCCATTCATTTCTGCATCATTCGAGCACACCAGAGTTCACAATGCGAACCACGTTTTCAATGCCATTCATTCGTCAGTAAGGCAATGGGGGTCTTCTCTTAACCACAATGGCATGTCGTTCTTCCTCGCAACAGTCCCATCGGAGACGCAGCTTTACCACGGAACTTCGAACCCAGACGCAATTGAAGGCATGCAGTGGCTCGCTTTCGAGCCTGAGCATGCACTACTTTTTGCGCGGCCAAAAGGGGGCCCCCCGCCTGATGGTAGAGGTGACTATCCACCTGATGGAAGAGACGAGTACCCACCTGATGGCAGAGGTAAATACCCAGCATATCAAGAATGGCAAGAGGAAGCAGATATGTCGTACGACGAACGTGAATATCTATCATATTCTACGTTCAGTGATGGAAGTCATTCAAAACAGGCACCAGCACCCCATCATCCTCACAAGCCGCTGTTTCATGATGAGTCTACTTTTCCGCCAACTCTCCCAGGTCATCGACGCCCGCCACCAAGTCTTCGTTATCCTCCACCCCCATCTGAATATCCTCCTGGCAGGCCAAATCATGGCGAACCTCCACCAATTCCTTCCCGTCATGCATCACATCAGAAACCGCAACGTCCTCTTGACGATCTCGCCTCGGGAGAAGCCGACGTAACAGGGTATCTTCACACTTATGTACCAAAGCATACTTTACGGCTCTTGTACATTGATGGCCTCTCAGCAGGAAAGACTACCAATGGCACACTCGACACACAAGACTTTCTTCTTCTGAACATGACCTCTACCACCCCTCATGGTCCCATGGGTGGCGAGACGGAGCGCGCTGAAGGATTGTGCAATCTCACCGCTACGCTATGGAATGGGAAGATTGACGGTATTCTGCGTATGGAGGCTGGGTTTGAAATCATCTTGTGTGATTTTGCAAAGCATCTCGAGAGGACAGACGTTGTTGCTGTCGGAAAAGATGGAGGGCCAGGTCAACCGAGGAACGGACAAGTGTTTGGTGGATGGCAGTATCTCAAAGCCATCACGTCACGATACAACGGTATTGGTGGTGAGAGAGTAGTTCCCGACTACGAAAGTTTTGTGAGCGTGTTCGCTTACCCTGAGATTGAGAATCTTTTCTCCAACGACGTGCAGTCCGATTATCCGATGCCGCGGTTGCAAAATGTTGGAGAGGATGGTGTGGCACGCGCTCGTCAAGATATTTCAAACATGATCTTACAAAAGGACTGGGATTTGGGAAGGAAGACGACTAACTGGCAGGCTGTGGCAGACCAAATCGTGGCTCGATACAGCAAGGCATTACACCATATCCACACCGCACCACATTTCCGAACCAACAAAATCGCTCTATCCGAATATTTAACTACCCTCTTACGCCCTTTCATTTCCCAGTCCCGCAACAGTACTCTCGAAACGCAGCGCTGCGTCGCACAGTTCATTCCTCCGCTCTCTCACCCTCCGCAAACTTCTTCCTCCCTCGCCCACCGCACGCTCCACGACGTCACAACCCACATCTGCGACACACTCTTCACGGCGCTCTCTGTTTCCTCTGCCGCAGTATCCCATGCTTCGTTTATCGAAGTATATGCCACACATGCGGTGGAGATTATTGATGAACTAGTGGAATATCTGCGGTGGACTAGTTGGAAGGATTGTGGGAAATGTGAGGATGAAGAGGTTTGCTTTGTGCCAATTTGGCCAATGGGAAGCCATGAGGATCATGAGCGGCCACGGTGCTTGAATGACACGGGCGTCGCGAGGAAGGGTGGATATTGGGGATTACGAGGGGGGATGCGAGGGGGTAGACCTGGACCGGGAAAGGGAGAGGGTCCGCCGCCGAGGGGAGGGGCGTAGTTGTAAATGGCATAGGTTTTGAGATTTGATCAGTACGTCATGGACGAGGATGGAGATGTTCAATTGCATTTTTTGGGGATATCAATATTTGGTAGGTGTTAAAGGAGTATACACAGCTATATCCAATGCCATAATAAACATGATGCAGTCGCCTGGAAATCCTGGAAGCCTTCTTCTTCTTCTTCTTCTTCTTCTTCTTCTTTCAAATTACAAGCGTCTAATTCATGAAAAGTACTCGATATCTCGATCCTTGCTCCCGCTCTTTCGTCGGCGTCTTTGCAGCAAATATAGTACTTCCACCCCATACTTCTACACCTCGACCAAGCCCCACTCTTCATCCTCCTTGTCGCACTCTTAATTTACCGAAGTCCCCTCTTTTTTTTTAACCTTGTCTCAAATCATGGTCCCTTGGCTTGGAGAGAACTCATGCTCACCGTCATCATCTATCCTTCACTCAAAGTCGACATGTCATTTCCCCCCAAGCAATCAACCACGGCCAACCAATTATATTATCAGATTGAATTTGGAATTATAGTACGTTTTAAGCCAAGTTTTTCCAGTTGTTATCTGTGCGCGTGTATCTGGCGTACTGAGGCGGCTGATTAGGCTCATTTGGGCGTACCGTCATGCTTCTTGAGGTGAGTAGGTATCGATGCATCGCCTACACCGAACGCTCATGGTCGATTAGGAAGCTACTCGGCATTTAGGGGGTTTGCGCTGATATTAGCTGCTATTCTTGTACTAGTTGTTGCCCAATGTGATGACAAATGTTCTGCTTATCGTCAGCTGTACATGGAAATAAGTGGTCAGCTGCGAGATGCGTGGACATTGGTTGTGATGAGAGCGACATGACCTTTTGTGAGGGTTGTTGTGATTTCGCGACTGCATTCGTCCTACTTTAATTGCTTGTTCTATTACTGTCTACTTGATGTTGCTACCGGATAGTCCTCTCTCTAGATCCGGACTTGCTATTTTTTGCGCCTGGCTTTCTTGCGTCCTGCTGCCTTACATGTTACTTGTATCTTCAACTATTCAATGTACGACTTGTGCTTGTCACCACTTGGCGTCAGACACTTCGACATGACAAATACTTCCATGGTACGCGGACAGGATCTAGATCTTTCCTCATGATGTACTTGGTTTTGTAAGACTCGAAACACCACTGCAGTCATTCAACACTCCCAACACCTCCCTAATCTCAGATTCATGTGCAGTTCCGTTGTCCAGAGAATCTTGGCCTACACAACATGTTACAGTGCAAAATGCTTGGTTCCACACCACCTACTGGATTTGACCCTCACACTGTCACTTTCACTGTCACAGTTACCTGATGAACTGACAAGACTGAACGAAGACACCAATCATGCATAATTTGCTGCCAAAGATGGCCTGTATAAAAGTTGCAAGGACCGTATTACAACACTCGGCGTCCACTTTGACGGCGAAAGGCAGTACAATGGGATACAAACACCAGCGCGCTCTTGCCTCAGGTGTTCAGCTTTTCTCATAAAATAATATCAGTGCAACTTTCAAGAAGCTTCACGCAATACTTAAGGTCGTTTGCCCACTCTCTTAAATCAGCACTCAGCATCATCTCCTGCTACGCCCACTTCTACTAGACTATCTCAGCTCACTACTACATTTTCAAAACTCGACAACACACGTCAACCAAGATGCCCGCTACCAAGCTCGTCAAGCTCCTTGCGCTGCTCTCCCTGACCAGTGCCGTAGCCGCAACGCGTAACACCGTGAGCGTAAGGAATTTTCTCGTTGTATCCCACCTTATGACAATGACCGATAACCATCCAGTACGACACCATCCTCAAGGGCACGTTTAAACCTTCCAAGCGCGGACCCAATCTCCCCAGCCAAGAAGACTGCATGATCCTCTGCCTCCAAGCCGCCTGCCACCGCACCTGCGCCGTCGACTTCACCAGCCCCTCTCCCTCTGAACTCGCAGGCGCACTCGTGATCCACGAAAAAGATTTCAACGGCCCCATTATCGTCTACGACGCTGAACTAGGCCAGGACGGTGACTGCTACTGGTGGTGCACTCACGACAACGGGTGTGCGCACGTCTCCTCCAAAGAAGAAGCAGCCCAGGTTGGCGCCTTGTTTGAAGACACCAACATGGGTGCTCAGCAGGGTGAACTCTGCGCGTGGATGTGTAGTCGAACGGGGTGCAGTCGTACTTGCAGGGCCGACTCTTCTGGTGAGGTTGACTTTACTACGACTAATGATCTCGAGAACCCTCAGGAGGCGGGCACTGCAACGTGTCAGAAGATATGCTGGCCTGGATCGAACATATGGTGTTGGACGGTGTGCAACCCTCCGTTTAATGAGTCAGCGTAGGAGAGAGAGAGGATGAAAAGGTAGCGGGCTCAATTTGTAGCTCACTGGGTAAATACTGTGCTCCTTTTGTGTGGTATGCTCACTCGCTGACTGCAATATAGTGCCATGGTTGCGTATTCTGCTACTTTGGCTACAGAAGAAGCATAGCAGTTGAAACGACTTGTACTCTCAAGTCAATGAACTTTGGTGGAATTCAAGAAGTCGGCGGTGAAAATTGAGATTCATACTGTGCCATGTTCTGCAATGTAGATTGGGGTATTCTCAGGTAGATTCCACTATTTACAAAATTCTCCTCATCTCCTCACCACCACCACTACCCACCAAGGCATTGGTGTTTGTGACTTTTTGATTGAAATTTTTTTTATTTGGAATCTTTGTGCCCCGACCATGTCACACACGGTCCTACAAAATCCTGGGCCTTGCCACATGGTACACGGTGGTAGTGGTAGTAGTGGCGGTGCAACATGTCTTCATGTCATGTGCAGCGAGTAATCGGTACACTCCTTCTCATCCCTTCATATCTCGACGTCTGCTCTTCCAGATACATGTACAGGCCGTCTCATGCAGTCTAGCTCTTTAATACATATGATACACAATGCTTGCACAAAATACCGCATATTCTTTTGCGCCTTTCTCCCAAATGACGCCCGTCCATCCATCTTCGCACGACACGTCTCTCACATGCCTCTTGCCTCTAGAAACTCCTTGACCTGCGCAGTGCAATGCCCCTTGACGACGACGTGCCCTGTCAATGCATTGATCCTGACGTCCTCGTTCTTCTTGTTCAGAAACACGCGCAGCTCGTCTCGCAGCGCACTCAGGTCCCCCGTGATCTTGCGGATGGTGGTCAGGTGCAGGTTGCCGCCGCGCTTGTACTCGGTGTAGATGGGCAGGTTCTTGGTGGCGGTGCGGGAGATGTGGTAGCTGGGGGGAGGGAGCTCGATGTGGGTTGCGGGGTGGAAGGTTGTAGTGGGAGCGGTGCTGCTGTCTGGGGGGGTGGATGCGGTTTCTGAGGCGGCTTCTCTCTTCTCGCGGGCGGTGGTTTTGAGAGTCTTTGCCTTTGAAAAGGGAGATGGCGGTGGAGAGGGTGTTTTCTCTGGGGGGCATTGTCAGTATGTTGTTGCAGTGTGTTTGTTGTATGTGGGCTGTGAGAAGGCGTACGCTCAAGACGCAGGCTCGTCGCAGTGGAGAAGCGCAGGTGGTGGCACGGGGCTGCACGGGCGGCTGCGAGCGGGCGCAGGAGAGGGACGAGGGAGTGTAGCCGGGGCATTGTAAGGGCTTGGACGTGTAGTGCTGTGCTGCGGGCGGGCGGGACAGACGATGCGACGAGGGCAGTGAGGGTCAACACCAAAAGTCTAGCGTTGCAGGGGTGCTCGCTACGCACAGTCATTTTGGAATTCACTCCGCCAGACCCCACCACGCCGCCGCCGACCAGCAAATTCGCGCCCGCGCACCCCGACGACGACGACTGCGACGACTGCGACCGCCCGCGCTCCCGCCCGCACCACCTACCACCCACCCACCACCACTACCTCCTCCACCGCCGCCCACCATGGCCGACTCCGCGACGGCCGGCGCCTCCATCGCCGAGCAGTACAGCCTGCTCCCCAAGCTGATGCCCAACCTCGACCGCCACCTCATCTACCCGCTGCTCAACTTCTCCAGCGATGACGAGGCCGAGCAGACGCTGGAGCAGAAGAAGCTGCTGATTGAGCTGCTCAAGCCCACCAACATGACCGACTTTGTCGGCCAGCTGCACCAGGACGTCGACAACCTCGACGACATCCCCGACGAGTACAAGCAGAAGCGCGACCAGGTCCTGGCGCGCCGCACCCAGCTCGAGGAGGACACGAGCAAGATCTCGGGCCTGCTCGACGACGAGAACGTCGTCACCAACCTGCGCAGCGACAAGACGCAGAACTTGGCCTACCTCAAGGAGAGCCACGGCGTCACCGTCGAAATGGTCAACCAGCTGTACGAGTTTGGCCAGTTCCAGTACAGCTGCGGCGTCTACCCGCACGCCGCCGAGCTGCTGTACCGCTTCCGCGTCCTGGTATGCTTATTTTGTTTCTTTTATGCTCATTTGTTTCTTTAATGCTCTTTTGTATATTTTTTGCTCTTTTGCATCTTTTATGCTCGTTTGTATCTTTTTATGCTCGTTTGTATCTTTCATGCTCGTTTGTATCTTTCATGCTCGTTTGTATCTTTCATGCTCGTTTGTATCTCTTCTGCTCCTTTTGTCTCTTCCATACCCTTTTGTCTCTTCCATACCCTTTTGTCTCTTCCATACCCTTTTGTCTCTTCCATACCCTTTTGTCTCTTCCATACCCTTTTGTCTCTTCCATGCTCGTCATGCCTGTCTGCATATCCATGTCACGTCCAGTACTAACACCCCCCAGACCACAGACGGCGACAAGGAGCGCGAGGCCACCTGGGGCAAGCTTGCCTGCGAGATCCTCTCCGTCAACTGGGACTCGGCCATTGAGGAGATCAACAAGATCAAGGAGCTCATCGACACACGCCTCTTCAACAACCCGCTCGCACAACTGCAGCACCGCACCTGGCTGCTCCACTGGTCGCTGTTCCCCCTCTTCAACCACGAGCCTGCCCGCGAGACCCTCACCGACATGTTCTTCTCCCCCGCCTACATCAACACCATCCAGACAAACTGCCCCTGGATTCTGCGCTACCTCGCCGCCGCCGTCATCACCGGCCGCAGCCGTGCCCGCAACTCGAACCAGTACCAGAGGCAGCTCAAGGACCTGATCAGGATAGTCCGCCAGGAGGGCTACGAGTACACGGACCCCGTCACCGACTTCATCAAGGCTCTGTACATTGACTTTGACTTTGAGGAGGCCCAGAAGAAGCTCGGCGAGACCGAGGAGATTCTCAAGAACGACTTCTTCCTGCTTGGCGCTGCTGATGCGTTTGTTGATGCCGCGAGACATCTCATCTCCGAGAGCTACTGCAAGATCCACCAAAGGATCGACATCAAGTGAGATTTCCTCCCCCATCTCACTACACCGAGAAAAAAAAGTACTAACAAACGAACAGGGACCTCTCAACCCGTCTTGGCCTTTCCCAGGACGAGGGCGAAAAGTGGATCGTCAACCTCATCCGCGACACACGCGTCGACGCAAAGATTGACTACCAAGCCGGCACAGTCGTCATGAACCACCCCCCGCAATCCGTGTACCAGCAAGTTATTGAGCGGACAAAGGGCGGTTTCTTCAGGACACAAGTTCTGAGTGCCGCGGTAGCGAAATGAGTATGGGGTTTGTAAACTAGCAGCAAGAACGTCCCGTGGAGCGTGGGGATGTTGAGTCTTGGAAGCGGGATTTTTGCAGACGAGAAAGTGGTGCTGTGCTACGCTTCTCGATGATGCATAATGGATAGATGATGGATAACAAAAGTAACGGCTCTCTTCCATCAGGTTAGGAAAGGAATGGGGAATAGAGAAGAGGCGAGAATGCATGCATGGTCCATTGGCGTCTATTTTGGGCTTTTTTTTTCTCCCTGCAAAAAGCTCTGATTTAATGGGGGAATGAATGCAAGTCTGTCTGTCTGGCAGCACAATGAGACGGCTGCAACCTTTTTATAGACGCAAAATGCCATGTCACTTGAATGATCAACCATCTCAAGTCACTTTCCGTCTATGTAGAGTCCTTTGGGAGTTGCATGGATAGTTGATCTTACACACGACCGTTGAGCGCGGTGCACTCTCCTCTTTGCTGAAAAGCACCATGCATCTCACCACATCTCACAACATAGTGTTTTCCCAACATCAACCCTGCTACTCAATCCAACATAAGCACACACACCAAGCCAAGATGACATACGTACATGAAGCAACCAACCTAGCCCCAGCCAAGTTCTAAAACCCAACACCCCTCCAGCCAATCCCATCCACTCCACCAAACGGACCCAACGAATCGAAACACCGCGGGCCCGCGGACATTTTTGAACAAGGATAATTATAATGATGATGATGTATTGTAAAAAATAAAAAATAATTAAAAATTACCACATCACCCGCCCGCAACGACATCATCGATTTTTTTATTTTACTTTGGGGTTGGCGCAATCGTGCTTGCGTGCATGGAGTTAGGATAGGTGGCCGATAAACCTGCCCTTTTTTTTTAAGTTGATTACATTACGGCTACGTTTTAGGAGGTGGTAGCCTTTGCGCTTCTTCTTCTTCTTCGTCTTGTTTCGCATTTCCTCGTTTACTTTCTTGCTCTCTGTCGCGCTCCCTCTCTCCCCCCCTCCCCCTCCCTCTCTGCTTTTGCGCACGATACAAGGATATACAAACGCACACACACCGCCGCTGCTGCTTTTCTCGATTGGGTCTTCTTCTGCGTGGTCTGCTTTCGCGGGCTTTTGGTTTTAGGGAGGATCTTTGTTGCTGAGGGATATTGGGGTTGTGTTGTGGCGACGCGACGGGATTGGACTCGATACGACACAGCGGTGACGACAACGACGACGCACGACGAATAGTCAACGGCTGAGAATTGGACTACGCCATATTGCATTGGAGGTTGTTTGCGCGCAGAAAGAGATAAAGCCAGTACTTTGTGGAGCTTGTAAAAGGGGGATAGAATTGACGTGTTTGTGCAATGAAGCCACGACCGCTTGTTTCGACGTTTGCGCTGTGTGCGCGGGGGAACAGCATGGGAGTGGGAATGAGATTGAGACCAGCATTTAGGGCAGGGAGCTTGAATTTGGGAAATTGTAGGACAGAGCAGGAGAATGGGAGAGGGAGATGGGCGTCGACGACATCTACATCGGCAGCAAAGCCAGGACACAACATGGTCATGACGAAGAAACACAAGGGCTCAAACACCACGACCGTCCTTGCGAAAACGTCAAACACCACACCTACTGCACCACCCCCCAGCGTCCCCGTCCTCCGCGCAAAATCAAACCTTAACCCCCCGCTCTTTACATACGCGCCTGACCTCCAAATCCCCGCGCGCAAACACGACCAATCCTTCATCGGCCACCTCTGGACCACAGGCCGAACATACATCTCCTTCTACAAAGCCGGCATATCTCACGTGCGGCAAACGGCTTCGCTAGCAAAAACCCTACGCGCAAAAGTATCCTCGGCAAACAAACCCGCCGTCGAGGTCCTCACCCGAGCAGAATGGCAGATCATCCGCCGCAGCAAAGCAGACATGATCCGCCTCCCAGGATTCGGCCTACTAGTCCTCCTCCTAGGCGAATGGCTCCCCCTCGTGGTGCTCTACATGACGCCGCTAATCCCCGAGCCGTGCCGCATCCCGCAGCAAGTCGCGCGCACGCTGGCCAAAGCCCAGCAACGACGACACACGCGCCTGCGCGACGTCTCCCGCAGGGGCATGGCCCTGCAAGCCAAAGACCGACGCACCCCCGGCGCCACAACAGACGACTCGCTGTACGAACTCGTCCTCAAGTCTGCGCGGTTCGGCTGCCATTCCCCCGCGTGGGACGTGCTGGGGCTGACACCCCCAAAGTGGCTACTCAGGCGTAGTGTTGGGCGGACAGTCGACTACATCCGGACAGATGACGGGCTAGTGGAGAGGGACGGGGGGTGGGCGGCGTGCGAGAGGCGGGAGGTGGAGAGGGCGTGTGCGGAGCGGGGGATTGATGTTTTGGGAAAAAAAGAGGATGAGCTGAGGAGGGAGATTGTCGAGTGGAGTTGGAACCGCAGGTTTTGACAAGTCAGTGTTAGGTAGATGAATGAATGGATGTATGTATTTATGGATTTGTTCTGTCTCTCTCTCTCTCTCTCTCTCTCTCTCTCTCTCTCGCCGTTTGTTTTCTCCCATTATAGAAAAGGAGGGGTAGTAGGTCGATGAGGAAACACCCCACCTGGACAATCTAGCAGTCCAGCGATCCAGCGATCCAGCGATCCAGAAGAGACATACATATATATATATAATCTCATTCCCCCCCTTCCTCTCCCTCCCCTCTTTTTTTTGCAAGTGTTTCTCCCTCCTCTTCCTCCTCCTTATTCTTCTTCTTCTTCTCAGACCTCAAGACAACACTACGCATTGCAACACTAGAAGAATAGATAAAAAGAAAAAGATTTAGCTTGTCCTGCTCATACATGTACTCGGTTACTCATACATCTACTTACTTACTCAATCACCTACCTATCCACTGCCAGACAACACACACACACGTACAAACAGGAAATAAGGAGGAGGAACCAAATCAAGAACATCAACAAATAAAAAATAAAAATAAAAGATTGGCACAGTTAGATAGTCAGATAGTTGAATACTTAGATAAGATAGGATGAGATAAGACATAGTCATACACTTTCCCCCCTCTTCCCTCTTCCCTCACTCTCACTCACTCTCTCACTCTCACTCTCACTCTCTCCCTTCCTTCCTCTCCCTCCCACCCTCCCTTCACCCAGAAAAGATTTAGAAGAAGAAAAACGCCCGCCAAAAAAGCCATGAAAAAAAAAAGAATACAATTCCGCTTCATCTCAGACACACAAATATACACACACACACACACACACACACACACACATGCACAAAGGCAAGAAAGAACAAGCCTACACAGCGTAGCACTTTGAAAAACAAAACAAAAAGAACGAAACCAAAGTAAAGTAAAAACCAAAGTAACGAGATGACCAAGGAAGAAAAAAATTAAAAAAAAACGCCTATTCTCCTCTCCGTTCTTTCTCTTCCCTTCTTTCTCTTTTCTCTTTTGCCCTTCTTCTTCTTCTTCCTCCCTTATTCCCTTATTCCCCTCTCTTTTTGGAAAAAAAAATACCATGAGTATGGAGAAGTTTTTCTTCTTCCCCTTTCCCTTCTTCTTCTTCTTCTTCTTCTTCTTCTATTACTACTTCTACTACTACCTGCTTGCTACTACTAGCATCAAGTAGCATGGTATGGCATGGCATGGCGTACTGAGTAAACGGACAGACAATTCCTCCCCCGCACCCCCGCACCCCCCCTTTTGATACATCATCATTGTTGTCATCATCATCATCAACACCACCGCCACCATGATCACAATCATAATCACCGCTGGTATTTTTGTAATTGCGCCATAATCTCGCTCATGTCCACGTTTGCTGCGCCGTTTTGGCCCGTTGGCGTCTGTTGCTGCTGCTGCTGATGGTGATGGTGGTGTTGATGTTGCTGCTGCTGCTGTGGTGGTGGTTGAGTAGTAGCAGGTATCTGACCCTGACCTTGTGCTTGGCTGTGACCTCCCAACAACCCTGCCAGACCTGGAAATTGATTTGCAAACTGCTGTGGTGTGGTGTATCCTGGTGTTTGGGATTGTGACTGTGGCTGCTGGACGGGGAGTTGCGCTGGAGGTTGCGAGACCTGGGCTAGCAGGCGGGCAATGTCGACGTTGAGGCCTGCGGGGGCGGCTGGGGCGGGTTGTGGAGTGTGGACGGGGGTTTGACTGGACATTGCGCCTAGGAGTTGGGCGAGGGCGTTGGGATTGAGGGAGGCGAGGACGTTGCTGAGATTTGGTGGTGGCTGTGCGGGAGGAAACATTGCTGGTGGTGGCTGGGAGTATTGGTTGTAGCCATATGTTGGCGCGGGGGGTTGAACGGGTTGGGATTGAGACTGTTTGGCCTGATTGACAAGCATGGATACAGTTGTGAGGTCGAGGTCGGCGTATTCTACATTCGGTGATTAGCAAGAGCAGGTACAAAAACCAGGGGTTATGCGTACCGTTGAATTGCACATTGGTCGCTCCACTGCGTCGATCAAAGACCTGTACATTCACGTTGCCTTTGACCAAAGAAGACGAGTCGAGCCGCACAATTGCTAGCACACCTTCCAGAATCTGTCGGCGGACAATAGCTGGCTCTGGAAAGCGACCACTCATAATCAAAACATCACAGCGGAGGCCTTGTGTACGGAAGGTGTCTTCCACATAGCGGATAAAGTCGCTGCCAACGTGTTAGTTCAATAATTTGTTATCAAGTACTCAACATCATGAGACGCTGCACAATCCATCGCACTGAACTTACCTCGGTAGCCCCTGATTGGACACAAGAACCTGAATCTCAGGCACCTGATGCGGTAATCTTCGAGGCAGGCCATCGAGATCGTCCTCAACAAAGTCTCGCCGTGGAGAGCGACTCCTATACCGGCGAGGCGGTGAACGCGATCTGCTTCGGTGTCTGGAATCATATCTGTCGCGACTCCGCTCTCTCTGTCTCCCTCCTCGAGGTCCACCACCACCACCACCACCACCACCACCACCACGCGGTGATGGCGATCGCATAGGTCTGTAGTCGTCCCGATCACGGAACCGTCGATCCCTTGGCGACATTGAAGTTTGGTTTCCATTATATCGGCCGTCTCTGGCAGGCCCTGGACCCCCTCGTGTGTAATCTGGCGATCGTGAGCGGCGGCGAGCTCCGTTGTTTTGTGCTTCCGTCTTCTTCGTATTGCGCTGAGGCTTGGAGATTTCCAAGTCTGCTTCTTGTCAGTCGACTGCATTGTTGCTGGATACTACAAGTGGCTGCACTTACGCATTGGTTTCCCGCGTATTGTCTGTCTGTCTTGCGCCTGCAGGGCCTGGCGACACGACTCGGCGTCTAAGAACTGGACAAACCCATATGCCTGTTTTATCGAAATCTGTGCAAGTTTACCGTAGCGATAGAAGCGGTGGAAGACGTCTCGTTTGGTGACCTTCTCACTAGGGAGGTTGCCTGCTACTTGTTAGGAAGAGAGTCGAGAAGTGATCAATGCAAAAAAAAACCCACCAATGAAGAGACGAGAGCCCACGGGGAACTGGTCCCACTGCCCTTCTGTCACGAATTTCCTCTCCTGGTCCAGAAACTCCTCGTACTTTTTATTGATCTCTGGCGGCCACCGCGCGTCTTCGTCGTCGGGCGTCGCGCTACGCTGCTGGCCCGGCTGCTGGCCCGACTGGCGGTGGAGATTGCCTGCCGCGCCGGGGCTCTGAGCAGACGGGCGCGAGGCGGACGCGGGCGCCGAGGAAGAGTCCTGGGCGCGCACGTTAGTGGGCGGCAGCTGGGGGTTGGCAGGCTGCTGGCTGTGGGGGTGGAAGGACCTGATGTCATCGTTGGGGCTATAGTTTGGGTGCGTGGCAGGCTTGTCTTGGGCGGGAGGCCGGGCAGGCAGGCTGGGCGCGGCGGGGAGCGACGAGGCTGATGCATTGGGCTGCGGGAATGCAGACTGGGTAGACATGTGGGGAGCAGCATAGGGGGCCGAGGGCGCATGGCCGGCAGAGGGCGTCAACGAGTCCAACAAGGCCTGTATGTCAACAGTGGCAGCGCCGGTGGCGGGCTGGTAGTGGGCACCGAGGGCAGGCTGGGCTGGGCTGTCATGGGCAAATGGGTACGCAGCGCGGTGGTCTGTACCGGGGGCCTGCTGCGCATCACTCGAGGACGGGGCGCGCGACTGATGCTGCGCAGAGAAAGTCTGAATTGATGAGGTATCGAGTGCATGCGCACCCATGCTGTTGCTGCCGCCACTGCTGCCGAACGCAGCCTGCGCGAACCCCGCCGGCGCTGCTCCTCCCCCAGGGCCGTGCGCCCCTACATTGTGTTGGTGGTGGTGATGGTGGTGGAAGGCCGTGGCTGGCGGCTGGTCGGCGTAGTAGGGCGTCGAGGCGCCGTTGGTGGAGTGGGCCGGGTCGTGGAAGACGGGGTCCATCTGCTGGTCGAGGATGAGGATGGGGATGTTGGAGGGCGACGGGTTGTTCTGCGGGCGCGGCGACTCGGGCGTCAGTTGCTGGTGGCGGATGTGCGCTGCTTGTTGGGGCGGGCTGCGGCTGGATCTCATGACAAGCACATGTACGGGCGCACGACACGACGCGACACGGCGGGGAGGGCGGTCGTCGACGGCTGGGACGCGCCGCAGGGAGGGGGTGGAGGTGAGAGGAGGCGGGAGGAGAGGTGGAGGTGGTGGGCGTTGGAGCTTGGGGCTACGAGGCACGAGCTGGGAGCTGGGAGCTTGGAGCTTGGGCTTGGGGCTTGCAGGCTATGGCGGGGCTGGGCGGGAGGGAAGGGGTGGGAAGGGAAGGGGAGGGAAGGGGAGGGAAGGCAGGGCAGGGCAACAGACGCTGGACGACAGACGCTGGACGCTGGACGCAGGCAGAGGGCACGCCGAGAGAGACGCAGAGGAAGGTTAGACGCGCAGAGGGCCGAGTCAGCAGCCGGAGAGGACGCAAGCACGGCGCCAGCGATGCGGGGGACGGCGTGCGTATATAGTTTTTTTGCGCGTCGACGCAGCTCGGCCGCCAACACCGCCAGCCAAGGTCCGTCGAGCTCATGCGCCGCGAGAGCTGTCCACGGCGCACGGCCCGCCGAAGGATTCTGCGCTGCCGGTCCAGAACACCACGCAACGCTCCACGCTCCACGCACCACGTCCCCCCGACCAGCTCCGCCCACGTGACTCCCGCCCATCCAGGCATGCATTCCTTCCCACGCACCCGCCTCCACGACTGAACATGCTCATGTTCCGCCTTCGCCCCCGTTGCGCTCGTCCCCCGCTCCCCCAAGCCCCTGCTGCCTCTGCCACTGCCATTGCCGTTGCCGTTGCCAGACCACTGCTGCCACTGCCACTGCCACTGCCGCTGCTGCAGCGCCGCCGCTGCTTCTCCGAGCAAGGCCCTCCCGGCAGCGCACGCCATCAAGAGCTCCAGACAGCACGGTCCTGGCTGGCAACGCTCCACGCGGACACCCTTCCCCTGAAGAGCATAGGCGAGTTGAGCTTCAGCAGGTCATCTGGCCCCGGCGGCCAGAATGTGAACAAGTACGACCGAAGTTCCCCCCTTCAGGACAGTGTGTGTTGTGTGTGTGTGTAAAAAAAAAATTATTAGAAATCCCAGACTAAGCAATGCACAAATCAAAAGAGTAAATTCAAAGGCTACCTTGCGTGTGCCGCTGGTCGCCCTCCTACATCACATCCCCACTGCTCTCCACACCGCGATCCGGCGCTCCCGCTATGTCGCTGCCAAGTCAGCCTGCCTCGTCGTCCAGGCAGACGACAGTCGCAGCCAGAGCGACAATGCCCAGCACTGCTACACACGCCTGTTTGACGCCATTGTCCAAGCGGGGCGAGCTGCCGTGCCAAGTGAGACGTCTCCAGAGCAGGTGCAGCGCGTCAAGAATCTGTCGGTTGCTTTTTTATTTATGATTTTCCGTCTGCACACTGCTACATGCTGACCACGGGCCCAGACAAAAGTCGGACAATGAGCACCGACTGAAGACTAAGAAGCAACACAGTGCCAAGAAGAGCTCGAGGAGGGGAGGAGGGAGGGGCGACGAGTGATATTCTTGCGCCTACTACTACTGCTGCTGCTGCTGCCCGTGCACAACGTGCTTCTGCATTGCATTGCATTTATTACAATGACGCGACTCGAGATTGGGCGCGCCTGTCCACGACAGTCATGGATTCCAGTCGAGCGAGTCTAGAAAATAGTAGAGTCTCTCTTGTTCCTGATTAAATGCTTCATGTGTCCCTCGTCTTCTTCTTCGTCTTCTTCTCTTTCTTCTTCTTCGTCTTCAGCTTCTTCTTTTCCTACTCCTTCTTCATCATCATCATCATCTTCTTCTTCTTCTTCTCCAACATCCATAATTCACGTCTCCAATGTCCAACATCCAACATCCAACATCCACAATTCACGTCTCCAACATCGCGTACAGGCTCTGCAGCTCTTCACTCGCCGCCCAGTACTTGATGCTCAACCTTATCAGCGCCTCTGCATCGTCTCTCTTTCCTTCTTGTCGTAGTGACTTGGCTATGCTTGCCACCTTCTCTCCAGACTCCAGTCCTCGCACGTGTTTGCGGAGAGCAACCCGCAGCACCTTGTGCAGAGCCGGGTCCGTGTCTGCCGACACACGCTCGAGCGACAACAGCCGGCGGACAGCGACCTCGGAAAGCCGGACAGCCTCGCCGGGGTATTGCTGAATGAGCGAGTTGATTAGGTCTAGCGCGTCTCCCAAAGCAGGTGGGAATTCCGCATCCAGAGGGCTGCGACCAAATAGCTGCATGTGAAATCCACAAATGGCAGTCTCCACAGCCTGAGGCGAGTTCTGCTGTAGATACTCCAAAACGTGCTGCAAGATGCGTGGGATGCATGCAAGCTGCTCAAACTCGGCAAACATGTCAAAGAACTTTTCTGCGACCCTGGGCTTGCCTTGGAACTGCTTCATGGCCGAGTCAAACACAGCAAGTGGGATGGCGCCGGTCAGCACGGGCGTGGAAGCGAGATTCTGCAGAGCCACCTCGTCCACGCCATCGTCCTGCTTCAAGCTCGGGTTGATGTCCTCTGCTGTGATTTGCGGCAGCGCAATCATGTCCGTGTCCATGTCCATGTTGTCTTCACTCTGCTGCGTCTTTGTGCGGTCAATGTCCAGACCAAGAATCTTTCTCCGGCCTGCAATCTTCCCAACGTAAATGGTCTCGAGCTTTGCGTACTCGAGCCACAGCACGTCCGAGTTCTTGCAGAAGCGCAGTCCACGCTGCATGTAGCTCCGCGCGTTGGTGATGTCGGCCTGCGTCTCCATGAAGTAGTTTGCCGCCAGCGTCCAGATCTCGGGCTTGGTGGGATGCAGACGCGCGACCGAGGTGAAGATGTCGTTGAGTCGCTTGTAGGCCTTGTCTTTGCGCGCAAAGTCAATGTACTGCATCCACAGCGTGAGGTCGCCCGAGAACTTGCGGGTTGCGCGGTTGTAGATGAAGTAGATGGTGCGCTGGGCGGCGCCCTTGTAGCGGATGCCCAGTCGCTTGACCCGCTTGCGGCGCAGGGCGTCGACGTTCTTCTCAAACTCAATGTAGCGCATGTAGTCGGCGGGGTGGGAGCCGCGGGCGTTGATGATGTGCTCAAAGTCGGAGCGCTTCTTGGCAATCGCCTTGATCTCGTCCTGCAGCGTGTTGGTGACGGTCGGGGACGGGCACGACAGAATGCTAGCTTACGTGTGTGAAGATTTTCTTGCGCTCGAGCTCGTTGAGCTCCGTCGCCGACTGCTCGAGGTAGAAGCGCGCCTTGTCGCTGGGGCCTGCCATGGTTGCGGTGGTTGCTGTTGTTGCGGTTGTTGGTGGATGCTCGACACCAGCTGTCGCAAAAAAGTTGGAGGAAAAGCCCGCCTAAAGTTGCTGTTCCTTCGGCACGGCACTACCCGTCTTGGCCCATGATGCCCCCCCGACCTTCAGGGGACACGGATGTGTGCATGTGTCTGTGTTTGTGTCTGCCCACCTGCCACTGACGACTTCACCTTCTCCACGCTCCTTCGCCTTCTTTCGTTCTTTTCCGGGGTAGGAGGCCGTTTCTCTCCCCTCCTCTCCTCTCAATTCAACATCAACATGGCGCCAAAACACAGAGATGGCGACACGGTCGCGTCGGTAGGCACTCGCACACCTCACTCCCGAGAACTCCGCATCTCACAGCTTGCAGTTCAACGGCAAATGGGTATCGTATGCCCACACCGGCATGGCCTATTGTAAGTCGTTGCCCTGCATTCAATTGCTACATGCTGATACTCTGCAGCGGCCTTTGTCGGAGCCCTCTTCGTTGGAATGTATGCGCGTCTCCACTCCCTCGCCTCGGGCGCAGCTGAGCATTTGCAGATGGCTTCACTACCACAAGATTGTGCAGAATGAGTTCTATGTCAGTCCCCACACCCTACCCCCGTATCCGTCTCAGCACACACTAACACCACTCACAGGGCTACCCAGAGGAATGGTTTCCCTCCGTGTCTGCCACCATTGGCGACCGCTACCCGGAGCGCTCCGTCTTCATGCTGTTCATCGCCCTCACGTCTGGTATGACTAGTTCTGCAGCTGCCCAGAGCGACACTGACCCCTCTCCCAGGACCTCGTCTTGCCCTGGTCGGACTGTGGTACGTCCTGACGCGCCGAACCAACTCATCACTCCCCAAATTCATCGCGGGCGTGGGCGTGTTCCGAACACTCACATGCGGAGGCTGGACATACGTCACATCCACTGACGACCACAACTGGCACGACATCTTCATGATCTCTTACCTGGTCTCTACGCTTCCCTGGACATTGGGCTGCCTTGCACTTAGCCCCAGGAACCCTACAGCCATCAAATACCGCAAGATCTTTGCTGGGTCCTTCTTTGCGACTCTGGTGCCGCTCATCTACTTCTTCATTCAGCACAAAGTGCACCGCGTAGCTGGAGGTGTGTTCTCTTTGCTCTACTCTGCTCTGCTCTTGCTCACCGAGTGTGCACTAACTCCAACCTAGCATACACCATCTACGCCTTCTTCGAGTGGGCCCTCGTTCTACTTGACGTAGCATTCGACGCAGTCACGGCCATTGAGTTTGCCAACTTTGAGATTGTTGTAAAAGATGTTCGAGGCGTGTCTCGCGGGTACGTTTCGTGGCTCCCAAAGTAGATAGACACCTTTGGACGAATACAAATCTTCTTCGACCACTTTCTGATTCTCCGCGTATTATAGTGTTGGCAACAAAGCTGTCTCTGACGCCGTCCTCGAGAAAGAGTACGTCCCTGCAGTTCCCTCCATGTACTAAGTCCTAATAAAGTTGCAGAAAGGAAAATGAAATTGGTGCCGTTTTCTCTGGAGCCTTCTCCTGGCTGGGACTCCTTGACGCCGCGGCTGACGTTTACAACGGGGTTTGTCAATTCGAATGCTCCCTATCGTTCAACAACTAATCACGTTATAGTTTGTCTTTTGGTCCATGCTAACTGCTCTTGGCCTTTGCGTCTGGTGTAAGCTTCCCCTGTTCGTCCTCGATGGAATCTTCTGACTCGACCCAGACTTTCCCCTGTGGTACATGGGCATTAGCGGTTATGAGGTTTTGGTTCTAGTCACCATCTCTCCCTTCCTGCTGTCAGTGAGGTCACTCCGCTTCCTCATCGCGCGTCATGTTCGAATCTGCCATTTCTTGTCACTCTCGGGTCTTGTCTCCTTTCTCACAAAATCGCCCCAATGGCGCCTATTCTCTGCCGCCTTTGGAGTATTCATGGCGTGTCTGTCATGGTCTGCAACCTTTTACGCAGAACGATCCCAGCCGCGCCGCCTTGAGGCGCGCATCTCGGCATTCTGCCTGGGACTACTTGCGTCAAGTATCGCCAAATTCGCATTCTATACAAACAATCCCATCTGGCCAGTTATGCACGAGGAGAACGGTGGATGGAATAAGACTGGTCTTGTCGTGGCTGTTTTTGCCATACTCATCTCAACTAGGTCCACGGCTAGCTCTGGTGCGGACATTCCCGCACAGGGCCCTACTAAGGGGTCGTCCGTTTTCGCCAGCTTTGGTATTGCCGGACTCTTCTTTGCCATGCACTCGTTGCTCTCCGATTCCAGCACTATGATCTCTTGGGTCTGGGAAGGCTACCCTGTGCGTGGCCCATTGGCCGTCCCGCATGGAGCTTATACTCATCTCGCCATGGGTTTGGGGCTTGTCATCGGGCTCTTCGCCCCTAACATTTCCCGATCATGGGCTTTCTATGGTGTGGGTTCAATTGGTGCTGCCCTCCTGACCACCACCAGCCACTGGTCTGGATACTACGGTGGGCTTGTCCTCGCTGTGTACACCATGGCTGCTGCCCCAGTGCTCATCACTCACGCGGCTCGCTTCTCCCCAGCGAAAACGTTCGGTCTTGGGTTCTTTGTCTACAACCTCATGGTCTTGTTCCACGTCTGGATTGTGGCCTACGCTTTTGTCCCTGGTGGTCCTCTTGTTCGCGAACGCACAGATTGGGTCATGACATCGATGATGCTTCAGATTGGCGCAGGCATCTTCAGCGTCTCAGCTCAGCCGGCTGTTGCGAAGAGCTACAAGGGCAAGGCCGCTGTCACTGCTGCCGCCAGCCGCCAGCGCTCCTACTACCTCTACGTTCTCGGTGCCCTCGAGCTTCTCGCCATTGCAACTGCATACTTGCGCTTCCCATCCTACAACTACACTCCTTATCACCCTGAGACAAAGTCCATCACAGCTGGTATCTGGACTATCCACTTTGCTCTTGACAACGACATGTGGTCCTCTGAGCACCGCATGCGTGATTTGCTCAAAGAGATGGAAGTCGATGTTATCGGTCTCCTCGAGAGTGATCTTCAACGCATCATTATGGGTAATCGCGACGCAACACAATTCCTCGCGGAAGACTTGGGCATGTACGTCGACTTTGGTCCAGGTCCCAACAAGCACACGTGGGGTTCAGCCCTCCTCTCCAAGTTCCCTATTGTCAACTCAACACATCACCTGCTACCCAGTCCCGTTGGTGAGTTGGCACCGGCCATTGAAGCCACCATCAACGCACACGGCCGACTTGTAGACATTTTCGTCTTCCACTCTGGTCAGGAAGAGGATCCTGAAGATCGCCGACTACAGTCTGAGTATCTGGCCGAGCGCATGAAGGCCACACCCAGACCGGCAATTCTACTCAGTTACCTAGTTACGAAGCCGGGTGAAGGAAACTACAACACGTATGTTGGCGAGAAGAGTGGAATGAAGGACATTGACCCAAGTGATTGGGACCGATGGTGTGAATACATCCTCTACAAGGGGTTGAAGCGCACAGGATACGCACGTGTGTCGAGGCACACGATTACGGATACGGAGTTGCAGGTATGTCTATCTTTCCTTTTCTATTTTCATTTTCTTGAAGAACAATATCATTGCTTCCAAATCAACAGTTGCTAACACCTCACAACTAGGTCGGAAAATTCGTCGTCGATCAGCCTGAAAACGGACACGAACAAATTCCCGAGGATCAGGTCCCAGCTGGCCTTCGCTTCCCGGAGATGTTCAAGCAGAATGGTGTTCGTGGACATCGATACCATGCTTTCAACGACCCGGAGTTCTCGGAGCCTAGATACTATGCCTAGAGCGGGTTGCGATTGTGTTTTTTTGTGTGGGAAGGATATCAAGGGTGGCGTGGCGTGGCGTGGCATGGAGTAGAAGGGGAGGCAGGTTGATGTATGTACGTATGTGTATGTGTTTGTAGATTTGTACGATACGATACGATATGATACGCTACAGTACAATGATGTGAAATCAAGTTGTTGAGTAACCTCCCGCGTTATCCTCCTTTTCTTTTAATTCAAGACCATTCCTTCTCGTCCACGTAAAAGTCTTTGATCCGCGATACGCGAGAGAATCCACTTGTATCTTCGTTTTCCCTGCATGTGGCTAAAGGAGAAGGGTGCTTGTTCCTCTTCTTCTTCTTCTCTATCCGCATCCCCTCTCTCGCATAACACACAACCACTTTAACCCCTTCACTTACATTCTAGCTCAACGTTCACTAATAAGTATAACTAAGGATTTTTTCTTATTTGTGTAACCAGCGGATGGAATTTTTTTCACTCATCATCATTGTATAACGACGCAGGCAAAAAGAAAATGATCTGAATATAGTGCAAGTCCGCTACAAGGCATGTTTTTATATATATATATAGGAGTGTGCTAGAATAGGAGGGGTACACTAAGAATAATTTTCTCTACACGTTGTAGGTCTTGCATAGAGGGTTCGGAAAAAATAAGTCGACGTGGCTGTGCTGTGCTTCTTTTGTCTTTGTGTACACATATATATATTATAGTTTAGAGAGAGTTTTAGAAGAGTGTTAGGGGAATTGTAGAATTTTGGAATGGGGAAGATGGGTTAATTTTACGTTAGATGTGGTTTAGAATGGTGATATAATGTGTTTGTTTTATTTGCTACTACTCTCTGTCTAATAGACGGATGGTTTCTATCTATTACTACATGTTTTTAGCGAAAAACAAAAAGTTGGAGTTGATGTGACGAACTCGTTGTTGTTACGCCCATCCAAATAATGTCAAAGACCAGCCGCTCGCTTGAGAATCACGACTCAGGTTAGATGAGAAATTTAAGAAGTGAATAGAGCTTTTTTTTAAAAACATGTTGCTTTACATATTTCATTGATACCTCAATCTTGAAAGCTCTCTTCTCTCCACTTCCAACCTTTGCTCTGCAAATTTCAATCTACTTGCCTATACCCGCACTTGCAACAGAACCTTTCCTTTCGCTCAAACACATACCTACAGCTCTGGCAACACCAGATAACCTCTCCTTGATTCTTCACCGTAACCTGGACATGGCTACCGTTAAGCGGCACTTGTCCAGGTAATACCTCTTGGGAATAGGGCGGCTCTCTTCTAACATTGTCCGCCCTGCTTCTTTCTCTTGCAATCGCCTCGTCTATCGCCATCTGCGTGCGCCTTTCTCTCTCTCTTTCCTCCTGCCTCCTGTTTTCTGCGGCCATTTCTGCGGCCATTTGCGCCTCCGTGTTGCGCTGTTCTTGCTTTTCTACTTCGCGTCTGGCTGCGGATCTGGAGGCTCCTACCACGAGAGCGGCGCCGACAAGGGGTCTTCTTCGTCCGAACATTGTGTTTTCTGGGGTATGTTAGTCGGGGTTGGAATTTGTGGTTTGATCTGAATCTGGCAGATGTAGGAGCTGGCTAACCTGGTGTTTGATGGGTTTTTTTTTAATAAATAACAATGGGTTGATATTGCAACAGAGGATGCAGCTCAGCAACTAGATGTATGATGCCTATGTATTGGCAAATGTAGGAATGTGACGATGTTGTTTTGATTTCCTTGAATGAAAACGACCCGCAGAGTTATCTGTTGGATTGCGTGGCTGGCAGTTCACTTCGTGAATGCTTGGTCACTGTAGACGCATGCAACGTTCTACAGTATGAGAAAACCGTATTCGATGGAGAAAAATATCAGGTGCTGTTGGTTTTATAGGACGACGGGGTGCCGCAGATATATTCCTAGTTTTAAGAATACGCATCGACTCTTCCCGTGACCTTGTGCGGGGAGGCATGCTACCAGGAGCATCGGTGACACGCCACTATGCCACATCAAGAGCCATGATCCTAACTTGAACAGTCTAGAACGCTTCGTTAAAAGTGATGCAGTAGCATAATCCATATAATCTGACTTTACTGGTTCATGGAGTAATAGTCGTTGTATCACTTTCTGTCTCTTTTAGCCCGCTAATATGTTTTGGTCTAGGGTAGCAGGAATATCTCTCCAATAGATATCGTTCTGGCCTAGCCACCAGCTGAGAAAGCTTTTGTTGAGTAGCAGGGGATCATGATCTTTTGTCCTAGACAAGAGCTGAGGAGTATCAGACCATATCCCTGAGCATTCGTTTATAATGTTATTCGTTTACTAAGCAGTCTACTCCTATCAACGACAAGAGATGATGTTGCTAGTGAACTTTGTTAAGCTTACTGATATAAATCTTTGGTAGGCTAACAGCTGTTTGGCTAGTTCTCTAAATAACTGCTCGTAGCCACTCACTGGATGCCAATGCGGTCGACTCCCTACGACCTTCTGCAGTTACGCTTCGCAAAAGTTTAGCTACTTCAAGTCTACTAGAACCCTCGAATTGTTAAGATTTATTTTTTTGCTGATTATTCCTGGTGTTGCTCGGCGTGATTGCATGGGGTGTATGATCCGTGACGCTCTAGCTCCCTGCCGTGAGTCCGAAGTGATTCGACTGCACGATGTTTGAAATCAGCGAGGCATTTACGCAATTAGCTGCAACGTTCTGACCAGCGGTTATGCTTAATAGGGATGACACATGCCAAAGCTGACATCGCGAAGTGCGAAGCGGGGTAGACCCGACAAGGTTGTCCTCTCATTCTCTCGATCGCTTCTAGCGGTATGTTTTCAGCATTTGCTGAGTCGTTGTTACCTCCAAACTCTTCGATTCAGAGCGATGGCAATCTAGCTGCTCTTGCTGGAAATTCAAGACCTCTTACTTAATAGTGCTTGTAGTAACTAGCCAAATTATAATTATTTTAGCTGCAGCAGCACAATTTTGGCTGTTTTGATAGCTATTCTTACTTGATACACTGAGGATAGCCTCTCTGCCTCTCTGCAATTGCCATACCCTGTCTTCTTTGACACAATAGTAGCTGAAGACGTCTTGCTCCCTCATACAGGACCTCCTGCAGATCTTTCAATTTCTTCATATAGATCAAAAGACGAAATAGCAAAGTTCAAGTCAACATGCTTTAATTCCAAGCTCAAGCTCCTTTGACAAGATTACAAAGGCTTGCATACGATAAGAGCCGAAAGAGATATATGCCATACCGTCTGATGCTACGGTTGGGGTTGGCAATGCAGCAAAACGGATGGAGCTCACACACATCGCCACTGAGCTTCACGACAATGAATTTAGAGACCCTGTTCTAGATCCTAGCAGTCCAGATTTCGACATCCACAAGTGGGCGAAAACAGGCATGCACCCCGCTGATAAAGCAGACGTTAGGTTCTGATAGGCTTCTTTTGCATTCAAGAATCTTGTTGTGTCAGACTCTAGATCTGCTGTGCGTTTTCAGGCAAACGTAGCGTCAGTCTTTATAGCTCCATTAAAAGTGCAAGAGTATGTCAAATTTAGAAAGAAACCGGAAAAAGCGATACTGAACGGCTTTGGTGGCGTGACAAACCCTGGCGAGATGCTGTTGGTTCTACGGCGCCCTAGCAGTGACTGTTCCACCTTCTTAAAAGCCGTATCAGGCAAGCTTCATGGGTTGAAGGTAGAAAAAAAGATTTTGAGTTTTTTTACAATGGTATTACTCCCATGACAAGTAACTACAGGGACTTTATTCTAATCGACAACAAGGCATCACCCAAGAGGAAACGATTCGCGAATACAAAGGGGATCTCGTTTATAATTCGGAAGCTGATAAACACTTTCCGCATCGAACAGTAAAAGAGACCTTGGAATTTGCATCTACTGTGCGCACTCCACAAAATCGTGTTTGAGCGTTTCCTGGAAAGAGAAATGAAGGCAAATTACCGCAGTCATACTAGCAATTTACGGCTTGACTTAAACACGGAACACCAAAGTAGGCAATGACTTTGTTCGGGGGTAAAAGAAAGGTAACGTTCAAAAACTCGTGGTTCGAATGTATACTAATCGACTCCAAGCGTGTTAGTATCACTGAGATGATTTTGGTGGCTTCGTTAATCAGTTGGTGGGACAAAAGTACACGCGGGCTTGATTCTGCAACTGCACTTGAGTTCGTCCATACTTTGAGAACAAGTGCTGATATTTTTGTAACCACGCATGCTGTTGCTATCTACCAAGCGTCTCAGTCGATCTAAAAAGTCTTTGATAAGGTCATTGTTCTCTATGAGAGCCGGGAAATTTACTTTGGACCTACGGAAGCTGCGAGGTCATACTACAAAGAAATGTGCTGGTACTGCCCACGACATCAGACAACTGTCGATTTCCTAACCTTTGTCACGAATCAAAAGGAGTGGAAACCACGTGATGGCTATGAAAATTTAGTCCCTCGGGCTCCTGAAGAATTTCAAACATATTGGAAAGGGTCACAGGATTACAAAACACTTTGAGCTGAGATAAAGCAGCATGAGCGTTAACTCTCTGGCCATGTTGCTGCTGACAAGTTTAGAGCCTCACGTCAGGCCTCTCAACCGTACCACCTAATAATTTAATCTCCACACACTGTCAGTATTCTAATGCAGATTAAAGCTGGTATCACACGTATATATCAGCGGTTATGGAATGACAAGTCATCAACACTGACAGTAGTTTTTGGACAAGTTATGATGGCACTCGTCGTTGGCTCCGTCTTCTTTGGAATACCAGACAATACAAACAGCTTCTTCGTAAAAGGGCCCACGTTGTTCTTTGCAATCCTGCTTAGTGCTCCAATCGCCGTCACTGGGACCAAAAGTTTGTAACAACAGAAATTAATCGTTAAAAAACATGCTTCTTATGCGCAAGACTACCTACCCAGGTTGCTGATTAGTTCCTCAAAATTTCCTTGTAATTTTCAACATCCTGTTTTATCATCGTTTGATGCTAAAATTCTGAGTAGCTCCTGCCATCCTTTTGCTGATGCTCTAAGGGGGCCTCATATTGGACGCGCCTGTTAAGCCCATCGTTGCAATCTCCTTCAACCTGATCCTGTACTTCCTCGCAGACCCTCGTTCGGAGCCCTCTCAGTTCTCCATTTTCTTTCTTTCCACCGTTTTAGTCGAGTTCACCATGTCGGTCGTGTTTCGGACAGTGGCCGCATCCACACAGACCGTTTCGCAAGCTCTAGCTACAGCAGGCGTCCTGGTATTGTTTGTTGTGATTTGCACTGGAAACATCATTCCCGGTACATACTGGCAGTACTGAGAACCATCCTGATCCACTAGCCGCAGGCGCCGCTCGAAAACACACCCAAACGAGTCTAGGTAAGCCTATCCAGACGCAGAGGAGCGTTTTCACTTGGCATGACGTTTTCTACGACATTCTCATCAAGGACGAACCTCGGAGATTGTTGGATCACGTTTCTGGATGAGTCAAACCAGGTACACTGACGGCACTAATGGGGGGGTGTCCGGCGCTGGCAAGACGACGTTACTTGATGTTCTTGCCCAGCGTACCTCTGTTGGAGCTGTCACTGGAGGTGTTTTTGGTCAATGGAAGGCTACTAGAGTCGAGCTTTCAACGTAAAGCAGGTACGCAACACCACGAAAGCGATAGTCTTCTCTTAGAGGTGCTGGCCATGACAGAGGCTATGTGCAGCAACAGGATGTTCATCTCGAGACTTTAACAGTGTGTGAAGCATTACATTTTAGCGCAATACTACGGCAGCCTTAATCAGTATCTACGAAGGAAAAATACAATGATGTGGAAGACGTTATCAAGGTTTGCATTCCATCATTTCTACTCTGTGTGCTGTATTGACCAGATACAAGATGCTCGACATGGATGAATTCTCTGAGGTCATTGTCGGCGTACTTGGAGAAGGCCTAAACGTAGAGTAATGAAAGTTGCTCTCAATCGGGGTTGAACTAGCAGCCAAGCCAGCCCTTCTGATTTTTCTTGATGAGCCGACAAACGGCCTTGATTCACAGAGCTCATGGGTCATTATTGGGTTTATGCGGAAACTCACTAATAACAGGCAGGCTATTCTTGCCACCATTCATCACCCTAGCTCCATTGTTTTCCTAGAATTTTACCGTCTCCTGTTCCTTGCTAAGGGTGGGAGAACTGTATACTTTGGTGACATAGGTCCTAACTCGAGGACACTTCTCGTGGGTTCTATGCCTATACTACTCATTTCCTGGTGAATACATTCTTGTTCAGCTTTAATGCATGCAAGTTCTTCGCTCGCCCGACATGTTTTAGACCAATTCTGTCCAACTTACCGACTACTCCGGCGGTTACTATTTCTATAATGTGTTCGGTAGGATTCTCTGACTCTCCACAGGGTCTGGCTCTGTGTCGTCCGAAGTAGTTGGGTGATGACGACCATGATGAGTTTGCTACACCCTTGCCCATCCAGATTTACTATGAAACTGTTCGGACACTTCAACAATAATGGCGCACCCCTTCTTATATCTGGGATAAACTCCTGCTTGGGGGAGTTTCCAGCTTTGTGAGCATCTATCCAACTTCTATCGGCAATACGAAGCTCACATGAGATAGGTTCATTGGGTTTCTTTTTTTTAAATCGAATAACTCTCTCCAGGGCATGCAAAATGTTTTATTTATCATTCTCATGCTGACCGTCGACTCTCAGCTTCCCTCGCTCAACAGGCCAGTCCACTGAATTCGTTGAAATCCTGCGTTGTTGACTTAGATTCAGATGATGCCTTGCTTCGTTCCGCAAAGGTCGCTGTATGAGTTTTGTTATTGATTGGAAATAAATAGATACTGAAAAACTGTGAAGCTAACTGGGTTGAGTGGGTTCGCTAGCGACTTTTGAGAGTTTACTCGTGGGCCGCCTTCATCCTCGCTAACACTATGGCCGAAATTCCCTACCAAGTTCCTTCTTAGCATTCTGGCTTATGTGTGTTGTTACTATCCCGTAGTTGGGTGCATATTTCTAAGCAACAGTGCGTGCATAATCTCCGCTGCTGATAGGAAGTAGTATACAGTCTTCAAAGCGTCAAGATCTCGTCATACTTTTCTGTATTCAGACCTTTACCTTTTCTAGTACGTTTGCGCTCATGATCATTGTGGCATTGCCCGATGATCAGACCACTGGAAATATTGCAACACTCCTCTTCTCTATGACTATGATATTCAATGGGTGAGCAAATTTATTGGCGATAGAAAGGCAAATGAGCTCATAAGGTGGGTGTGTGTCTAGCTGTGTAGTGAGGGAGTGTAGCTTCATGCATGTGACTGGCACTATCCACACCACATATGCACCCTGCATGTGCGACTTTTGCAGCGCCTCCTTGATACTGCATGAACTGGCGGCGATGGTGAGTGGTACTAATCTCGATTAGGCAGGTGCAGGTTTTGCTGATAATGAATAGGTGATGGAGCGGGGGGGTTTGGAAAAGCCAGGTAAAAAAGGCGAAGGTAGAACGTCTATTCATAAGAAGTTGTGATGAAATTTTGTGTAATTATGGTGAGATAAGGTAGAGGTAGTTGAGACGATCATTTATGTTTTGCATTCATCTTAAGTTTAAACATGCCCTACCCAAGCTCATTTTGTGTAGTTATTTGTTCGATCATTCAACTAGCCCATCACAGCTTTAACCACCTCTACCTTCTTAGGGTTGGCAACGCTCATTGCTGCCAGTTTATGCTGTGCTATTTCATAGATAAAAAGGAGAGAGCGAGACTGATTTTGGCTAAACACATCGAGCTTCACCAACCCCTACACGGCCACGCTCAGCCTGTATGGAGAGCCGTTGGATGATTAAATAATTGGTCGCTCTAGACCGCGCCCAATACTCCGTTGGTGTGCGGGGCAACGCTTTCAACGCCCACTACTGGGGTACCAAAGGGGTGGTATGTGGCACGATCGGCTTCCCACATTACCGACGGGTAGCAGAAACTTTCTCCGCTTCTCATCGCCAGAATTTAGTGTGGTCGAATGCCCGATGCAAGCTCCTCCGCTAAGAGGCAGCTAATGCATCTGATCGGCGCGATGGCGTCAGAACCGGTATTCACAGCGTATGGATGATGAAGAAGGTTATGAGGCAAAAGAGAGAGGGTTTGAAAGTGGATTTGACGGGTGTCCTCGCCAGGGGATGACACGGAATTTGAAATATGGCGGGACTAGCCATTGAGAAGCGGGCCATATCGGACTGTGCTCCGACAACTGCCGGTTGTTGGGAGACGGTATTATTGGTGTTGCGGTATCAGGGTAGCCAAGAAAACATGACTGAGAGCAAAAAGTGATTCTCCAGATGATCAGCGACTTCGCTATTCAACACGCTCACATGTCAGGGATCTTTACAATCGGTAGGATTATCATAGGATCTGTTGTATACGATAAACGCGAAAGTTTATCAGCTATCCATACAAGAATCGAACCTTGTATGGCTTTGTGGAGGGGTGTTATTACCGACCGAAAGTTTGAGCAATGAAATGTTGGCCCATGTAAACAGGTCCGATCATGTGAGATCGATGAAAATGTCCCGAGAAACTTGGACACAACGTTAGAGTTTCGAACCAACTGTTTTTGGCAACATAATTCTTGACGCAACCGAGTGTCATGGAGAGCTGTAATTACGTACGTAGCGGTATCCAAGACCTGCCTGGCAGTGGCTGTCTGAAACAGGTAACAGCCTGACTGTTCTGTATGAAGCTGAGTAAGAGCTGAACACTTGCAGATGTCTCCATTACATTCAGCTCCTTATTTCCGTGTCTCCGCATGCCTTGAGAAAAGTGTTGGAGTCTTTGCTAACGGAAATACTTCCATCTAAGGATATCGGCCCCAATGTAAGGGCATAGACAAGGACACCCATCAAAGGAGGCACACCATTGCCGCTCAATGATTGAAACCCTCGTTGCCATGTCGATTGAACGTCTACATATTTCCGGCGGGCGTGTGGCGCTTCTGATCCAAGACACCGAACAAACCTTTCAATGGCGAAAAGGGCTGTTGTTAGAATGTGAAAAGCTTGTGCAACTAGTAATAATCTCATTAATCACTCCCGCACACGCAAGATCATGTCGCTAATGCGCAGGGTCAGTGTGAAGTCTGGGGCCTACTTCTTTGGGACTCGTTCGTAAAATATTTCGCTGATAAATCGTAAGATGTTCTAGTAGTGGTTTGAGTAGCCAATAAAAAATTATACGTCATTCTTCTGTGATATTGCTGCGCAAGCGCGCTGCGGTGAGTGGGTGGTAGATTGGCGATCCTCTCTAACCGATGGGTGCTTGGTGATTCCAAATGGTTCAAAAGGCAAGCGCAGCTTGGCGGCGCACAAGCGTGTTGTGAAACGTGGGCATGAGGCTGCTGAAGAGAAGTAAAGTGTGGCGGCAGGGCTAGTTAGATTGAGGCGAAGTAGGTAATTGTAGGGACATTCACGTTTTCCAGGGTCGTGGCTGCGGAGACAGCCTGATTGAATCCATCAAAGGTAGACGACAATGGCCGAGCGATGAGGGGATGGCGGTACCAACTTTGCACTAGATGTTGACAAATAGAATGGAAACAACGCGTGAGAAGACGGTACTGCGTAAGAAAAGTGTAATTATTGCGGAGTTAAGAGTGGGCACCTTGCCATGTTGGAGTGGTCGATAGAGAAGGCAGATGTCGACGGCCCAACGATCTGGCAGATGCGGAACGCACAGACAGTGGGGCGCAGCAGCCCCGCTGATGGAACCAAATGTTCCTCGGTGACGTCGATCGGCCACCAAGGCGAAGCTTTACGAAGCTCAGGTGAAAAAATCGCAACGGGTGAGTCAACACTGGTACATGACTCTGTGTTTTTGGCCAACAGAGAGTATTCGGGAGAGGGCTGGCTGATGTGACGTTCTAGGGAGGTATGTGATTGCCTTGTCCTCATTCTGTGCACGGTAGCTGTTGGCAATGCCTGGGATGGAAAACAAAACACGGCGAAGCGCCGTGAAGAACAGGAGTGCCGATCTGGCCAACGCTTGCTGCTCTTGACCACATCCGAGCATAGTGGGGGCTGGAATCATGGGGATATTCGAAAGAAACTTCTGAGGAGATCGGGGCTAATCTGAGATGGAGCTCGCGTATCTGGGAGACAATGCATCCGATCGGGGACTCCCCTGCTGCCCTGGAGGGGTTTAGGAAGATCCGCTGAAGCCTGCAGGTTTCGCAGTGGGCGCTTTTGGGGGTAGACCAAAACGCTCTGTTGAAGCCGCAGCGATGTGGTGTCTGCATCCGAGGCCATGCGTGTCCAGGGGTCTGTTTCGGTCAAAGACAGCACTGGAACTAGGTAGGGCTTGCTGTGTAGGCAAGAACAAGAGTAGGTAGTCGGTTGCAACAAGGCCCGCGGAGAGGGAAAATGTGCCGAGATAAACGGTCATCAACCAGGCGTGTCTTTGTTTGATTCGGTGCATGCCTTTTGCTTTTGTTGTGCGTGTCTGCGTCTGGGGTTGTTTCTCGTGTCAGCCAGGACAGCAGCACAGCACGACTGCCGTGGCCGTGGCATGGGTAAAGCTGCCAGGTTGATGCGCAGAGCTCTGGACAGCCCAGTCATCAGCCAGTTGGTCAGCCAGCCGACTCGTGCGATGCAGCAGGCGCCGGCTGCCGATTCCGCCATCATGTCCAGGCGCCGCAGGTGGTGCCTGTTTGGAGCGGGTTCACCAGGTCCGCGCCCAGGTCGCGTTGCTTTGCACACATCTCGTTTATCGGCGGAAAGTGCCACAAGATCCTAGCGCTGTGGCATGTCAAGGCCAAGGAGCCCGAAGGGAGGCGGCCGTCGTGGTCATGGCCAACACGCGGCCTGCAGAGCAGTTAGCCTTGACAGGCCGACTCGTGCCCCCAGACAGGGGCAGTGGAAGCTGCAGCGCGCGTCTTCGTTGGCTGTGTGCCCACAACGCCCGCGAACTGCCCTTTATCAGTGCGTGCCCCTCTACTTTGTTTTTGGCTGCAGTACACATTTCTCGGACTTTCGGCGCTGTCACTCCTTGTCCCTTGCCATTAGACAAGCAGACAGCAACACAACGTGCACTCGCCTCTCTTCTCCTCCCCTCCAAATCTCCCACACTCTCTCCCGCATCCTGCCACCGAGAATTGCCGCCGACGCAAAATACACGCACAAATCCAGCCCACCTTGCACGTGCGCCCCGGTTTTTTTGGCCTCCCTACCCGGCCCGCAGCACAGCTCCCTCGATCGCCACCCCCAGGGCCAGCTGTTCCTGTCTGCTTAAGATCCGATCTCAAACTTATCCTGACCCTGCCCAAAGTCATTCGATCGCCCGTCTGCATCGAAACTAGCTTGCTGTGCCCGCGTTCCAAACACGCCGATTCGCGAGACCCACTAGCCTCATCGTCTGCTCGCCGGCCCATTAGTAGCGCCTCGTCCGCCTCGAGACAATCGCCGCCCTCCTACTTCTCTAACCACCCCCTCTTCTGCACCCGCCAGTCTTCCCGTCTACTCGCCTCGCAATTGCCACAGCCGCCTGTCGTAGTTCTTCGATTGGTTTTCTGCCAGGTAAAAGAGGACGTATTATTGTTGAATACTTTCACCTTGCCGCCTGCGCCCCGCTTTTGTAAATTCGCACCTACTTTCACCTGCTCGCCATGCCTGCAGAGCGTAGAACCTTTCCGTCGTTCAGACCTGTCAAGACTGAGCGCACTCACGAGGAGAACCAGGAACGGTGCGCTCCCTTTGTTTGATCTTTGTTGGTCCCCTGCTGATTCCATGCAGTGCATATATTGCAGCCTCACGACGCAGTGACCGCAGTCTAGAGGCCCGCATTGAGTCTGCGCGCAGAGCGTCTGAGATTCACAAGAAGCGCACTGGTCGCGCCCTGCGTGTCACTGAGCAGGATGTCATCAATGAAGAGATGTATGAGGAGGAAGATGACGACCTGCCCACTCAGTATCAGCGCTTGAACGCGCATCTGCATACCACATCGGTCATGTTTAACAAAAAGCTCCACGACTACATTGCCACACAGCACGGTGTAAGGAATATGTTCATGTCGCAGTACCAAAACGCCCCTCTCCAGCCTCAGCAGTACAGTAACCAGTTTGCGGCCAACTCTCCATCTTACCCCCAAGGCAACAACTGGTTGAACCCCTCCATGCTTCCTCCTCAGCAATTCAACGCTTCCACACCACAGGGCTTCGGACAACAGTTTCAACCCCAGCCACCTAGTCCTGTCATTGCTCAACCACAAGGTTTCCGACAGTCACCATATCACATCCCCCAACGGACACCACACCAACGCTCCACCTCTATCCAGCTCCCAAATGCATTGCCGGCCTACGATACACCTGCGCCACAGGCTGCCATCAGCGCCCTCACTCCTGGGGTGGACGCAAGGAGATTCTCTCTTCCACCACACGTCTTTGAACACTCGCAGCCAACACTATCACGAACGACGACCTCCCAATCTATTCACCATCAATCGACATCACCTCAAACAGTAGCGTCTAGTACATCGCCAATATCTGACAGAGCTACACCGCAGCCCCTGAATGAGAACGACGCACCAGCACCGCTCGCATTCAGCCCGTCTAGCTATGCCGTCCACCCGCAAGTATTAGGACCGAACCCACTCTCACTATCGCTGCCTCCTGAGTCGCAGCAGCTTATTGGGTCGGCACTAGACCCCAATGACCCACGCACTGCCATGTTCATGGCAGGTAGTGACAATCTTCCCCAGCCCTTTGCCCCCACATATACCTATAACCCAAACAACCCAGCCAAACCTACAAGATCAGCAGACTCTAGTTCTTCCGGCATCAAGTCGGAGCATATAACCGGACCGTCACCCATCTCTATGCCATTATCAGAGAGTTTTTTCAACAATGACTCGTTTCTAACACCAGGAAACTGCGACTACAATTCTTTCTTTGATTTCCAAGATTACACACCAAACCCCGAGGAGCAAGCCTCCAATGACCAGTTAGAGGGCAACGACTTTGTCAACTGGGACTAAGTAGGGTTGTGTGTCTGCTCTTGTTCTGCACCGGCGCGAGCGCCCTGTGTGCTCCTTTCTTACGTCTTTGACACATATTGATGTCGAGTCACTATCTTCTTGCATCGGATTTTCAAGATTCAATTGTTTTCTATTTTGTCTGTAGTTATGACGTTACGACTTCTAGTGTGACGCCGACATACACGGCGCAAGGTTACGAGAACTTATTTTGAGGGGACTTGTTATAGGCACATTGGGTTTACCCCGTTTTCGGTTGGCGTTATAATTGCCTCAACAGCGACAGTCTCTTCTATCCCCCAGCTTTGGGTTTAGGTGAATTTGTATAATACATAATCGTAGCGGCTCATCTGGCCTCTATACTCAAGTCTGTGCACCAACCCTGAACCCCAACTCATGCAAGTGATGCTACCTTCCTTCTCCGTTGTAGTTGTCACGTCTCACCAGTCATTGTCATATCGGATGAGATTTGCACTCATGTAGACTAGGTTTGTGCGATATCGAGAGACTAACCGGACGGGTCGTTAAGTATGTGCAACGTGCACTGGATGTGTGCTACATGGTGCATACTTGCCAATCAAGTTCCCTGTCTGTCCTGCGCGACGCACCACAACCAGAGTCTAGGCGTCGTTGTGTTCAACACATGCTAAATTCGTCACTTCCGTTTACCTGGCATCAATGCAACTCTGCACAACATCTTCCCTCATTGCATCGGCACCGGCAACGGCAACGGTATCGGCTCCTTTCTGCACACTGCCGATTAATTGGATTATCAAAGCCCATAGAACTATGCATTGCGATCGCCGTCCCACTTCGTAATCGGGCCGGCCGTTGTTATGTCGGTGCGACGTGACAGCCTGAATACCATCTTTGTTCCTGCATTTGTGTGCCTTGGTGGGCACACCGTGGGCGGTGTTCTGATTCGAAGTTGTAGACTAGCAGTTCACAACGGCTATTTGGCCCATCCGGAGGAGTAATGCGGAAGTGTGGTTCAGGTCGTGGACACGTACAAGGTCTTCGCAACAAGGCTTGGGTCGCAATTGTCGTTCACGGTGAGAGGATTGCGCTTTGACTGCCGATGGACGATCATTTAGAAAACTCTCTTCCAATTTCCGTAAGAGAACGTCGGCCGAGCATCAACCTTGTGAGCTTGCTGTCCAAGCACCCGCGGGTTTCGCTAGCATACACAAATCTCTTGAAGTCGGTCCATAGGAGAATGCCGTTCGGGTTGTTAGTCATAATTGAGGATGATGTATCACTTTCACCAGATGCCTAGACTTGAAGCTTGATTACAAGCTAAAACACAGAGCCTTCGGCTTGAGCAATCTAATCATTGGATTGCAACTTCATCTTACCAGAATAAGCAAGTCAAGCATCTGCCAATCTCACTAACGGTACGTGAGACCACCTCACTACCATTCTCATAGTGTTTTCTTAAAATTTTCTTCTTTCCAGACTACATCTGCAGTACAAGTAACGAAAGCGGCGCTGCAGTGCAACCTCTGTGGCCAAATGTTATCCCTATTCCCGCAACGATGTCCACAATCTGACCGCAAAGCAATATCTTCCGTGTTACATCCATCTATGAACAAAATTGTAAAGAATAATTCGCAGATAGCTCTGTGGCAGTCTTCAACTCTACGCTTAAATTCAGAGTTACATTAACCATCAGCCGTACCATCTGAAGGGAGTGTCATCATGGAGAAGCTGCGCTGCGGTAGCTTTTAGAAGTCCTTGAAGGAGTGACAAGGAACGCAGATTCCAGAGAGCTGGGTAGACGGCTACCTGCGATGTAAATCAAGATGCCGTCCCGCGTCTCTGTGTATGATCTTGGTGGACCATTATCTATTGTTGCAGTGTAGCTTCCAGGCTTATCCAAATGATAGAGTTGTAATGAACGTGAGAAGAGATATATAAACAGCTTTCTTCCCTATTCCATACTCCAAGCTTCCCTGTAGAAGCCTTGTCCGTCTTGACACCATCCTTCGTTTCAATTCACATTCGTTATTATCCCCTCTGAATAATTTTGGCTATTTACCTTCTGTCCACCATGCAGCTTGTTAGCCTCGTCACGCTAGCCGCGGTATTCACGCTGGTGACCGCTGGGCGCATGCCAGGTAAGTCGCAATCCAGTTACTCTAGTATGACCTTTATACCTCAAAAGCATGCCAATGACTTGTTTCTGGCCTTTATGAAACTTATGCATACGTTTAACTAACAAGAGCATTCAGTACGCCTCCCGAAACACGTCAGACCTCGCCAGTATTCGCCGCCTCCTCAGTACTCTCCTCCGTACCCCAGCTCCAGCAAGACTAGTGTTCGAGGTGAAACTTCTTCTACCCACTCACACAGTACTGGGGTACCGTTGTCAACTGGTGTTTCACTTTCAACCGGAGTTTCTCTCTCCACTGGCCCAGCAACCGCCACTTCTCCGACCTCTGCCTTTGCCTCCAACTCGACAACCAAAATCCCTAGCACTGTCGTTGAGACTAGCTACGTCTACATAACGCTTACCGAGGAGCCAAGTGCTGCCACTAGCATTGATTTTATAACAAGTATTACGTTAGTCACTACCAGTTGCAGTCTTAATATCTCTGGCGTCATCAGATGCACTAACACTCCTTTGCCCAGTGTGACCTCGTCGTCTACAAGAAACACCAATACGGATGGCACCTTGACTAGCTTCCCAGTTGATGGTCCGTCGACTTCTATCCGCTCGACCACTAGGATTATCCACACAACTGTCATCTCTTCTGGCGTGCCTCCGTCACGTTCAGTGGATTCTAGTGCCCCGTTTTACAACAGCACACGGTCATCTCGTTCTACTTGGGGGACAGGCACAGCTCCTAGCTTCTCACGTCCAGTCTCCACTGCAACAAATGCCTTGAACTCAACAGCTTCAAGTGCGTATTACAGCGGCCCAACGCCATCCTTTACGAACTCCACCATTTTTCGGACACTCACTACGACAAAACTCTCTACCATCGTCTTGATTCCAAGTTCGACAGCCACTGGCAATCTTTCGTTTACCTTGATCAACCCAACAGCTACGTCAAGCAGCATTGAAACAGCTTCAGAAACACTCAAGACAACCAAGTACTACGAAATCCCCCCGCCCAAGTCTTTTTCCACAGGAATAGGAGGTTCTTCCAGCACCAACAAATGGCACAGTTCTTGGAACTGGCCGCCAAACCCAAGCACCCCAAGCAATATTCCAACTTCAACCGGAGCATCACCAACATCCTCCAAAACTAACCCCTCTTCCACCGCTGAACCACTCCAATCATCTACTCCGCGCACTTCAAAATCCAGCACCCGACCCTCCGACTGGCCCGGCACATCCAACGAGCCATCCTGGATCTTCCCCTCTACCACCGCCCGACCACCCCCCTCCCGCAGCTCAACCATCACAGGCACTGACGGTATCCCAACCTCGTTCCCCATCAACATCCCTTCTTCTTTTTCTCCTTCCTCCTCCTCAACCAGAATCCTCACTTCCGCCTCCCCATCAAGCTACTCCAGCAATATACCAACCGCATCCAACACCGACGCCACAGCAACTAGCTTCGACCCTCCCGCGCCGACCCTCACCCGCCCTTCCGGTGCAAGTACGAGCACCGTGTCGCTGAGCCTATCAAGATCGACCTTTGAGACTAGTGTAAGCTCTACGAGTAGTGTGGAGGGTGGGCCGGGTAAGAGCCAGAGCCAGAGCCAGGGGTACGGGTATTACCCTCTCCCGACGGAGGATGTGCGGAGTGCAAAGGCAAAGAGAGATTTGGTAGGTTGATTGTGTTGTGGAAGGTGCTGGGGTGCTGACTGGTATGTGTAGATGGGTATGTGGTTTATGTGAGGTGTCTGGTGGAATAGCTTGTTGTGTGTATGTGTTTGGATGGGAGAGCGGATGTGGTGGCGAATTGGATGGTGGTAGTATCAATGTGGATGGATCTAGTTGTTTGTTCTTCTCTACTCTCTTTTACGATGGACGCTATTGAGGTCTTTTGTTAGTGCTCTGTCGTCTTCTATCACCATCGTGATCATTTTCTTATTCTTATTCTTCTTCTTCTTCTTCTTCTTCTTCTTCTTCTTCTTCTTCTTCCTCTTGTCTGGCGCTGCGAAGTGGGCAACCATGGATATGCTCGGCCGTTGCAATGAGACACTTACTTTTCCTAATCAATCTTCCCAACCCCACAGTTCTCAAACTCAACAACTCGTATCGTGTGGCACACATACGATTAGTATAGCTCCATTTCGAGATTCCACATACCTTTCGTATCACGTTTAAAAAGAGAAGTCGTGCATGTACATATGATATTTCAAATGCTAGCCTACAGCCACGGGTATCCCAACAGGTTTAAAAAGCGTCAACAAAAGCAGAAATTAAGACATACGATTCGCTAAGAAAATCCCACTCTTCATCGACGATGCGCGAGGAACTAGAGAGAGAGGTGGCGATGGAGGTTGGTCGACATGAAGATGCTGTCGTTTCGGGCTCGCAGTGCCACTGTCTAAATCTTCACGTGTACGTTCCGCGACGGAAGAAAGTTGGGGGCGCTCGTATCCATACCCACAGAGAGTGCGACTTTCTGTATCCCATACTTCTCACGTCTCTTAAGTACAACCTTTTTCCATTGTGTGATGACAAACATGACTAGGGCGACGCGCTCGAAATGCGTAATCGACGCGAGCTTGATGCCGAGCCAGTCAATTCTCCCCAGGCGAACGAGACCCTTTTCGTTGTCGCTCTTACTTTTGAACGCTTCAGACAGGTTCTTAGCCAAAGACTCGATTTGCTCGCGGCTTAGAGACTCGTCTTTCAGTGCGAAGCGCAGCGTTAGAAATCCTTTGGGGGCGTGCAAGAGGCTTGCTTTTTGAAGGCTGTGTTCTTTCTGTGATTTGAGCGGCGCAAGAAGGATGTGTTGCTCGTTTGATAAACGGAACCAGAGCATTGATGGTGTGTCATGGCGACGCTCGTCATGGAGAATGCGTTGGTTGAGACGGAAGGTTGAGAATGGCCGGTCAATATACTCGGCAGCTAGAAACTTCAGCGCGTCGATGAGTGCGCGAGTAAACGAGTACTCGCCGGGTGATGCAGTTGTCTGATTGAACCCGCAGGCGCTCAGGAGCTCGAATTTTCTCGTGTCTTGGTTTCCGGATTTTGTGAGATTGCTTGAGTAGCACGTGTCTAAAATGGTTAAGACGTCGCTTTCAACTATATCATCGCGCAAATTCTCTTCTGCTTTGTTCCAATTGGCGTGTGCATCTTTGCTGAACCCTTTACCCATGAAAGGGTTAATGCTAGCTGTAAGCTCTAGAAACTTGCCATCCTCATGAAATCGGCCATGACCCGTGTAGTATACAATCAACAACGAGTTGCTCGAATCATGGTTTTCGATGAATTCGCTGATGTGTCGGTTTAACTGATGCTGTGGCTTACTCTTAACGTTCAACTCAACCGTTTTTGTGTGGTAATGGAAGAGGTTGCTGAATACATGACTGAGTTCTTCAGCCTAGTCTTGAGTCAGCAAGCGTTCTTGGTCTCTTAGTGTACTACGTCTTCCTCATCGACGTACCTCTTCCCTTGTCTTCAGCTCATCTAGCTCGTCAGACCATTTGATAAGTAAGACACAGACCTTAGAATAGCCGTCCGGTAGGTTCATATTCTTCGTAATGGCCTCGTCCCACCACATCTGCATTTCTGCAGCGCGCTGCTTGTAAATCACATCCTTGGTACTTGGGCTGTTCTGCTCGACGAGTCTCTCACCCTGCGAGTACTGAGCGTTAGATTCCGAGATATCTTCTATCGACTGGACCTGAATATCTGCATGGATAGGTTTGTTTCGCAGATTGTTAGCGTTGAGCGGGGTGATAGCCGTCTCCATTGCGTGCCCTATCGATGTGCCTTCCCAGTTTAAAGCCATTGCTTATGGCGACAGTAGGACTTTAAGGCTAACGATGTTTACATTAGCCGCCCATACTGAGAACCTGAGTTTGCTCAGTCTTTTAGCCCCGTCTGGGTGGGACATGTTTGGTGGGATGTACGCGCTTGCCCGGCGTGATTTTAGGGCGGTCGCCTGATGACCCGCCCACCAGGGACAGAAAAGCTGCCTCTCGTCGACGCGATCCCGCCGTATTTTACTGTAGCTCTCTTTTGAAGTACACGCCCTGATTTACTAATGACAGGTTGAATCATGAATTCAACGAGCATGCGTCAAACATCCCGCGAAGACACGTTCGGCCATCCGGAGAAAGATTGGATAACATTAACAAGCCACAATTGTCTCTTGCTTTAATCGCGTAACACATTGTGAAGTCGAGAACAAAACCAAGTCTAGGGTGGCCAGCACTTGATAACAATGGCAATGCCAGTGAACGTTAAGGCACGCGGCTGTGCAAATACACAACATGGGTTCACTATTCTTCAGTCACAATTCTGCCTCGGGCTGAGAGTGGCTTGGATCATGCATTTTTTGGGGGGTTTCTATTCTGCACAATTCAACCAAAATTTGCCCCAAATTAGCTAGCCATGACACGTGTTAGACGTATAAGCAGCCATTATAATGTCGCTACCTAAGAGTTTTTTTAGGTATGTAGTGGTTGTGCTAAAGGGGATGATGTAGAATAGGTTGCTATTCTAACGGATAAACTGCACAAGAATGGTGCGTGGATGCGTGAGAGCAATTTCAAACTAAAGAGGCGCGCGGCTCGGAGGTCCACTCCATGTGGCTGTGTTCACCAGATGAGCTATAACGCGGTGTCCACAGCCAATGGCCAGGTGCTTCCATGCATGCTGGGGCCGAGCGATCCTTGGATCACTCCGATTTCCTCGCCTACATAGAGTCTCCATATCCACCACAGCGCAGTTAGAATTTAGCCACATTTGATTTTCTGATCTCAGCGTTGTTTTCTGTTTTGTTTTATCGCTGTGCAAGGATCACCATCTTACCCCAACCTTTGGCGGCTCTTGCGCTGTTCGGGGCACGCTTGCCTATCCTGCTGCCTTGCAAATGACCCCTCCGCCCACTTTGGCCCGCGTCACATCCATAGATCAGAAGTCTCAAACGCCAAAATCACCCGCAAGTGATGTTGAAACGCCAAGAAGTGATGCCATAATTGATATTGGAGACGTCAGCCAATCCACGAAACAGTCTTGTTCAGGCTCTCGCTCATCGGTCAGCGATGGTGAGTTTCCACAGCCTCGTACATCACTCCTGAATTCTTCAACATGACCCCACTACTTCCCGCTTTGTAACTTCTGGACCCAGTGGTATTGAAATGTTAAATTGGCTTGCCATCGCTTGAACGTTGTATCGCTCTTACATGCGTAACTGCCCGAACAATTAGCCACCATTTTTCGAGGGCAATGCATCCGTCTGCGTAGGACTTGGGACTGAGACATGAATAGCAGACAAAGAAAAGTACCCAGCGTTTCTGCGACGAATAGTTGGTTCCTTAAAGCCGAAGCCTGAACCTGAAAGCGTGCTCGAAACCAAAATACGTATTCGTATGGAATCTTGATCCGTTTGCATTAGATCGCAACTTACGCCTTTTAGTCGACGATACGCCCAACGGCTTCCCTCGACTCGCAGCTTTTCAGTCAAGTGAGGCGAATTTCTCTATCTACCGTTCGTTCAGCTATCTGCACTCTCGCGTCCTCCTCGACCTGCAAGATGAAATCACGTGTTTGGAGAAAGAGCTGGATGATTTTGACTTGGATGATGAAATCGGAGACCCTGATCGGCTTCGGTCTCGAGAAGTTGATATCGAAAAAGCCAGGGATGAAGGTGATTCACGCAATCGAAGGGTAATCTTGCGAGAGATTCGCCAGAAGTTGATGGAATATGGTATGTAGCTGCTAGTACCTCTTGAGAAATTTAAGAACCTAACGATAGTGCAGATGAGGTTCTCATCAAGGCCCAGACACTCGAGTCCTTCCAGAAGCCATCAGACCGCAATTACCGCAGCGTACGTCGCTACCACTACAATACCAAGCCTCTCATGGATGCAGAAATGGACTCGATTCGTAGCAAAGAAGATACTGTCTCTCTTCATAACGGACGCGAATGGGCGACTTTTGATAGCGGCGTGGAAACCCTCGTCGGTCAAGCAGATCGACTTCTTCAAAAAGCGTTCCGAGCTGCAAACCCACCACTTCAAGTAGGTAGCACCTCCCCATCATCTGTCTTTTGTGATAAGTATTTTGGACTGACACCCCAACAAAGAGATTGTTTCGTACCCCCGAACTCGAAGAAAAATCCAGAAACAAATACATTTTCTTCTACAGCAGCTCCCGTATCGACAAGCTCGTCAACGTTCTTATCGCTTTTGTCATCTTCATCCTACTCGTCGTCCCCGTGGTAACAATATACCATCTAACAAGTACTACGGCGAACGTTGACATGCCAGATGTAGCTTCCAACGGGACCGTAGTAACGGCTAATACTGATGTGAATACAAGGGGTACGCTCAACGCGGTGGGTGTGCTGCTAGTTTTCACGTTGCTGTTTAGTGCGGCGATGGGTCTGGTGACCAACGCGGCACGATATGAATTATTTGCAGTAAGTGCGGCATATTGTGCAATCTTGGTAGGGTTCATAGGGAGTTTTACGGCGTCTAATAATTAGCGTATAAGTTGGGGAATGGTAAAATTATGAATCAAGAGTTTCTTCGAAGTACCACTCATTGTCTCTCTGTCTGATGTTTAAGTTACGGCTCTCTATTTTCAGAACTTGCTTCACTGTTTCCATAATGTATGAACTTACAATCCTCAAGTACACAAAATATCGTCTACTCAGTATTTCTAACACCAAACGTCAGCCCGAGTCTTCAGCTACTTACTAAACTTTTCAAACCGAAATCTCTGTTCCCTCTGGCTTATTCTTGATACTTGTGTGCTCTACTCGCCCACACAACAGAGACATTCTATCCCAACCGTGACCAAACCGCTTTGGATTACACATGCTGTCTACATAGTCAATACAATATGTGATATCCTCAGATACCAATCGTTATACATGATAATTTTCTAGTATATCCTCTCTCAACTCCTTCCAGGGACCTCAAAAACTAGGGACTTGTTGGTGAGGGCCAAATCGCGTGTAAAAGGTAATCGAAACGAATTGCAATGTCAAATAACCATTTCCATGTAAATAAACAGGATGTGTTTGTACATGTGTTTATTTTTGGCACTTAATATGCATGATTGCAGATCGTCTACGTGAAGTTTCACATTATCACCGTTGTAGTACCCATCTTCTAAGACGATGTGCAAAGAGGTAAGATTGGGGATAATTATTTGAAATCTTGATTTCCAGTAGTAAGATTGTGTGAACAATCAATAGCTTAGCCTTGGATACGGCAGAGGTAATATTACGGTTTGCCGAGGGGCTTCATAAATAGAGTATTTTTCACGCGTGAGCACGGCTATCCTCTCAAGGCTGGAGTGAAGGTCCGTTGCACAGAGTGCTTCGTGGACAGGCTGTGATTTTTGTCAGTTACAAAAATGAAAACTAGAGAGTAATCCGCTCACCCGCATAGGATGTTCCATATTTCAGATCCATTCTTCCAGATCAAATCCTCCGCCTCCGCTGGAACAGAAAACTTCAGCTCATCGCAAAGCATTGATAATATACACTAGACGGCGAAGTTGCGGCGTCTTCCGCAGAATCGAGTCAGATCCTCCAACGCTACAGACTTTGTCCATACGTGTCGAGCCAAGATCTTGTCTTTGATTTGCTCCTTCGACTAAAAAATTTGTGATGATCAGTCTGCAAACATCGAATGTGAGGCAAGTTACGGTTTCGCCAACGCCCTTGAGACTGATAGGTCTATAGAGGCGCGCTAAGCAGTCCTTTTTGAACTCAGTTGAGACATATTCCACAGTGTTCGTAATGGCGCGAGCGGCTCCATTATATAGATATCTATTGGTCAAGTGGATGTTATATATCTGGTCCTGTCTGCCTTGGACGACACAGGCACAACACTGGCCTCCGACCTTAGTTTGCGGGGCAACAGGTAGCAGAACACATGCTCACGAAGTTCAAGCGGTGATACATCCATGGCAAACGGTGATGAATATAGATTGTTGTTGCCACGCCATCAGTGACGGATTTAAGAACTGTGGGGTAGAGCTTCTAGAGCTGTAGCTACAAACGTCGGCACTACAAAGCAAACAGCAAAGCAACGCAAGCCATGCCTTGTTTGTAGTATTATCCGCTACATAAAAGAGCTGTACCGACACCGCCTTAAGAAAACTCAGCAGTGTCCGCAGATGCATGTAGATCTTGTGCCTCCTTCGGCGTAGCAGTTGCTTCGAGACAATTCTGTTGATGTGCATGGTCAAGAGCATAAACTCAAGCTATTGTCGGGCGCGTTTACAAATGCAGACTAGTGGCGTCGGAACCTCCTCTTCAGTTGGTCTCTGGGGTTGAGGCTCTTAAAGCACTCCACATTTAACGCTCAGTAGGCACCCTTGGCATGCTCAACAGGTGAAGCTTTCTGGGGATGGACAGGAAGCGATTGGAAGGCCAACTGATCCGACTGGTTCGGTCCGGCTTCTTCCCCGCATACCTCGTCGCGAAGTTTTTCGGCCGGTCGGTCCTTATTATTCTTGGAACTTGGCGTAACATGACGACGCTGCGCGATCTTTGCTCCTTCAGGCAGTGTGTGATGGTTGTGTCAACTGACGCCGGAGGAGAAGCGGCGAGGTTGCGGAAGTGATGGCAAGATGGGTAAAGCGGGTTAGGTCGACTGGTGATCACATCGGATGTTGTATAAGAAGAAGTAGTTATGCTGTGATAGCATTCGGTATCCTTTCGATCATCCAACACTTCGCTCAGCATCACACTCATGATGACTGTCTTCAAGCTCGCCGCGACTACAGCTCTGTTACTTGGAAAAATATGCGCTTACCATCAACTTGAACGCCGACAAGTTGGCTCTGACACACCTCAAGTCATCATTCCTGGAGCATCCTCGTACAATGGTCTCAATCTGATCCCGCAGATGGGATGGAACAACTGGAATGCATTCCATTGTGACGTCAACGAGAGCTTGCTCATCAACACGGCGAATGATATGGTGAATTATGGATTGCTCGATTTGGGCTATGACCACATCGTGCTTGATGACTGCTGGGCGGTAGGAAGAAACGAAAGCGGATATTTGATTGCCGATGGTAAGTAATTTGCATATTGCAGTCAGTGTAAAGATGCTGACATTGTCATAGAAAACAAATTTCCTAGCGGTATAAAAGCCATTGTAGACCAAATCCACGATCTGGGCTTCAAGTTCGGAATGTACTCATCTGCTGGAGTCTTGACCTGTGGTCGCTACCCGGGCTCTCTTGGCTATGAGCAAAAGGACGCTGATTTGTGGGCATCTTGGGGTGTTGACTATCTGAAGTACGACAACTGCTTCAACCAGGGTCAGTCCGGAACACCCAAATTATCTTTTGACCGCTACAAGGTCATGTCTGATGCTCTGAATGCGACTGGCCGCGATATGGTCTATGCCATGTGCAACTGGGGCAACGACGACCCCTTCGACTGGGCGTACAGAATCGCCAACTCGGGCCGCATGTCAGGTGATATCTACGACTCTTTCAACCGACCAGACGATCGATGCCCCTGCACGGAAGGGATTGGCTGCGCGTGGCCCGGCTTCCATTGCTCAGTAATGAACATTTTGAACAAAATGCCCGCGATCACCTCGCGCACGATGTCTGGCTACTTCAACGATATGGACATGCTCGAAGTTGGTAACGGTGGCCAAACAGACGAAGAGTATGTTGTTCACTTTAGCATGTGGGCTATCAATTCTTCGCCCATGCTTATTGGTACAAATGTTGGCACTCTGTCGCCTGCAAACCTCGCCATTTACTCGAACCCGGCCATTCTTGCTATCAACCAGGACGCTTCTGCAGGCGCAGCAAAGAGGGTCTGGCGTTATTTGGTCGATGCAGACGAGACTGGCGAAGGCGAGATCTCGCTCTGGACGCGCTCTATGAGCAATGGAGACCGAATCGTTGCCCTTTTGAACGCAGGAAACACTACCCGGAGCATGAATTTCACCATGGATGAAGTTTTCTTCGATGAACGTACTGCTGGCGCATATCGCGCCCCCCCGGAAATCTCGCAGACTTGGGATATTCATGATCTGTGGGCGAACCGTATGACTGAAGCAGAGGCCTCAACGATCTTGAACGGAAACGCCACAGAGATCCGTGGAAACAGTACTACAAGATTTAACGCAACAGCAACAAGTTACGCAGAGGGTATCGCTGACTTGCATCCTGCTTTGACAGGTGTGCAGGTTGGTGTACTTGAGCCCAGTGGAACGTTCACGGCTGAAATCGCGAGGCATTCGGTCGGTGTTTACAGACTAAGATCGAGGGAGGCTGCCTTGAGGAAGAGAGACGAACTGTGAACGGAATTATGAAATATTGATGAATATGAACAATACTAAAGACTGAACAAAGTGCTCAGTTCTGATACGAGGCTTATGTTTTACATTAGGAGTGGCATTTGAATGTTGGACATGCCGATAAGGACTCACGATCTTTGCCCTAGCACAATGATATTTTAGTTTATACGTGTAAATTAAGTCCTTTTAAACGTGATGTCCGACTCTTCGGATTTAGAATGACTGGATTCATGTGGGCAGCCTTATTTTTATGCTCTTCTTAACATTTACCTCAATCTAAAACATACAAGTAATCTAATGGCCCATTACATTTGATAAACTTGCTCTACTACTCAAAGTGACTTCTTTGTTCGAGAGAAATTTCTTGTATGTAATCGTTACAGACCAGTGTTGTAGGAATTGTAACTATCTGGGGCCTTCACAGCCTCGCAAGTGCATGTCACTCGGAATGCGCTAGTTAGTAATCTCAGTCCAGAGATGCATGAACTCTGGGCACATATCGTCACCATTCTCTCCGTCATCATTGAAGACAGGCGCTTACACAACGATAGTTCCGGCGATGGAGGAAACCCAACCCGAAGTTGCAAAAACGTCCATCATGGGTGCTGAAATCTATCCCAACGTCACACAGCCACGGTACTTGCACCTACTCCGACTCCCACGAGAAGTACGCGATCTCATCTATGAGTTTGTCCTCGTCCGCGATATTATTCCGATAGAATGCGCAATCACAAAGATCCCAGATTCGAGTCGTCCCTGGGGACACGAGGCTAGGAGTTGCAAGGCATTACTTGAAATGTATCCCTTAAAATCTCCAGTCACTCACGAGAGCCGAATATGGCCAATACCTCTTTTTGACCTGGGAATTATCAAGAGTGAATTTCTTGATTCAAAAACGGCATTAATGACTTATCAGATAGCTGGGTCGCACAGAGACAATGAGCATGATGGAATTGACATTCGTCTGATGCAAGTGTGCAGGCAAATATACCTTGAAGCTAGCAAGATCTTTTACAGCAACAATGTGTTTAGCTTTACGGAAGACTTCCGTATACCAACAGCACTTGCATTTCTTCGCGGCAGATCAGCGACATCTTTGTCTCAGATTTCATCACTCGAACTAGCTTTTACAGAGTGCAACAATTTGAGTGGCACAGCCGAAGCCCACTATCCACCCCTACGCAGATCTACCGATTCTCTTGTGCTTTTATATGCTTACAAATACTTCACCGATCTCTGTTTATTGATTTCATCTACTTCGATGCATCTGCGGAGCCTTTATCTGACAATCGAAACTCTGGGCAATCGCGTTGGTACTGCGCCTGAAACTGTTGCAGAGTGTTTTTCGTGGGAAAATAAAAAGACAGATGGAATGAAATCACGGCATGCATTTTGGATCGAACCGCTACTTGAAGTCCGGGATCTCGAATCAATTTCCATCTTTTGGGTCTCCGATCGTCCTAGAATCCAACGATTGGCCGATACAGCTTTGTTGTTACGACAGAACGTACTTAAAACATGTCTTAGCAAGACATATCATGCGAGCGAAAGGGGTCTCACAATCAGCTTTATGACACAACAAGATGGCAGTCTCGACGCCCGCACCGAAAGTACCAGATGGTCGACTTGCACATATTGTGATACCGGTACGAGATTGAAAGAGGATGAGAGCGACGACATCCACACGGAGCCAGATCTTGCCATAGCGCGACTACATACTCGAGAGCTTTTAAAAACATACGGTCGGGCATATATCTGCTGTTGCCAACTCAATCACATGTAGCTCCACGAGGGTATCGCTCCATCAAGTCGTACATATGAACAAATATCTGGTACGGCCGGAAGAATGCATAGGTATCCACATATGACAACACATACAATTTCGCAATCGCTTGACCCCAAAAAATGGTCACTCTGTCCCGATACTAGTAGTGCCAAGATCTTGTAGAACGCAGAAAAGATCGAAAGCCATATAGCAGAGCCAATATACTTATTAGCTTCGACCTCAAAAGAGACTGGGAACCATCTGGACCCTATTAAGTCTTGGGTTTAGTACATCTGATACAATTGGGCGATGACCAAAAGATCAGGTTGCCAAGTGGATGGACGAGAAGCTAAACTGGGAGGATGGAAGAGACTCCGCCCGTTAAATTTAGCCCGTAGCCTACTCCACGTTTTACCCCGCATCTGGTTTCTTGCGAAGCTTCGATGGCACTGTCAAAATATCTATAACAATATCCTCACAAGGGCGTCGCCTAGATACTTCTGAGCCGGTCCAAGCAGGCAGAACTTGCCGTAGCACCAATCAGGTCTTGTCAACATGTCAGTTCATGCGACTCGTTCGGTCGTTTCTAGCAACATCTAGCCAAAGAAGACTGTGTCTGTTCGTACGATTCATCCATTGTTTCATTTTGACGACAGTTAGTGGACCGTAATCAGGTGGGTACCTCTCACAAAACTGAATGTTTTCGTATGCATGATAGACGCTAGAGCTATGAAAGTGTTGTCTCAGCCCAATGGGCAGTGAAACAATGTGAAGGAGCCCTTTGCAGCTTTTGACAACTGACCAATCTAACAGCATGGCATCAACAGTCACATGAAGGTTACGGAGCCCCGCTTGACTAGTCCCGATTCGAACAACGAGAAGTACCGAATGAACGAGAGTCGACGCATTACAAGTCAATCGAACAGATGCCACTAGACCCCTCTAACATCCCAGTAGCTTGCGATTGAAATGAGAGTAAGTATAAAGCTATACAAGATGGCGTCTGTAGCACCACGTTCATTCGAACATCGCACAATTCATTGGCCTACTTGGAAGACGAACCTTGCGGTTGCAACACTGCATCCTGCAACATTTCTTATCTAGATTAGATTGATGGTTGTCAAGATGACGCAACATGCGGGACGCATCGAGCTTGTACACAACAAAGCCTTGGTAGCGTTGTTAGGCCTGGTCACACACTACATTCTCTATGCCAGCGAGTGGGATACAGACATACCTCGATTTCTCGCTACCTGGACACTAGCCATAGGCGGAATCGCAGCTGCTGAGTACACATACAATCCTCAGGTTGAAAATATCAGCGACGTCGTTTGGATCGTTGCTACAACAGCGGCTACCTACTTCGGCACCTTATTGGCGAGCGCGCTGTTGTACCGAGGGTTTTTCCATCGCCTCCGAAGGGTAGATACAGCTCCAAGTCATGAAATAAAGCTGATTTTGGCTAACGAATTAAAGATTCCAGGTCCGTTTCTAGCTCGCTTCTCCAAATTCCACAGCATCTTTGCTGGCGTTATTCCAACAAACTTTCGGTACTTCGAATCGAGCGAGGCGTTACACAAGAAATACAAGACCGATGTCATTCGTACTGGTCCTCGAGAAGTCTCCGTTTTCTGTGCAGATGCCATTCCAATTATCCATGGTCCCATGTCTAGGTGCAGAAAAGGTCCGTGGTATAGCGCAGTGAACTACCTTAGCGGTGTTTCTCTACAAACGACACGCGACAAGGAGGAACACAAACAAAGAAGAAAGGTCTGGGACCGCGCTTTTAACGCAAAATCTCTTCGTGACTACGAGCCTAGACTAAATCGACATGCTCTTGCATTGATGGAAAAGCTTAAAGAGGAAGCTTCAAAGCCATCTGTGCGCATTACAAACTGGGCAAATTTCTACTCCTTTGACGTTATGGGAGATATCGGATTCAACCGTAGCTACGGTATGGTAGAGAAGGGCCAGGAAGATGAGAGTATCAAGCTTTTACACAAGAGCATGGAACCTCTCAGCGTCTTTGGCCATGCCAACTGGGCATTGAACCTTGTCTCTCGCACCGCCATTGGATCAAAGATGCTGTTAGAACATATTGACTGGACAGCTAGAGCATTGAAAGAACGAGTCAAGGTTTGTCAACTGTGTTCCACCAAATCGAATATACTCTTTAGCTAACAAAACCAAGATCACTCCCAAAGAACCAGACGTTTTTGGCTACTTAATTGATCCCAACGACTCAAAGGTCACACTGGAAATGGTAGCTGATGCGCGCCTGATGGTTGTAGCTGGAAGGTTAGTCATAGCGTTTGTTTATGGCAAGTGTCATTCACGGCCAGATGCTTACAGTTGTTAAACAGTGATACCACAGCAGCCACTTTAGCTTTCATTTCTTATGAGCTTTGCAAGAACCCCAAGGTTCAGGCCAGGCTTCGCAAAGAAGTTGACGCGATCAAACCCGAGAAGTCTTTTCTAGACGTAGAAGACGTCTCGAACTGTGCTTATCTCGACGGCGTCATAAATGAGGCTTTGAGAATCCACCCTTCTGTTAGTGCCTAGCTCAGTACATGTTGCCAATTTATTCGCTAACATATCTGCAGGTTCCATCTGGTGTCCAGCGCGAGACACCACCAGAAGGCATTACCCTACCTAACGGCACTTACATTCCCGGCAGCGTCTTGATATGGATGCCTATATATTGCATTCAGCGAGACCCGCGATATTTCCAGTCGCCGCTTGATTTCATGCCAGAACGTTGGACCGACGAAAACCCCGAAGCCATCATCGACAAGCGTGCGTTCATGCCGTTTGGTACTGGAGTTTATAGTTGCATCGGACAGAAACTTGCAATGGCAGAGCTTCGTAGTGTTGTGGCAAACTGGATGCGGCTGTTTGAGATTGAGTTTGCAGCCGGCGAAGATGGCAGCACAATTATGAAAGAGAGTCGCGACTGTTTCACAACTAACGTAGGCAAGGTAGATGTTAAGTTGACGCCTAGATACAAAGTGTAGGCTGGGTATTGTAAGGTTATATATCACCAGAATAAATGTGTTAGATATCGTAGATCAGGCTCTGCAAATTGCCTGTATAATCTGAGTTATATCTACTTCTCAAACTGTAACAATATATTCCCGTGCCATGTCTCCTACGAGTTATCATCAAAAACAAATAACTCTGCCCATACAACAGATTTAAAAGAATCTCAATGCTAAGTAATGATGCCAACTGGAAACTCAACTAATACACATTGACACCGAGTCTTTTGATTCAACAAGCCGCATAGAAAATGGTCTGGACTGGAAGTCCAAAGATCGCAAACCCCTCCACTTATGGAGCCTCGTCAACGTCTGAAAGCAGGGCTAGAAGATTTGTTTCCTGTAAGGGTCATATTGGCGGACTAATTCCCGTACCGGGAGGTTATTTTAAAATCGTCAATAAAACTTGTGAAATATCCACATGGACAACTGATACTGTGGAGCTGGTACAATTTTGCGCCTGCAATAAACTGTCAACAAAAGGTGAAACTCGGAGAGTGAGCAGAATTGGAGACTTTACGTCTCTGCATACATCTGGGCGCTATCTGCTGCCTCTAGGTGCTACATTTTCTCCTGCTCTCGTGCTTCTTCTGTATTATCTTCAGAAATACGACCAATTTACCCTACAATCTTTCTGGTATGGCCCGTCATTTGGACCAGATCCTAGCACTAGGCAATTACTGGTTGGCGGAACGGTTCTGAAAGAGTGAGAGAATGAGTCTGTTGTAATTAATTGTGTGCGGGTTCGGCTATCGGTAATAACTTTCACTCCCACTACCCGAGTATGACGTCAAGCTCGTAAGATCCGCGCTAAAAGCTGGATGTGATGAGGCCTATTGAGAGTCGATATAGTCTGGATATGAGACATTTGCACTTATTCTATCACAGTGGTCGTTTGTTGTAGTCAGTCAGGGTGAGTGGATATTGTTTATCAAGATACCGGTGTATATACATGAATTCACAGGCTACATAAGGACTCAAATACTCTAAATAGAATTCCCCGCTTTGTAAACTACTTACAATATGTCATAAATGTGATCTTGTACCTTCAACTAGCTGATACCAACCTCTGTGCCAACTTCTCACAACAAAAAACATGATTTCTCACCCCAAAACTCCAGCTAGATTACGAAACTGGACCTCTACAGAAGAACGACGCCTTCTAGGACTTCGAAAACATTGCCATATAGAATATACCGACATAGCTAAAGTTCTCACTCGAACCACCACTACACTCTCATCAAGCAACAGAAGGAAGGCTCACCGGTAGTTTGGACCCTCAACATGGACGAGCACATAGTTGATAGTCACCGATGTGGTCTCCCACGCGGAAAGATCAGTGACAAGATGCTCCTCTCCATACATGCTGTCACTCACCGCTGGAAAACGTTCATACGTGAAAAGAAGGTCTCCGAAGACGTGCTTGCAATCTGGAAACGCAAGGGCAACGTAGAATTGACGCCAGAGTAGGATAAAACTATTTTGCATTTTATTGTTGAACTTACGAAGGAAAACAAGCAGCTTGTACGTATGGCTAGTTTTCCAGGAAAGTCGCATAGTGATGTTCGGGAGCGGCGTATTGAGCTTTTTCGTGATTCTTTGTCGCCTTATCAGAAACTGGTGGGAAGTAGAGCGCTTCGTGTACGTTGGAGAGAGCATTGGGTAGACGGAGGAAGTAGATATTTTATTGTTACTTATTTGTAAAGCTTAGTATTTAGAAGCTGAGACTGTAGTTAGTTCTGATTGTTATATTGTTCCTCCATGTAGCCTAGTTAGTAGCCAGCTGGGAACTTATGACAAAGAATTCTTCGTTGAAGAAAGTGTAAAGGACATTCATTCTTTGCACCAGCATATAGTACCTGCAGATCATAGCTTCAAGTAGTCTCATTTGAGTCGATTCATTCTTAAACAATTGACAAACATCATTAAAATTTTTGAAGTTTAGTTGAAAAGTTGAGTTCCCTTCTATCTGGCTTCATCAAATCATGTCAACAATAGCCAGAGGGCAAACGTAGCGTTGAGCTCCGGCCCTATTCAACTTCCTACTCAATGAATGTATCGGAACTCAGGGTGCCTATAGCCTAGTTGCCTAATCTCATACTCATCCAGTCCTTCCAGGCGGTTATCACGCCTGCCCATATCACGCTGCTTATTTTCCCATTTGCAGTAGATGATGCCGCTAATCGCCAGGACAAAGACGCACATTTGACCGGTCAGGTTTATGGTGTGGCCGTTATGGTATTTTGGTGCGTCTGTGGAAATATATGTCCTGTAACTGCATTAGCGACTGAAGGCGTTGGTAGTTAACGACTAATGAAATGCATACCATGTAGAAATAATGCCTCCGGCAGTGCCCAAGGTAACAACGTAAGCTGAGGATAGCGCCCGGATAGATGGGTTGCCTGCGTTGTTGGTTGCCCAGGCGAGGAAAGCAGGACCTCCGGGGAAAACACCTAGGGTGATAAGGAAAACACCACCGTATCGTAGGTTAGGGTCAGTTCCCCATCTCATGATGGAGAAGCCTGCAATGGCCGGGAGTGCGAAGATTGCGAGATAGATGCCACGACGATTCGTCTTGTCGGAGACGTAAGCGACTGCGATTGAACAAACACAGGCGACGACATATGGAGGTACTGAGTATAGCTGTGCTTTTGTTGCAGTCCAGCCAAGAGCTCGAAGCAGGGTAGGCTGATAACACATATCAGCACTCATATCAAACACAATCAGATATATGACTTACCATGAATAGGGAGATACCTTGCACAGAAATATTGATCAACAAAAAGCCGAGGGCACAGAAGTTGTTAGTGATGTTGAACATTGTGCGCTTGATGTGGTGTGGCCGAATCTTCTCGCTTTCACTTGCTCCGGTTTTCGAGATGAGTCTTGTAGCTGCGATTTTCCGTTCCCGCTCGTTCAAGGTCCAAAAGTCTTGCGGGCTAGTAGGCATAACGAACGGTGCAAGAATCCCTGCAATAACAGTAACAAGCCCTTCAAAGAAGAATATGTTTCGCCAGGTGTGGATTTCCATAGAAGAAACGCCCCATGGAGGAATGCGAGCAAGTCTAACCGAAAGTTAGTGTGAGTTGTGGACAGTAAATATTGATTAATTACCCTGTAGCTAAAAGACCGCCTAGATTAAGACAAAATGTCAGTAAATGAGTATTCAGTCCATTCATATAGTGTACTCACCAAAAGCTCCAGCCATCGAAGCGGAAGATATGAAGAATCCCATGCGGAAAAGAAGTTCATTCCGCTTGTAGAAGCAGGAAACGAAAAAGGTGATTCCCCTATTGAGCAAGTGTCAGAGAAAATTCAGCCTGAGATGGGTGGCAACTTACGGCATAACGCCTCCCTCGAATATACCAAGGAAAGCTCTTGCGACCAAAAGTCCTGAAAAACTTTGAACAAACGCTGTGCAAAGAGAAACAAACCCAAAGCCAACGACTAGCATCGGCAAATACATTTTCGGTCCCACTTTTTTCAAAATAGCGTTACTGGGAATCTCGACCAACATGTATGTAATGAAAAAGATGGAGGTGACCCAGTTGAAGCGGACGCCAACCAACTTGAGTTCAGCTTCCATGCCCTGGATTCGGGCATTGCCGATGTTGGATCTGCACTGGATGTCAATTCATGATTGATCCCATCTAGGCAAGATTACACACCGGTCTAGAAAGCATAACAGGTAGAGGAATGCTGTCAAAGGCATAATAACCCTATCCATCTTGCGTCGAACAGCTGTCTCTTCTGCTTCGGTCCATGTGAACTCCTCAGTCGATTTCTCGCTACCATTGCCCTCAGTGTCTGTATATTTCTGTCAGCGCAAATGTTAAAAAACCCAATAGGCATGATATACAAGTATGGTTGCCTTTCTCCATAGAAGAGAGACTGGGATCCGATTGGATTCCAGTCGACGCCATTTTGAGGAAAATTGACGGAAAGAGTCAGAGAAGTGGAAGGTAGTTGGAGATGTGAAAATTCTTTCGTGGATGTAACCTCGCCCCGCATGCGATCTTCCGAAAACCTGGGGTATATAAATCCTGGGGAAGAGCACAGGCTTCCTCTTTTAAGGATCAGAGTGTGCCTGGCTGCAGTTTACGTCTAATTTCTTGAGAAGCATCTATGAGCTGCATCAATTTTTTCGCCAGAAAAGTCGGCAGTTGTATAGAGACGTTTAAAGCAAATTGTGCAGGATCGGCAGTTGCTTGATTCGGTCCTCTTCGAACCTCTCCGCATCTTTACCTCATACAGATGCGTGGCCAAGAAACGCTCATCATTCATCGGGTCAACAGACTCCACAGAAATACACATGTTGTGACCTGTGAGGTTTTCTGATTGGACAGATGGCAAGGCCTGTACTTGGTGTTTGACAGGCTGGCACTAAGCGCAACGCTTCCGCTAAGCCAAGCGGGTATATCCCGGCCTATACCTCCGTTCTATGGAATTTACAAAACTCCGCGGACTTTGGCTTTCACCATAGTACCACCTTTGATTCTTTTTAGTTAAATGATTAATGTCCCAAGAGAGCAAAGGCTGAGCTGTTTTGAATTGTTATCCTCGTTGTCTCCGAAAAGGAAGGAGAATGCTCCCACAAGAACAAGCTGCATATGTCAATCAACACTGCTCGAAGGAAGGTTGCCCGTGCTCTTTCCCCATTACCCGCGACCCCACAGTCCAAATCCCACAGCAAAGCCTAGTACAAAGGATCTCGTTCTTTCCAAGCCGAAGGGTCTCCGCTAAATTTAGTGAGGGGGTACAGCATACAATAAAACAAGCACCTTCGTACAATGAACCCATGAGCTTTCCCCGACTCTTGCGTACCGGCAATCAAGTGCTCATCAATTACCGTCTCACGTTGTCAAAGAGGCAACCCGTAACGGCTACCTTCGTCATCTCACCTCCTCCGTCACAAGCGCAATCGCATTTTTAGCGTGAACAAACCGGCTACTCGTGCATGATCGGAGTCCTTGGCTGATGACACTGCAGCTACACGTAGGCTTGGGGGAGGTACAGACCGTTTGCCTCTTCTCCCGAGAGAGAGCATCTTATCTCCTGCAGTGCCCGTAAATTGCCATCCGAAGCTGTTTGAGTAATCGCAAATCGATGACACCCCCATCACGGATATAAGAAAATTTGCCAAGAAGTATAACAACAAAAAAACTACCACGCAATAAGGTACTGGTAGACGCTTAATATTATCTCCTTATTTTAGAATCACAATTTTACATGCTTTCAAGCTCATTGAGCAAATATTCAGGGCGGTTCACGGTTTTGGAATCCGCAAACCCCTAAATATGTGCTGGACAGTTACTCCTCTGGCTTTTAGCCTGAGGTCTAATTGTTTGCGCTCTTGGAGGTGTGACCCTGTCGCTTTCTTGTCGATCTTTTGTTTTAATTATACTTTGCCGTTTCCCGCCTCTGTGGAATGCTCTCCGCCTCTGCGGAATGTTTTCCGATCCGTCCTCAACGTCGCAACGGCATTGATATCGGTACCCTTCTAGTCAACGGACTAATCTTCGGGCTTTTGATGCTATCTTTGATTATATTTCGACTACCTACTAGTTTTCTTCAACTTGGAGTGTTTGCTAGATCCTTGGTCTCCCTTCCTCTGGCACCTGGCACCGTCTCTGGAAGAATAGACCTTCAAGTGGTGGAGTTACTTTTCTTTTACCTTCTGTAGGCTGTGAATTTGTGTTTGGAGACGAGGAATTCCTCAATCCCTCTCTTATCAATCTCAAATTATTTAGGTCCCTCCAGCGATGCAGCCATTGCTTCATCCCTACACGCTACTCAACGGAGCCCCGATGCTCTTGATCAAATCTCGGACAACTCCACGGAACGACTTGGAAATGCTCATTGCGACCAATTTTGGAACTATCTTGCAGATTGTACACGACGTCGAGCATGATGCCCACATATAAATGGAGAGAACCTATATGGTTGTATTTTTCCTGTAAACACGCTATTTACTGACCAACTCTCCACAAGGTCATACCTTGCTCGCTCCACTGATCTACTCTTACACTAATAGTCGTTAGATTCCCATATCCCATGGCAACGGTAGAAAAAGAAACCCGTCCTGCCAAAAAGAGCGCCCAACGCCACCCGAACCCATAAACCCAGCGATTCGTCGTACTGTACTACGCTTACGCAGTAGGTACATGCAATACCGTCTGATTTAGATACAAATCACACGCATGCGGATTCTGCAGGCAGTACTTGGGCATGAGCGGACTCGCCTGGACACCGTTTGCAACAAGGTACTCTCTGAAATTGAGGATCCTCTGCGTCATCTCCGTCGTCCTCTTGTTGCCCTGCGCATCGCGGTTGCCCGACCAGACCAATTCGGCTAGTGCAGCGGCGCGAGGCCAAATCTTCTGGCTGATCACCACGTCGTCTACCTGCTCAGAGAATAGCGGCGCGATGGCACCCTGTACGAGTGCCTTTTGCGCAGAGGTCAGGTTGAAAGTGAAATCGTAGTCGTAGATTCGCTGCCATGTCTTGTAAGGGGCGCACCAGGAGCCGCCAGTGCCACCCCAGTTGAAATTTGCGCCGCCGTCAGTCGCATTTGGATTGATCATGAGGTTGTAGCGTGGGTCGTTGGAGACCCAGCCACCGTAGCCGCAGTCGAGGTAAAGAAAGTCGGATGATGAGACGATGACGCGGTATCCTAGTGCGGTCAGGCTGGAGATGTGTGAGAGGCCGTTGTTCCATGCTTGCAGGATAATGTCGGTGGGTACAACGCCTGTAGCTGCTACGTCAGCAGAGAGCTTGACATCTTCCCACATGACGAAGGTTTTGTTGGCTTGAGCGCGGAAGTTGGGAATGGCGCGGTCAACCCAATATTGATACAGGTCGCCCATGGAGTTTCCCTTGGCAAAAAAGTCGCGTGCGAGAGAGCTGAAGTTGTTGCAGTTGAGGAAGAGCTCGTCGCCGCCGATGTGGAACCAGTTGTCAGGGAAAATATCGGCCATCTCCTTGTAAACCTTCCCAGTGACTTCGTATGTCTTGTTGTTGAGGATATCAAGTTGACCGGGGTTCGGTTGGACAGCAGTGTGTGTTGGCCAGTTGTCGTTGGACCACCAGCTGTCAACGCATGTCAGCATGTCTTCGTCGATCTGATTCCATCCGGAGCTAGCATGACCGGGCATGTCGATCTCTGGAATGATGCGCACGCCACGAGCAGCGGCATAGGCGATGATTTGTTTGAGAGTATCGTGAGAGTAAACCTCGTTAGGAGAGTACGCATCCTCTGTCATTTGGGGATATGCGGCAATTTCAAGAGGCCATGACTGAGAATCAACCAGATGCCAGTGTAGCACGTTTAGTTTGGAGAGTGCCATGCCATCAATCTGCTCAAACAGCTTCTTCTTGGAAACATAGTTACGACCCGTGTCGACCATGATACCGCGAACTGGGTATAGAGGCTTGTCTTCAATGGAAACTGGCTGTTCGATAATCAGCTTGCCTTTGCCGTTGTTGATGACGATCTGCTGGAGGGTAGTGAGTGCATGGAGAGCACCATATACAGTCTTTGCAGAAATCTCGATGGTGCTGGATCCAGAGGTAAGATCTAAGCTATACGACTCGTCGACGCCGTGTTGGAGGGCAGCTTTCAGATCAGAGACACTAATCTTAATCTTGGAAATGGTTGCAGTGCAGTTGGTGCTGTAGCCATCTGCGGCGTTTCTCTTTGTCTTTCTTCTCGACCCTGTGGCTGTAGGAAATGGCTCGAACTCGCGGATTGGTGCCTCGGTGGCGGCGGGAATCCAGTTCAATTCAGCAATGGTATGGGTGACACGATCAAAAGCTGCGCTCAGAACTGGGTGGCCTGGAGCTTCGAGCGAAACAGCACCGAAAGAGAAACAACCCGAGCTACCCCAGGTGATGTTTGCAGGCTTGGGAAGAGGGTTAGCAGCAACAGCTTCAACGTTTCTGGCGAACAGTAGTGAAGCCGTAGCCACGGAGGCTAGGAGGAAGTCGCGCATCGTGGCCGACCGTACTCGTTGTGCAGGAGAGTGTTGAAGTTGTAGTTATTGGTGTTGTTGTACAGAAGTGTCGAAGTGGAGTCAACCCCGAGAGCACTTATAAAGAACCCGACGCTGGAGTGAAAGAAAAACGAAACAAGTGTACAGGTGCAACAAACGACGATGGTCAAGGGAAACAAAGTTATATTTAAGTATGGGGCTTGCGCCATGGTCAGCTCCCACTGCCTAGCTGGGCAATTGAGTGACAGGGGAATCTTCACAAGCAGTCCCTAGCGACGAGCCGGGGCCATTGACTAGCACTCTGGCAAGATAGGCCAGCAGTAGCTCAGCCTTGTAGCCTCCGCTGCAACCATGCGTAGCGTAGTGTTGTGTGCGAACACAAAAGCGGGAGCCAGTCATCCAGCTATGTGGCGCCGCGTTGCAACACGCCTCAGAACCTACCAAGGTAGATGGGAGTAACAAAGACAGACCCCTACCTGTCTTCTCTCAGCATGCATCCTCCTCCTCCCAACGCTGCACCGAGACAACGCTGCGCCCTTGCCCCTGTGATTGGACCTCAGCTTTCGGCCCTGCTCCCCAACCCCACCACCCGCTGCTGATCGCCCCAGACAAACAAACGGCTGTGACCTCAACATGTGCATGTTTGTGCGCAGTGCAACGTCGGGCCTCCCCGCCTGCGCCTGCACCTGCACCACAAATCATTCTTTGTTTATTTTGGTACGGAACATGCATGTACAGACGCCAGCCAGCTGACCCGTGTACTTTGGGCCTTTTGTACGGGCGCGCTTCAGGGCGTCTACAGCGAGCGAGGAATGCGAGTGATGCGCACGACGTTGATGGGGGAACAGAATCGTACGGTGTTGGATGTGGGCCGGGAGATTCAGAGCGATCCTTCATTAGATGGGAAGGCGCCGCCGCTATGCAACTTCCTTGCTGCTGCTGCACGCAAGCGAGCAACCGAGTACGACGCCCGTTTGCCTCTTGAACGTGATTTGGCCTACGACATGCCATCGAGTTGTTTTCACTTCTTTGCTTTACCACGCGCCGCCTTGACTACACGTCTGCTGAGCGTGGTGTCCACATTGCTGGGTCAACCGCAACTGGTCTGTGTTGTACATTGACTCGACTGTGCCCTGATCCTACAGATTGGCATCTCGCCCTATAGCGACTTTGTCTTGCTCTTGTCTGAACAGCCAGCCCTTCCAACATAACTAGCCCTTCCCGTCATCATGTTTCAGGTTCACACGGTTGACAGGGCATGGAGTCGGACCGCGGATATTTCCGGCGAGAGACTGCAACTTGTTCTGCGCCTCAAGAGAGAAGATGCGGGTGGGGAAGCAAAGTCCCCCAGAAATAAAATTACGTACTTCCCCAATGCACATTTGAGTTTGTCGGCCCAGATGGTGAGACAGGTCCTTGAGTAGTACACTTGCGCAGCCTCCCACTACTAAGCTATGAGCTATACACCGCCATGCTTGCCTTAAGACACGCTACCGTGAGCCTCAGCCGCAGCATGCTCAGTCCCATCTGTAGCATTCCCTACCTGCCCTGAATGCTTGATGCTCCACCAGTCGGGCGGCGGCACACTCAATAGCTTGCACACGTCCCTTCTCTTCTTGCGGAAGTCATCATACAAGCCCTTCCAGATTCTCCTCTCTGCACAGCCCTCAAGACTCCCTCCACAGTCAGGCTGCATCTCCTGCAAGCCTTCAGTAGGCCACATTATCCAGGGCTTAGGGAGCGGCCAGTCGCTGAAATGCACTATCTTTGCTTCTTTGAACACCGCTTCTGCATCCCACTTCTCGTCAGCCCTGCCTAGGTAGGCTGCGTGGTTGTGCTTGCGGAACTCTCCCGTTAACAGCGCATACGGCCGGTGAGGAAGCACCAGCGCGCTGTCTTCGAACCGCTCATTAATGAGCTCCATATCAAACCTATGCTCATCTATCAGCTTGTTGTTCCCCTCGATCGCGATTGTCTGCTTGAACCGCTCGAATTCTGCAAGATCTGGTTTAATAACCATTAGCATCGAAGTGAGCGGCCACGGTTTGCTTGTACCCCAGTATGCGCGGGGCATCGCTATGGGTGTGGACGGGAGTAGGAACAGTTCATCGATCGACTTCAGCAGCGTGACGTCGGAATCCAAGGCAATAACGCGGTCGTAGTATGCAAGGGAGAAAGCCATAAACTTGGTGACCGACTGGGACCAGGTGCCCGTAGAAGCATCTGCAAGGCCTGTTAGTTGCTACATCGATCTGGGTTGACAGAGCGTATCGTCGCCTGTCTGTGTGACCGGGTACCTTTTGTGCGACCCTCGACGGACATCAGTTTGATCGGATATAGTTTGACCTTGTACTCGTCGCGTGCCATAATAAGCAGTTGGCTGTCTCGATCCCGCGCGTTTTCCACTTTTGTGTCCCAGTACTCGGGGTAGAAGAGCACGCGGTCTGCCTTGCTGCCGAGTTTCGCGAGCGTGTCGAAGAGAATGAGAGCATGGCAGAGTGTCGCGCTGTCAGTCGCGTAAAGGCTGTATGCATAATTGCCCCAGTTGATATTTAATGCGTTGTCATTTTGACTGCGAGACGGGTACAGGAACCAACATGCAAAGATGAAGCCGGCGAGGTAGTAAACATATCGACGTCGTATGCGGAATGACGACGCGTCGTCTGTATCATTCACGAATCGCGGCAGCTCGTCAGAGCGTCTCGGGCGCATGGTGTTGTCGCCTGTAGTGTATACATTTCGGTGCGTGGCGCGGAATGACGGATGTTTGTTTCGAGCGTTGCGCGGTGGTCCGCGTTGTGTAATCGCCGTCACGTGTTTCAAAAGTTATTCAATGTATTGGCCAGACAGCTCTTCGTGTGGTGTTCAGACACTCCGAGTTGACGCATGGACAAATGCAATCATCACGCTGGTTGTAAATAGAGATAACTTTGGAGAAGACAAGACGTGGTATTCCATTGCCATATGCCTAGGGTCACTTTTGAAATTGGTATCAGACACCCAAACGCCGCAGCTGTGCATATCCCACCAGCTCTGAGGCTGGAGCACCTATGTGAAGACAAAATCCTCATTCAGCTATGTAGGACCCTCTATGGCATATATCATCCCGTCATTGTTCGTCAAGCACTTTTACGCGCAAACGTTTACTCCTCAGGAACTACACGTAAATTAGCACTGGTACACAGAAAGAGGGATTGCAAAGCAGAACGTACTCTCAATCTCGCCAGACTCAATGTCGTCGGAGACGTCCTTGGGGCTGCGGCCATCGACCTGGCAGCCAGTGCTGAAAGCAGTTCCGAGAATCTCCTTGACGGTACCCTTCAGGTCCTTGGCCATGGACTTGAACCTCATGGTGCGGGCAATGTTGATGATCTCATCGAGAGGAACGCTCTTGGTGTGCTTGATGTTCTTCTCCTTCTTGCGGTCACGGGGAGGCTCCTTGAGGGCCTTGATGACGAGCGAGGAAGCCGAGGGGACGACGGAAACGGCGGCCTGACGGTTCTGGATGGTCAACTTGACCGTGACGCGCAGACCCTTCCAGTCTCCGGTGGCCTTGGCGATATCTTCACCGACCTCTGTGTGCTGTATTAGAACTCGTTTTCTCTAAAGCGCATTTCGCGGTGCGCGCGCATTTGAAAGCTGGTGTACGTACTCTTCGGCGACAGACCGAGAGGACCGATCTTGGGGGCGAGGGCGGACGAGGCACCGACTTCACCACCAGTCGCACGGAGGTGGATGACCTTAACCTCGGAGGGATCGAACTTGGGAGCTGAAACGTCGTTAGCCTGGCTGTTGCAGCCGATCAGAAGGATGATACTCACGCATGGCTAGTGCGGGAGGTTGTCAATCTTTTCTGATCCTTTAAAGTTGACGGTGAGGTTGGTGAGAAAAAGTTCGTTCGCAGTTCGTGTGGATATTGGATGCCGTGCGGAGAGGGCGTGATTAGCGAGCCTTGGCGGGTCTAGCAATTTGGCAACCCTGCCACAACTCCGCTGCTTGTCCAGCATCGCATTGTCTTGCGAATATTCAGGAATATGTACTTTTGTAGTCAATGAGGAGTCTCTATTTAAATTCCGTGTCGACAACTTCATCACTAATTTGAAGCTTGTTACCGTCTCTGTAGCTAAAGATGCACGTTCTAGGCAACCCCACCAATACCATATTCATGCAACCTTCTCCAATCCTCTGCAGTAACTGTGTTAATTTTTCAATCCATTTCCGAAACAAATTTCTCGAAAAATTCATATTTCATTATGCTATGCGAGGTGTCGAGACAAATATCTTGTAATTTACCATCAAATCGTCCATTTTCTGCCACCAACATGGCAATTAACTCTCAAGGCATTGGACGCGTAAAATTCTCGTTGGACCTCTAAAGTATTGGAAAGAATTATCACATAAATTACTTCATTCACATACTTGCTATGCGTCTCCAGCATCACAGCATCTGTCATCATAAACATATGCCACCGACTAGGTGCCCATTTTCGACTTGCATTTTATAATACAAGGCTTTCATATCTCAATGATAAGAACACTTGCCCTTAATTCTGTGAAGACTTTGAACTATTGATAAATATGTAACCTCATACAGAGATAAGACTGGCTGAACTTCCACCTATAGGGCTCACACGAAGAAACAAGCAAAAACGCAACTCTCATCACTATGAACCATATCATCAGCAAAGTCTCTGCGAGATGAGTGCAGGTCATTCCGCCAATGAAAACTGATGAGAAGTGGGTTATCAAGAAGATTGGATGAAGTGAGGCCACCTATGGGGCATCTCGTATGTAAAAACATTTATACAATTGGCATTTATTCTCTTAATATTTGGATTTAATACTGCACGTTCCACTCAGATAGATTCTTCGCCATCATTACCATACGTATGGGACATATTCCCTTTGTCTTCTTCCGAACTTTATCACTTACTGCTCCGTACGGTTTACATGAATTAATACCTTCTCCTTAAAATCATGCTCAACCACCTGCTCTCCGTTTTAGTATCTTCTGACTCACCTGCCTCCTGCCATCCAATCTCCCCTTCTTCCTCTCCTTCATTTTCCATATCGTCCATCTCCACGCCATCAAGCCCCTTCACCTTGCTTTCCAACTCATACTCCGCATGCCCCGTTATCAATGCCCTCCACGCGTCATTCAAACAAACATGATTTTTCCAAATCTCACAGCTGTCAGCGAGGATCACGTCTTCTATAGATATTGTGAAGTCAGAAAAGCTCCTATCGAAACAAGAGACAGTATGTTGATATTGTATTGCGCCGCAAGGGAGAAGGTAGCGGCAGGTTTTACACATGGTTGGCCGATTGGTAGTAGCCTTAATCTTAAAAGTCTGTGCAGCAGTGAGGAGAAGTAAGAAATGTGCCGGTTAGGCTCTGATTGTCTATTGGGGTTTATAACTCTCATTGCTCTCAGTGAGTTGAAGAAAAAACTTAATGGATGGAGATGAATAGTCTTGTCGAATTAATTCAGGTTTACTAATTGACTGCTGACTTGTGAATTGCATATTTTCTCCTTTATGGGCAAGTGACAGCCTCCAGTGAATATAATTTACTATGTAGAAGCCGTGATGCCACTATGCGAACAACAAGTTGGGATCTAATATTCCCCACTACGTAGCAAGAATCACTCTGTAACGAGAAGACTGCACTACTGAATTGTCTTAAGTCTCTCCTACGCAAGTAAATACGGCTTTGCCTAGTGTACTAGCAATATTTAGCCATTTTTGCACCTAATTCTAGTGTGTGAATAGAAAATTACTGTCTTGTTAATAGCGCTGTTAATTGTTTTGTCGTAGCACCCAGATCCCTCTGTCCGTATTGCCCCTGTTCATCAACGATTATCGACAGGCCTCCAGATTTCGGGGCCATTGTGTGCTGGTGCTGCTATAGGAGAAGCAGCCTTTAAGATTTAAATTTACTTAGTTATTAGTGTTGGTCTTCCTGGAGTTCCGCTGATCAAGAAAAGTGGTTCACAATTTTTTAACTTAGCGTTGTCCTTTAGCGCGCTCCGATATACATTATTGGTCGTATATCCGGAAGATAACCGTCGTACCACCGCTTGGCGTAACAATTCTCTATTTACCTGTTTTTTATTCCTTACCACACATGCGGCGTCGGCTCGGAAAAGGACTCGCATGCCACCGATTCTGACCCAGGTGCCACCACGCTAGATTAGCGATCTAAACCCAAATTAGCCAGCAAGGGATGAATTGGTACTGGTAAACATCACGTAGAACGCGATGTAATAAAGGGTCGGTGCGTGTAGACGCGAATGCAAACTTGCTAGAAGCCGAAAGCTGGAAGGAATAATCTACAGTGGGCGTGGGCGCGGGCCGGGGCGGGGAGTAGCGGGGGCTGAGCACTGCCTGACAGGCTGGTTTCACAGTTTATCACAGGCTGTTATGACCCTTCACGCTCCTGTTGTCTCCTTATATATTATCTGCCCTCCTGAGAGTCCTCTTAGCCCGAAATCATGCAGTAATTATGCGACTTCTTCACTTTAATAGCTCCGGGCGACTCGTCTCGACAGACTTTCACGAGAAGACCATCCCGCCTTATGCTATTCTTTCACACAGGTGGGGTGATCGCGAAGTTCTCTTTGAAGATATAGGAAGCGGATCCTACAGACAGAAGGATGGTTATCAGAAGCTTGAGTTCTGTGCCAAACAGGCGGCCCAGGATAGGCTCCAGTACTTCTGGATTGATACGTGCTGCATTGATAAATGGAACCTCCGTGAGCGCTCAAGAGCGATCAACTCAATGTTTCGCTGGTATAAAAATGCAACGAGATGCTACGTTTTCCTAGCCGACGTTTCGATTTCTACTGCGGGGGAGACACACCAACAAAGTGACTGGAAGGCATCCTTCCAGTCAAGCGAATGGTTTACTCGAGGTTGGACACTTCAAGAGCTTCTTGCGCCAACGTCAGTTGAATTCTTTTCCTGTGAAGGACAGAGGATAGGCGATAAAGCGTCTCTTGAGCAGCTGGTGCATGAGATTACATGCCTTCCGCTATTGGCATTGCGCAATTGTCCCATGGAACGATTCACCACAACCGAACGAATGCAATGGGCTGAAAATCGCGAAACGACGGAAGAAGAAGACAATGTATACTGCCTTCTTGGAGTTCTTGATGTCTCTATGCCTGTTTCCTATGGCGAGGGAAGGAAGAAAGCATTGAGGAGGCTCCAGATCGAAGTGGAGGAAGCCAGTAGCGCACCATCCATGATTCCGTTTCCCCAGAACGACCGTTTCGTGGCTCAGGAGTCACAGCTCGCTGAACTAATAGCGAACCTTTTCAGCGACAAGCAAACCAGACTAGCGATAATAGGACCTGGTGGAACAGGCAAATCACAGCTAGCGCTCGAGCTTGCCTACAGGACAAGACAAAAGAACAAGAACTGCTCGGTCCTCTGGATTGATGCAAGCGATAAAGATAGTCTCTATCATTCATACGCGAGTATTGCGCAAAAACTCAACATACCAGGATGGGACGATGAAAGGGCAGATGTTAAGCAGCTGGTCAAACATCATCTTGAGGGAAAGACTGTCATGCAATGTTTATTGATCCTTGACAACACGGAGGACACAAGCTTAGAATCTAGCGGACTGTCCGCGGCGCGAGCTGTGGATCTGATCAACTATTTACCACAGTCTGAGCGATGTTCCATTGTCTTCACAACAGCCAGTAGCGACACAGCTAAGAGGCTCGCATTACAGAATCTTGTAGAGCTTCGAGAGCTGATACCGGATACCGCCCAAAGGATGCTGGAGAACTATTTGGACAATCCGGTTTCTAGCGATGAGCAGAAGGAGGCGAAGCTGTTGCTACATGAGCTATCATATCTTCCTCTAGCAATTGTCCAAGCAGCAGCCTATATGAACACTAAAGATATCACAGTACAGCAGTACCGATCACAAATAAGCCGGCACAAGGAACAAGCTCTCAAGCAACGCAACAAGTTGTCTAAGGAAGAGTACGGTATTAAAAATCCTATAGTTACCACATTCTTTCTCTCCCTAGATCAGATCCTTTGTGAGAATGCGCTTGCGGCAGAATTTTTATTCATTGCTGCATGTGTACATACAAAAGATATTCCGCTTGAGATTCTGGAAGCATCCTCACCTCAGGAAAAGGAAGACGCGATAAAGGTCCTCAGCAGGTATGCGCTCATTATCAGGCGGCCTGCTGACTCCGCACTCGATCTTCACCGACTGGCGCATCTCGCTCTACGGATGTGGCTTCAAAAGCAGGAGTCGCTGAGCCACTGGACCCAACGTGCTATTGCACAGCTTCTTCGAGTGTTTCCAGACCATGATCATAGTAGTAGAAGCAAGTGGAGACGGTTACTCCCGCATGCCAAGTACGCTCTGTCGTATGGTCCCACAGAAGGAGAAAACGGGGACAGAGCAGCCCTCGTATGGAAATGTGCTTTGACGCTACATATTGACGGACGGTACAACGAGGCTGAAGAGCTGTTTGCGCAAGTGCTGGACACAAAAAAGAGGGTGTTTGGCGAGGAGCATCTAGACACGCTAGCAAGCATAGCTAACCTGGCGTCAACTTACAGGGAACAAGGGCGGTGGATGGAGGCGGAAGAGCTGGAGGTAAAAGTGTTGGAAACAAGAAAGAGGCTGCTTGGTGAGGAGCATCTAGACACGCTGGCCAGCATGGCTGACCTAGCGTTAACATACAACAAACAAGGGCGATGGAAGGAGGCAGAAGAGCTAAAGGTGCAAGTGATGGAGACAAGAAAGGGGCTGCTTGGCGAGATACACCCTTCCACGCTGACTATTATGTCCAACCTAGCATCAACGTATAGGAGCCAAGGGCGATGGAAGGAGGCAGAAGAGCTAGAGGTGCAAGTGATGGAGACATTGAAGAGAGTGCTTGGCGAGCAGCATCCTAACACGTTGAATAGCATGGCTAACCTAGCGTTGACGTATAAGAGTCAAGGGCGATGGAAGGAGGCAGAAGAGTTATTTTTGCGAGCGACAGAGCTGTTTAAGAGGGTGCTTGGCGAGGAGCATCCAGACACACTTACCTCTATGGCCAACCTAGCGTCAACGTTTTGGAATCAAGGTCGGTGGACAAAGGCTGAAGAGCTGGAGGTGCAAGTAATGGAGACGAGAAAAAGAGCACTTGGCCAAAACCATCCAGACACATTGACCAGCCAATCTAACCTAGCAGCAACGTATAGCGATCAAGGGCGGTGGAAGGAAGCAGAAGAGCTGGAGGTGCAGGCGTTAGAGACAAGAAAGACGGTGCTTACTGAGGAGCATCCAGACACGCTAAACAGTATGGCTAACTTGGCATCAATGTACAAGAACCAGGGGCGGTGGAAGAAGGCAGAAGAGCTTGAGGTGCACGTGATGGAGACGAGACAGAGGGTGCTTGGCGAAGAGCATCCTTCTACTCTGGTCAGCATGGCTAACCTGGCGTTAACATACAGCAATCAAGGGCGTTGGACTAAGGCGGAAGAGCTAGAGATTCAAGTAATAGAGATGAGGAGAGGGGTGCTTGGTGAAGAGCATCCAGATACGTTGATCAGCAAATCTAACCTAGCATCGACGTACACAAGTCAAGGACGATGGAACGAGGCAAGAGAGCTTTTCGTGCAATTGTTGGAGACAAGAAAGAGGCTACTTGGCGAGGAGCATCCACATACGCTGGCTAGTACAGCTAACCTGGCGTTGACATACAGCAATCAAGGGCGTTGGACTGAGGCGGAAGAGCTAGAGATGCAAGTGATGGAGATGAGTAGAGAGTTGCTTGGCGAGGAGCATCCAGATACGTTGATCAGCGTATCTAACCTAGCGTCGACATACACAAGTCAAGGACGATGGAACGAGGCAAGAGAGCTTTTCGTGCAAGTATTGGAGACAAGAAAGAGGCTACTTGGCGAGGAGCATCCACACACTCTGGTCAGCACAGCTAACCTAGCGATAACATACAGAGAACTAGGGCGATGGGAGGAGGCAGAAGGGCTACTTGTGCAAGTAATAGAGGCGTTTAAGAGGGTGCTTGGCGAGGAGCATCTAGACACGCTAGCAAGCATAGCTAACCTGGCGTCGACCTACAGGGAACAAGGGCGATGGGTAGAAGCAGAAGAGCTACTTGTGCAAGTAATAGAGACACTAAAGAGATTACTAGGCGAGGAGCATCCTTCCACGCTAAGAAGCATTGCCAACCTAGCGTTAACGTATAGGAAACAAAGGCGATGGAAGGAGGCGGAAGAGCTAGAAGTGCAAGTGATGGAGTCAAGAAAAAGGGTGCTGGGCGAGGAGCATCCGGACACTTTGACGGCGATCGGAAATCTTGCATTGACGCTCAAGTTCCGATGCCGCAACGAGGCTATGTCGATGATGGAGACATGCATGCAGCTGCGCAAACGGACTCTTGGTGATCATCATCCTGACACAGAGTCGTCGCTTAGAACGTTAAATGAGTGGCAGATGGAGAACATACAGACCAGACGCTAATGATGCTTGAGCTGCATATTATTACACTGGTTCTACCAGGGAAAGTAGCAGTGACAAGCTGTATGGGTGAGGTGGCCTCATCGCGAAAGCGCGGCCAATCCATCCACAGCGCACACAAGAGAACTTCTTATACTGATGATCACATGACTATCTTTGAATGCTACCAGCCATAGACCTGTTCTGCTACGCTATCAGACAAGGCCCTTAGCAAATCGGGCACGGGGGAGATGATAAACATCGATAAATTTTCAGTAGCGACCATGAAGAGCTTGAAGAAGACCTAGCGGACTTGTTGTATGTAATTCTGTACAGGCAGAGAGACGTGGGAAGGTTTTCAGTTGCTTTGAAGTCCGAGTACCCATGGATTTTCTCGTGATGGTGTGGTTCTCGCTACGTAGTGGGGGATACTATGCTTATCGTGTGAGCGGGTGAAATGAACATGTTTGTTCCTAGATACCGGCTTTCAATGGCACCTTCCACTTCTCACTATACCAATCATTCAATTCCACAATACCCTCAATCTCCTTCTTACCAGGAGCTATTTCCTCGCCAACTTTAAAGTCATGGGCACCAAGAACCCAGAAATTCTCCTTCTTTGCAAATTCCCTCGTACGTCGTATTGCCTCAATAGCTTCATCAGGATCAGCATGCATACCTGACTTTGAGTATGGTGGACGAGCTGTCGTTAGGGGATCTTCTAGCAAGCCAAAGTGATGGAAACAGTCTCCTGCTAACAACACAAACGTGCTTTTGTTATTATCCGCCGTTGTTCGAATAAGCATCATCTGATGCCCCGATGTATGTCCCGGGGCGTCAATCAAGTACGCTGAGCCGTCGCCGAAGGCATCAAACGCTCTGTCAAAAGCGCCCAGCCCAATCCAACTCGGTTCCTTCAGCTCTACGGCTTCATATAGGCCCTTCTTGATGCCTACTGCTACTATGCCTTCTCTCTTGTCACCCGCTTTCTTTAGCACATCATCTGAAATAAAGGCTTCGACAATCTTCCTGCTCCCATCTGTCGGTAATGTCTCGCTCAATGTAGGCGCGTTCTCTTCAACCGGGTACCCAGGCCTTGCATAAGTACAAGATGTCGGACCAACCCAGAGCTCTGCATTTGTGAATCCGGCTTTAGCTCCATCTCCCACGTGGTCAAAGTGCATGTGAGAAAAGATCACTGCTTTGACCTCTTCGGGCTGCTGTTCAGGCGTTCCATATTGTTTCAAGATTTCTGCGGGTGATTTAGGCTCGCACTTGAACACTGGGAGTACGGTCTTGACAAGCAGGGGTGGAAGATTCTCAAGATCTTTGCGCATTCCGAGATCAAAAATATACGTGTTTCCCGTGGCGGTATGCTCAATGAGGAAGACGTAGTCTGGAGCATAGAAAACCTTGGGTTTGCTAGGGTTCTCTTCGGGATGCTTCACAGAGTCGTTCGGCTCGTTGGGGCCGGGGAGGAGAACCATGTCTGTGGGGATGTAAAGACCGCCGGCTTGGATGAGATGTACTTTGCATGTTGCGTTTGCGGGTGGGATTGGGTGCCATGGGAGATTTTCAAGGGTGTAATTCATGGTTTTCTATTGGTTCCTTACGTTTTTGAGTGGTATTGCAGAAGCAAAGTACCCTCCTGGCAAACGACTTACGGTTTGCTGGGGACAATGACGTCATATATTGGTGCTTTAGAATAGACATACTATTTATTCGTGTTAGTTGCAACTATCCTCGGCTCAACGGATAACAACTTTTACATGGCGTTTTTAGTGTCGAGCATATTTTAGCCATGCCTGTGTCAAAGGATCACATGCTTGAGGGGTCGAGAATAAGCTAGCCATTTTTAAACATCTCACAGACATTCGAGAAGAATAAAATTAACAAGATACGAATAATTATAATACCAGCTAGTTGATTTTCTTACTTACCAGTGTCTCTGTTTCTCAATCTATGAAGTGTTTTTTACTCATCAATTCTTGAAATTCCACAGTCCATCAGTCACTTTCATCTCTACTCCTTATCCCTACATATCTCACACTTCCTCTCCACATCCTCGTACAAAACCTCATCTAGCTCCTGAAGTTTCCCCGCACATCTTGCACCCTACCGACAAGCATCCTGACAACCCTCTACAGTTGTATCCTCATGTATTGGCCATTCTGTTTCAAGTGTTGCTTGCCTAGTATCTTCTCCTGGGCTGGGGCGTTGGTAGTTGGCTGGATGGATGGGAGAGTTGTGAAAAGGATTGCATGAGTAGCGTGTCAAGCGGAGGTAGCACATCAGCGAGTATTCAAGGTGGAGATGTCCACGGGGCAGCTTAAAAATAAGGTGTCGACGATAAGTGTTCAACTGACGGGTTCGATGTGTCGGACTATTTGGGAAAGTAACAAAATGGGAATTTCTCTACGATGAATAAATAGGGATCTCGGAAAGTATTAACGAGCATTGTAGGATCTGACACCTACGCGGAAATCTTCCATTAACGCGTGACCATGACAGCAAAGAATGAGTGTTTCACTTGCACACAACGTGTCGGTTCATATGGAACACAAAATATATGCGGCCTCTATCAAGAAGAAGAATGCTGAAGTTTGAACCACAGGAGACAAATGTACCAGAATGCTGCCCAAACGCCGACGCAAGTAGTGCAAATCTCCAACACTCTCTCTGCAATAGTTCTTTGAATTAACACGAAGAGAAATCTGGAAGTCTGTAAATACTATGCTTGACATAGCTTTCCATTATTTGACAATGTATGGGCAACACGATCACTACCTTTTCACAGAGATGAGTGATATTGACTGGTGTTGTAGTTCGTAAGTGACTTGTTATGCTGATCATGGTGATTCTGCGTAAGAGTGTTTGCTGCTTTATTTGACGAGGATGGGAGCAACCTTGCCGGCCTTCTCTGCAGCAAGGTTGGCTAGCTTCTGCAGCTTCTCGGCGCGGACTTGTCGGACATAGCGGAAGAGGAGAATGAATGAGAGTTCAATTCTACGTGTCAAGTCAGCGAGAGCTCGGACATGGGAGGTGAAACTGTATGTACCTTTCCTTGGTCATCATGAGAAATCCTTGAACAAGCAAACCCTTCAGGATCTGGGGCCCAATGCCCTTGAAGAGTGCCCAGGGGCCTTCGTGCTCGATGATGTATCGCATGACCTCTGTGAATGATTTGAACGGTACGCCATTCCTTACTGGCGGTGGCTTTGACTGAAGGCCAACTTTTGCGACAATGAGAGGTTGTGTAGCAATCGTGGCAAGCATTTTAGACAGCGATCCGAGGACTAGCGGAGTTAGCGACAAGTTATCTTCGCCATGGTGCAACACAACTTACGGAACGCTTGTGCCGGCTTCAAAGTCTTCTGACCTGGGTACAGTGACTCTCGCAATCGCTGGTAGGCGCCATACGTGATAGACGGGTTAATGACGAGCACCAGACTCGCCCTCAGACCTCGCCAGAGTCCTGTCCACCCATCTTCGCTGTTGATCACGTCCATGGCTGTAGCAACCATACCCTTGCGCTCCGCCTTGTTCATGGTCTGTTGTCGCGTCGTCACGACAGCTACCGGGATCGTGAAGAGTTGAGCGAGCGCTCCAGCTACTGCTCCCAGCGACAGCTCGGCTGCAGTGCCTGGGGCTCCTGTAAGGCTGCGGTTGGCCACATACAAGCTGCGAACGATGGTATACCAGTAGAAGTAGGCGAAGTTGGTGGACGCGACACCAAGCAGCGAGCCAAACATGCCGGTGTAGAGGCCAGAGATACCCTCATTCGCTACAACCTTGCGCAATGCGTCGAGTGCGCCATCGTAATGCTCGCCATCAGCAGGGTTTGCGTCGCTTGAGTTTGTGGTGCTCTTGATCTGGACTTGGAGTCGCGTCTTGATTCTACATGGTGGTTAGCTATTGGCGCGACACTATCTGATCGTACACCTCCAACACAGGTCGCATCGCGGTGAGCTTACAAGTCAAGAGGATACACGAGTGTATTCGCGATGACAGCGCCAGCAGCGCCCGCGACAGCATTACCCCATGGTGGTAGCGCATCAACCTTGGATTGACCAGCCATTTTGCAAGTGCTCTATTCGAAGGCGGAGTAGGAACGGTGCTGGTAGCTTTTTACAGTGGGCAGAGGTGTGTTAAGGTTAGCCAAAATGCGCAACACTCTATTTCATGGCCAGAACAAATAGGATGCTTTTAATATCGGAAAGCTGCAAGGCACACCACGGCTGTTCAACGGAGGAGAAAGCGGCTCTTGAGCCCGTCCTCGACATTCGTCGCTCCATGCCTTGATAGCGCAATCGCCCGCAACCGAGGCCGAGGTTGTTTGAATGCCCATGACGTCCGACCACCCGTGCAGTTTCGCCAACGTCTTTCTTCTCACATGTGGTACTGAATGGAAGATCTGAAATCGTCTTCTCCATTCATTGGAGTCTCAATTTTTTAGCGATGCGAAATCGTGGCAGCGCTCAGAAGTAAAGATTGATAGTCACGACGCGGCTAAGAGCAGACACGTGATCTAATCGATAGTTGTCTCGAATACGGGCGACACTAAGCTAGCCTTCACCTCGACAACAGCCCTTGCATCACGAAGGCTATTGTTAGGTGATGATGCTACAAATCATTTGTCTTGATCAGCTCTTCACTCCGTAGCGCTCGCTCCACACCACTCACCATGGACAAGGCGGCTCAACTCGAAGCGTGCAAAGCTGCGGCAAGTGTACGTGACACAGGCGACCATAGCTCAAGACCCGAATATGTTTTTGACTCTCCTTGCTCTTCACTTACACGAATGGCAGAACTACCGATCACGGTTGCAGACAGCTGCTACTAAAGATGAGGCGCTCACGCTTGCAATCGGTGTTGCTGAGAATCTCATGAAAGCGCTTAAGTTGTCCTCAAGTTCAGACGAGAAGAAACAGCTCAAGTCGCAATGTGCTGTGATTATGGACGTTGCAGACCGCATTAAAAATGCAAAAGACTGGACACCTTTGATCAAGCAGCAGCAGCCTGAGATCAACAGACATGAGCAAATCGGTCAATGGGCAACGAATGTCACAATAACCGCAGGGTCAACTAATACTCATGATGAATTAACCTCACAACTAGCCTCTTCTTATTGTAGTTCCTCCTCGACTACTTTGTCTGCAGAACAAACTTCCAATGCATCAGGCAGATCGGCACCATCTTCAATTCTTCCTGATCGGAGCAAGCGCGCCAACGAGTTGAAACAATCAGGAGTAGGCAATTCTGACGTACCTGCGTCTCTCACCAACCCCTCTGACCAGCAAACACCCTTCCTGGGCAATAATGTACTTAGCTCAACTTCTAGAGGCGAGCGTACGGCCAATGTCAAAACACCGCCTATCTCATCACCAGAACCCTCGTCCCTGCCAGTCACTCTGTCAACTCATCATCTGCATGGTCAGATTGGCGGAAAAGCAGCATTTCAATCTCCCCTTGTTCCCTCTTACTCTCAAATTCGTAGACTAATAGAGCCCATTTCGAGCAGGAAGCGTACCAAGAAGGAGGATATCATCTTATTAAAGGCATCGATAGTCAATGGGTTTAAATGTCCACCTTGGGACAAGAACCCATTTATAAACGAGTTCATACCACAAGAAGGAACTGGACTGTTCAAGTGAGTTGAATATTGAATAGATGAAAATTCTTTTAACAGCCGCAGCGATACACGAGAACTCAGTCTCTCAGCCTACCAGCAGCAGTTTTTCAAGGGCTGGTTGCATGCACAAGATGCAGTGCCACCGCCGTCAATGTTTTCAGGCGACAGAAGTAGAATCAGGCCGTCAATGTCAAGCGAACATCCTATCGACCTCGTGCAGGATGCAGCATCGGACTGCTCAGTGATAGCGAGCTTATGCGCTGGAACTGCTCGTGCAGAGCGTGGGCATGATCAAGTCGGTACAACCCAAATACGATGGTTTCACTGCTAAATAAAGCAGATGCTTGCGAACAAACTATACCCCTTCGATAAGCAGCTTGGAAAGCCTGTACTTTCGGCAAATGGAAAATACGTTGTGCGACTCAATTTTAACGGTTGTTGGAGAAAGGTAGTTATCGACGATCGATTACCCGTATCCAGTACACATCGGGTGCTTCATGTGATTGACCGTCGTAACCCTGCATTGTTGTGGCCTCCACTGCTGGAGAAAGCGTACCTAAAGGTTCGTGGAGGCTACGACTTTCCCGGCAGCAATTCATGCAGTGACCTGTGGACGTTTACAGGCTGGGTACCGGAACAAATATTTTTGCAAGAGTAAGTAGGAACAGTGTGCGTTGCGCAAATTGGCAAACTGACATTCTCCAGAACTAACACTGTTCCTGGACAACTATGGAACCGCATGTACAAAGCCTTTCTCTATGGAGACGTACTTGTCACTGCTGGTACTGGCAAGATGTCTACTAAACAGGAGCGTGAGTTTGGACTGGAAGGTCAGCACAGCTACGTTGTGTTAGACATGAGGGAGACGGATCACGATCGTCTCCTACTCATCAAGAATCCATGGGCGGAAGGCAAGGGGTGGCGTGGACCTCGCCCAGCTTCAGTGTCCATGCTTGATTCATCCACCAATAGCGGTGACTCTCAGAGCAGCGTGGAGACTTATCATCGGGATAGCGTCCCGACCTCTGATCGACCTTATCCAACTACGTTTTGGATTGGCCTCGAGCAGGTCATACAACATTTCGATAGCTTATATCTAAACTGGAACCCCGGGTTATTCCGGTATCGTCAAGATATTCATTTTGAGTGGGCTGTTGATACTCAGCAGTTGCCCAGCGGATGCATTGTCAACCACCCACAATTTGCCTTGTTCTCAAAAGGCGCTGACCTCGTTTGGTTACTACTAAGTCGACACTTCCGGGACGCACCTGCAGATAGCAAGGACGGCTCAGATACTTTCAATGATGGCAGCATTCGCACCGACTCTCAAGTCAACGCATCAGGGGAGTCGTCGAAAGGATACATGAGCGTCTACGTCTGCAACGGACATGGAGAACGGCTGTATATCAAAGACACGTACCTAGAGTCGAGTGACTACGTGACGACGCCGCAGTGTCTGCTCCGGTGGGATACAGATGCGAACTCAGCTTACACGATTGTTGTTGATCAGGACAATCTGCCTCCGTCGCCATATACCTTTTCATTGTCGGCGTTCTCCAACTCAGCCATTACGCTAGAGCCAGCTATGCAGAAATATCCTGTGCAAAAGATTGAGCAAGGGGCCTGGACACGGCAAACGGCTGGCGGCAGTACTAGTTCGCCGAGATATTTTGAGAATCCACAGTACACACTTGAGGTTCGCGAGCGTGGATCGCTTGCAATCCTACTCACCAGTACAAAGCACGAGCATGCACTACATGTGAAGCTTGCATTGGGACATGGTAAAAGGTTGTCTCGACTACAAAATCGGGACGTCATGGTAGACTCTGGAAACCACCGCAACGGGTGTGTGTTTGCGGAGATGAAAGATGTACAGCCAGGGCTTTACACGATTATATGTTCTCTGTTCGAGGCAGGACACACGGGCGACTTCACACTTCGAATCGACAGCAGCAACGAAGTAGGACTAAAGCAAGTTCCTCGGGATGGGGCTGGGCTACTGTCGATGAAGCTGACACCGGCTTGCTTTGGGCCGAATGTGCACAAGATTGCAGCACCGCTTGCTCCTCACCGGTTGGCGTCGTACACGATTATTGCAAGATTTGCAAAGGCGACGAGCCCGCGATCGGTTGACCTGGGGAAGCTGGCTCGCAGTCCGCTGCGACTCAGTGTTGAACTCGGACGGGGGCCAGAGCGCAAGTTTCTGATTGCCAGTGAACGAGGAGAGTATGCCGACAGTGCGACGGTGCGGTCTGAGAGCGTGAACATAGAGCCTGGTATGGGGGGAGACCTTTGGCTTGTGCTCGACAGACTGTCGGGGCCTGGTGGTGCTGTGGAAGAGTGGTATGATGTGGAAATGTACCTAGATACGGCCCAGGCATGCACTGTTGGTGTATGGCGGAATTGGGACGACTAGGTAGATGGACTCTGCGACGAGGTCAGGGTTGGGCATTTGCATCACGGGTAGACGGCTAGCGATCACGACGATGGTCAGGCGGGGCCGTTGGGTGACGGAATCATGCATGAAGGAATAGGTAGCATGGCACACAAAGACTTTGATCATGTTGTATTTTGGCTGCAGTCAGTGAGGCGGAGTAGTGGAGCCGACGGTATCAGGACGATGACTGCAAGCACATTGGCAGCGGCTGGGGTGGCAGAAGGGGTGCGAAACGGCCGTGGTGGCGGTGAAACTGCATCCAATCATGGCGACACGAAGCGTCGGAGGTGCCCTTTGACTGCGGGCCTCGTGCAAGCGGCAGGCTGGTGCCGTTGACGCGTGCAGACATGCATGGTTGAGTTTTTGAGTCGACGCCACGCAAGGGATTCGTGATGGCCATGTCTCCAAGGGGCCAGTGTTGTCTCGGGCCTTGCCATGTACTTGCGTGAGCCTTGTCCACGTCCCAGACAGACTGGACAGCGTGCAAGACGGCGGCGCTACCCCGCCGAACAGCGACAGGCCTCGACAAACGCTCGGTCGACGTCAGAGGGACCGCGCGCCAAGCCAAGCGAGCAACTCGACGCCTCGACGACGGCGACGCCTGCGCTCGTCTCGTAGGCGGTTTGGATATCTGGCTAGTCGCCCCCACATACACATACACATACACACATGCACACACACACATATAGACATAGACACACCCATCCACCCGCATAACCTCGCAGACACACACACACGCACACACGCACATAGACATGGCAGAGCTAGCCGCCAACAAGGCCTCGGCCACGACCTCAGCAGTCACCTCGCGCGCTGCCACACCGACGAATGCGCCCGCAGAGAAGCCGCCGGACGACAGCTCCAAGTTCAAGACGTTCCTGAGCATCCTGAGGAGGTAACGTTGCACGGCCCGGCCCGGCCACTGCATGCACGCACATGCTGAGCTCTGCCGCAGATTTATAGGCGTCTCCGATCTCGCTGCCGTGCGCTTCTCCCTGCCAGCCCAGCTGCTGGAGCCGCGGCCAAACCTGGGTACGTGAGGAAGGAGTAGTCTCCGTCGTCGTCGTCTTCGTCGTCGTCTTGTTGGTGGGACGGGGGCGTTGTTGTAGTGGGAATTGTCGTCTGACAGGCAGCAGAGTACTGGCACTATCTGGACCGGCCGGATACCTTCATCAGGTAGGCACACGCCTGGCTGTGAGACGACAGCCTAGGGAACGCGCGCTGACACGACGGGCAGTATTGGCGACTCGGACGAAGATCTAGGGCGCATGCTGGGATGTCTGCGCTTCTGGTTCACCAAAGATCTGGTATGACGTGACGCGTTGATAAGAGTCGGTTTACGCACGGCTAATGATGGGGCAGAAATACGTCAAGGGGAAGCCTTGCAAGCCCTACAACTCGACTCTGGGTGAATTCTTCAGGGTAAGACGCCCCTGCTTCGATGTACATGAGGCGGATGCTGACGCCCCCCTTAGTGTAACTGGAAGATTGAAGACACACACCCAACGCTCAAGACGTCGACCTCGGCGCCCTCGAGCAGCGCCAACAGCATCGCAGGCGATAACAAGCTCGTCACCGTCTCGTACCTCACCGAGCAAACCTCGCACCACCCTCCCGTCTCGGCGTTTTACATTGACTGTCCCGAGAAGGGGGTCAGCGCTAGGGGCTTTGATCAGCTGAGCGCAAAGTTCACAGGGACGAGCGTGCGCGTGCAGCCTGGTGCGCACAACTTGGGCATCTTCATTACGCTGAAGAATAGGGACAATGAGGAGTACCAGCTCACACATCCGTCTGCCTATTTGGGCGGTATTCTGAGAGGTGAGTGATGGCAGTTGTTGATTGCAGTTGTTGATTGAGTGAGTGAGGGCGTAGTTGATTGAGTGAAGATTTTAGATGGTTGAGTTTGGGTTTTAGTCGATTGAACAAGGATTAGAATGACAGACTAACAATACATGGCAGGCTCGCTCAGCGTTTCCGTGGCGGATTCGTGCTACATTACCTGCTCCAAGACGGGGCTCAAGGTGATTTTAGAATACCAGGAAGAGGGCTGGCTGGGGCGGTCGCAGAACAAGGTGCACGGGGTGATTTTCAAGTACGACAAGAGCAACGACAGTATCATCAAGATTAAAGATGTGCCTGAAAAGGAGGTGCTTGCGCGGATAGAAGGGTGCTGGCAAGACAAGGTCTACTACACACTGGGCAGCAAGCCATTTGGCAAAGTCGCTGTAAGTTTATTTTTTTTCTTACTTGAAACTCCTGCCCATTTTCATGTTTTAAATCCGAGGTGAACATTTTTTTTTAATTTTTTTTAATTAGGAAAAACACCTCATCATCGACCTCAACCCCCTGCTCCCACTCCCCAAGTCGGTGCCCCCACTCGAGCAGCAACTCCCCAACGAATCGCTCAAGTTTTGGGAATCGGTCACGGCGGCCATTGTCGGCAAGCAGTATGGCCTGGCGACGACGCTCAAGCAGGAAATCGAGGAGAAGCAGCGCGAAAAGGCGGCGGAGCGCAAAGCGAAAGACGAGGAGTGGAAACCGAGATTCTTTACCGGGGCGGTGACGCCTGCTGGTAGGCCGGATTTGACAAAGGATGGAGAGGAGGCGCTGAGGGGGTTGCATGCGGAGAAGTATGAGTTGGCGCCTAGTGTGGAGAATGGGGCTTTTTAAGAAGAGAAGAGAAGAGAAGAGAAGAGAAGAGAAGAGAAGAAAGAGGGTCAGATGAAATCAATGTACAGTGTGGTGTGTGTTGTGTGTTGTGTTGTCTTGTGTTGTGTAGCTATTACCGTCTTTTTGATTCATTTCTTCTTCATACAGCCACCTCAACTTGGCCGGGGGGAGTTTTTTTTTTTTTTGGGGGGGGGGGGGGGGGGGGGGGGGGGGGGTTTTTTT